>BGPR01000186.1:515990-729069 GCA_013235015.1 Araneus ventricosus | reverse complement strand
AATTCTAGTTCGTATTCAAAGAAAATTTCATTAATGCCTTCTTAAGGCTTCAGATGAATTATAAAACTTTTTATTTCTTAAGTGTAAAATAATGAAGTCGAATGACTATTTAATTAATAAAGTTTATATGTTCGTAAAGGTTTACTAAAATTTTACATCGATCTGAATTTTTTTTTAATTAGAAAATAATTTTCTTCATACACTGTTATGTTTTTGCGACAAGATTGAAAATTCTTATTCTCAAATATTAATAATGAATACTTTTAATTAAATTTTTAAATTAAAATGTGATATTTCATTCCATTTCGTAATGATAATCTATTGTTTTTTTGCAAATATTTTAGTTTTGCAATTATCGTCTGCAGGTTATATGAATTTAAAATATAATTATAAAAATAACTTACTTCTCAGAAACATAAACTTTTTTGCGTTAATTTTAAATTTTCACATTTATTACTAAATCTTTAAAGTATCTAGCATATTTTAGAAATTAAAAAATAACTAATTCTAAATGGGGATCTTCGCAAACTCCGACATTTTATTCAAAGTTCTTGTTTTCTACAATTAAAAGTAAAAGCCACAGAAATAAGACACATTTTTAACTATATGAATAGAATAGAAATATATTTTTTCATTTATATTAATAAATTTAAAAAAAACAAAGCCATTCCTTTAAATTAATTCTACAAAACTAATTCTAAAGCTCCAATAACTTTTTGTTTTTCAAACAAATAATCAGAGAGAAAAATAGTTTCAAGTTTCACTTAGTGCAATATTTCAACATTAAATATATTTGAAGATGTCCTTGTAAATTTGTAAAAACTGAAAACATGGATTCAGGAAACAGGAAAAAAACTGCAATAAATTATTCTCTTATAATTATAAGCGCTCCTAAAAATTCCTTTTTTGTGTTAGAAACAAACAGCTAAAAGTGAAAATATACTTAATTTCAATGAGCTTTTTTCATAGTTCTCAATCAGCTATTATCAAATAAAGCCTAATAGTGTTTTTGGTACTTAATTTTTAAGATCTTCTATGGAATTTATGCCATTTATTTAGTTAATCGATAATAATCACAAAGAAAACATTTTTTGGTGAGAAGGAAAAAAAAAACATAAAATTTGGATTACTACAATCTTAAGAATTTTTTCAACCTTGTCGTTTAAATAATTTAGATAATTATATTATACTAGGGAAATTTATTTACTCATTTTATATACTTAGAATTAAAAATCTTTGAAATAAAGGAACTCTGCTCTCATATAAAGGGATCGGATATCTCCATAGATGGTAATTTTTAATTAAAGAATTGCGTTCGAAATTAAAATGTAATTTGAAGAACGAAGGGAACTTAAACTAAATTCATAAACTGTTTTATTATTTAACGTTTTGAAGCAAAGCAATTAAATGAAAAGATGTGATTAATTTAACTAAAATGAAGTAAAGAATATGATGTTTTCTAAGAAGTGTACATTCTAATTACTTTTGAAATATATTTCGTTGACTAAGAAAGGGTACCTAGCATTTATAATTAATTTTGGGAATTTAATATGGGTGTGTTTACAGTAATTCTAATTAAATGCAAGTTATTTACAAAAGAATACAAGAATTCGCTCGATGAAATAAAATTTAGTATTTGTAAAAATATGCATATAAAGATAATGTCATTTGTTAATTCCATGTTATAATACTTAAATGATTTTTTTTGCCAAGAATTTGTAGTATTCATTAATAGTTCCGAGAAGCTATTATTTCCTCGCAACAAAATCACTTTTGGGCAAATGAATACCGACTAAAAATTGTATTTGGTAATGTTTTAAAATTTCAATATTATTAATACTCTATCAAATTCTCCCTTATTTAAATAAAGGTAAAATTCATTCATGTATAACTGAATATCCACGTGAATGACCAAGGTTATCATTCACAGTTACCTTGCTACAATACGCAGTGTTTAAGAAAATGCCAAAACTGTACTATGAATGCATCTTTATCACAAACTTTGCTTCTTATACCTTAATTTGTATGTTTGGTGAAACTTGATTAGTGATTGCATTGCTTACGAGACAAACGGAAATTTAGTTACAACATGCCTTATATGCATTTATTGTCACGTAGAAATAAACAGGATGACGGACTTCTATACATAGTTTTTATTTTAGTAAACTCAACTAAGGAATGATATCAAAGCAGAAAATCAACCCCTCAGAAAACGATACACAAATAACATGGACTTTTCTGATGCTCCACAGAATTCTGGGACGACAGAAGATTTTCCTGCCATTCAATCAGTTTCCTTCTTTTAGAATGGCGTTGATTGCTTGTTTTTTTACTTCAGGTTCGTTACAATATGTATATAAGTCCAAAATTTGATATAAGAATCGACGAGAATTTATTTCAAAAATCTGCTGGACTGCTTTTGTATAATCGCAGACTATAGTTTATATTTTTTTTGTCAACATTTTAGCAGCAGAATGATTTCAGCAGAAAAAATTCTTTTCATCATATTGACTGACCTCCCCTAAAATTCGAATCACTGATCAGGCATTATTTTTTTAGAATGGCAAATAAATAATGACCAGAGTAATTCAAAGAATGATGATTGTATGATAAAGGACTAAAAGGCGAAAGTGGAACCACTTGCAATCTGACAAGAAGATTGTCAGGACGCTAAAGAAATGAAGTGACAAATCCGGGAGTTGGAATGTTTGGAGTGAGTATGTGAATCATTTGATACAACTCGATGAGACTACGACTTTTTGCTTAAACTCTTGAATACGTTTCCTGACGTATTTTAAGTCCGTCCCTCCTCCGATAATTAAGTCGTAGTCTGTGCACACAGCAAAACCGAAAAGGTTTGCATTTGTTAATTTATTTTGAATGTTTTTTAACACTTTTCGGGCATCCTATATTGTTGTTATATTAATTGACGGATGCGAATGAAATAAATCGGACAAAGTCAATGAATACTTACGTATGCATCGCAGATCCAGGCCGTACCACTGCGTGGTGCCGTTGAAGAAGAGACACTTCGCCCGTGGATACCCCTGAGGATCGTATCCTTGGAAGCAGGTGTATTGGACAACGTCGTCGACGTCGAATTCCTGAACTTTCTCTGACGCGTTGTGGCGAGCGTGAGGAACTTGAGGAGGAACACCGCACATGGCTGCAAGGAAACACTTAGTATTACCTAAAGATGAACAATGTAGTACCGGGTTCACTCACATGGCATAAGGATATGTAGTAAAGTACCAAATTCATGTTGCCTACATTATACAGTGAAACTGTGTATAACGATACTGTCTATAACGATAAACCTGCATATAACGATATTTTCTTTGGTTCCGGCAGAATCCCTATTTGCTCAATGTATTTTCAACCTGTCTACAACGATAATAATTATTTAGACTCGCCTGTCTACAACGATAATTTTATTCCTTTAGGAAGCTGATACAGTACAATCCCGATTTTTTTCCCTGGCAGAACGACACCCTATCAATAATTCAGAAATAATTTCAGAAAACAGAAGAATCAGGAGCTAGAAACCGGAGCATGTTGTAGCAGAGAGATCCGTGGAGGGCGCTGGCGATTGGAATGAACACAGAGGTTTGTTTGCCTCTGACTCCTGGTGGGCACTTACCTGTTCAATCGCATTTAGCACTTTGGAGTGATCACTTGTTCCTTGAATTTGCTTTTGATGTGTTATCACCTTGAATCTAAAATGGCGATGCATAGAGCATAGACATTTGAAGAAAAGCTACAAATAATTTCGAAAAACGATCAAGAACTAAAGAAAACTTGCTTTGTTCTAGATGCTACTAAATACTTGCTTGATGCTGCTAAAAATTATGTGATTGTTTTAGTCGACGATAGCTACTTTCTTGAAAAAAAAGAAGAAAAAAATACGTTAGAGATGCTACAGAAAAAACTAAAAAAAGAAAAGACACTAGAGAAACTGCAGAAAAAAGTAAAAAAAGAAAAGACATTGGAAATGCTGTAGAAAAAATTTAAATGGATGGCAAACGAAAGGGTTTTAAAGTTGCCGTAAATGACAATGTTGATAAAGTTTTCAGCTAAATTCCGTATTTTAAAGTTCTTAAAAAAGTTTAAATATAAAATTTTATATCAGTATATAAAATTGTAAATTTCATATTCTTATAAAATACAATTTTATATCAGCGATTATTTGTGAGATGAATCAATAGGCAAAATAGAATATGTTAGTGTATTAATAAATGCATTTGCACATAAACATTGGATTCTCAAATCGTCAAACTGTCTATAACGATATTCTCTCTATAACAATACATTTTCCAGGTTTCTACAATATTGTTACAGACAGGTTTTACTGTATAAGGAATAATATCTTTTGATATCAAAGCTAAAAAGATAACTAGGATCGATTTTAGATCTCATATAACTGAGTGATTGAAACTAATTGTTTATGGGATATTTGCTATCGTCAAGATGTCAATTGTTGAGTATTGAAAGAGATTTGAAATCTTTGATTTGTCGATTTGATATCGCCTACTTGATTTGCCACAGTAATTTAAACGCAATGATTGTATGTCTTTAAGCGCAATTTATTTGTTTTCAAAAACTGATTATTATTCGTGAAGTTTCTGTGGAAATGTAGACTACCTGTTTCATTTTATTTCACGAAGAAATTGTTCATCTTTCTTTTAAGCTGATCTTCATTTTAGGTGCAAGGGTTTTCTACAAATTTTTATATCTATGATTTATTATTTGCTACTAGATAATTTTGCGCTCATATCAAGTTACAATCAAGGTGGAATTCTTTTAATATCTCTTGAATATAATCTCATTCACACAATAAAAGTCAAATAAACTTTCAACAAATATGAAGAAAGCGCGGAAGCCTCGTAGTAAATTTTCAGCTTTAGGACGGCATGGTGGTGTGTTTGAAGAACGCTTTCATTGAAAATCATTGGAGTATACAGGTCTGGTGCACTCTAAATCAGTTGAAGGTCTAACACCTTCCTCATTGGTGAGGTATGAACGTTCGGTGAGGGACTGCGTGTTCCTGTCAACTGGCCATGATTCAAAATTACACGGTCCGCCACAGAATAGCCGTTGTGCATCTTGGAAACGGGACGTTAATTTAATTGAGCTATACTACACTCAACAAAAATTAATTAGTTTCAACAGCAGTATACATCTCATATGCTCTATATCCTAATACGTCACTCCTTAACAATACTTTGACAATATGATAGCCAGTTTTGTTGCAAAATACTTACAGCAAACAGACTTGATTTATATTTAATATAGGTTGGAAAGCGTGTAAGTTACTCAGTTATCGCAGGTTGTAGCACAGTTAGGAAAAAAGTGGTATATACAAATAGGAAAGTTAGTATTTAAGTATAGTGAAAATATACGCAGCTCCCCTAACAGAGGAATGCGGAACTTAGTCAGCCCTGTCAGAAAACTATTGTGGGTATTGGAGAAGTCAGTTAGAAAGTCGTTCAGACGTAATAGGAAATGATAGTCCATATGCATGAATGGCTTAAACCGAAAACTCCGAATTTATATTTGCGCCATTCTTGTCTATAATAGTACTGATTTTGTTGCAGATATTACTCAGAATCATTTGTTCCTGCCGGAGCAGCCACGCAAAATTTACGAATTTAAAATGTATCTATATCTGTTCTCAAATTAAATGACTGCGTAACTGATATGTTTTTCACCCTCCATTTCTTTTAACCATAACTGGCCGCTCTCGCCATCCTCTGCGCGGCCAGCACCCGCTTTGCTGAGCATTGTCCCTGCTACCTCGCTGTTTCGAGGCTCTCAGACACTACATTTTTCAGTTTTAAGTACTGCATGAAGATAAGTGGAACAAACCATAAAAGCATAGTAGATTTCGTATTCTTTGTAGACTCCTTTAAAATTGTAAAATCTTTCAATAAACACTATCTAGTTGTAATGTTTTGCATAACTTTTTCACAAATTTCGGCCTGAAAGTCTCCAGATCCGTAAATACAGAATGATATCGCCCTAAATAAACAGTTTCCATCACCTGCAATAGGCATTTTACAATATTTTTGACACGCCATTCTGATGGAACTGTTGGGATCTATATATTTAAAATAATATGGTAAAACCTACAGACAGTTTGCCAGCACCAAACACTCGACGGACTTCGATAATTTTCATTTTATAGAAAAGATTATGACGTCTAGATAAGTTATCAAGAGTCGCCTGCCCCATACCACCCTCCGTTTTCGAACGAAATCGAAAAAAAAAAAAAAAAACACATCTCTCCTCTGTACATAGACTATGGGTAAACCTTGTAGAAATCCCCCAGCCCTAACCGCCAGACCGATTTCGACAATTTTTATTTCATATGAAAGCTTATGACGTCTAAATATGTAATCAAGGGTCTCCTACCCCCCTCCCATTTTTGAACGAAATCGAAAAGCATATAGGCAATAAAGGGTGGGGAACCGTCTTTTCGATTTCGTTCATAAATGGGAGGGGGGTAGGAGACCCTTGACTACATATTTAGACGTCATAAGCATTCATATAAAATTAAAATTGTCGAAATACGTCTGGTGGTTGTTGCTGGCGAAATGTCTAAAGGGTTTCCCCATAGAGAATGTACGGTGGAAAAATGTTCTTTCGATTTCGTTCGAAAATGGGGAGGGGTGGGAGTAGGAGACTTTTGATGACATATCTAGACGTCATAAGCTTTGATATGAAATAAAAATTATCGAAATACGTCGAGTGGTTGGGATTGGCGAAATGTCTGAAGGTTTTACCATATGGGTAAACCTTGTAGAAATCCTCCAGCCCCAACCACCATACAGATTTCGACAATTTTTATTTCATATGAAAGCTTATGACGTCTAGATTTGCAATGAAGGGCTGCCTTCTCCCCACCATCCCCCATTTTTTAAAGAAATCGAAAAAACTTTCCTAAAATAAAAGCTGTCAAAATCAGTCAGGTGGTTGGGGCTGGGGGTTTTCTACAAGGTTTTCTCCCTAGACAATGTACAGTGGGAAATTATTTTTCGATTTTGTTTGAAAAGGGGTGGTGGTGTGGGGAACGCGACACTTGATGAAATATCTAGACGTCGTGAGCTTTCAATGAAAAAAAAAACCCTTCGGTCGAGTGGTTGAGGCTGCGGACTTGCTGAAGGTTTTTTTACCACATTATTTTAAATATATAGATTACGAAAATATTTAGCATGATATCCTTCATTTAATAACAGACAGATTTAGAGAATTTTATACCTTTCTGTCTGCATTCTGGACTTCGCTCACTCCAGGAACCGTCTCCTTGGCAGACACGCTCTTTTGGGCCGGACATCCAGAAACCGTCGTCGCAGGAATACATCACCCTCGCTCCAAAGTGATCGCCCGTCACTTTGTAGTTTCCGTTTTCCATCACTCCCAGGTCGGCACAATGCAAATCTGAAAATATTGTAAAGGAAAAGTTAAAATACATTCAATGTTCGTGCGCTTTACCAACGGTTAACGTAAAGCATAGCGTGAATAAGGAATGTACGAGTGAAGTTCTTAGAAGTCATGTTTCAAACTAAATTGTTCAAATTGTATTTTGGAAAAAAGCCCTTTCGTTTTTTTACATAGGTTTGTAAATAATTAATAATTATTTTTATCGAATTAGAGCAATGATCACGTCAACACATATATTGATTACGTCAATCAATCCTTTTGACGTACTGACTATCGATGTACGATATATCGTTAACGATGCATGTATTCATAGCGTTCTTTAACAATAATGCAAATGGTGGCATAGATATACTTCGCATACGCTATAATACTGATTAAATTACGAAGTATTCGGTAGCATCAGAGATTGCTTTGAAAGAGATCAACACTATCTGAGCCCCTCAATGCTTAGCAAAATTTGCAATTTGGCAGTTATAACAGAAATGGGCATCACTTTGAAATCAACAATCATCAATCATCACAACGCGCAGTTACATTCTCTTGTGACATTGACTTCACTTTGATATCCATCTTGCAGGAGAAAAAGGCACCGCTCATTGTAAGCAAACGTGTAGTTAGATATTAGATAAATGTTTCATTTATCACTTGATTTGTGATATGTAATGAATTAACTCCATTTGTTAGCCGAACTTATTTTGAATAAACTACATCGCAAATCAGCCGAAACGGCACATCTCTGCCATTTACAAAAATAAAAACGAGACATAAAAAACTTCACTCTTTTCCTTTTCTATCTGCTCATTTGCTTTCTGGTGTAGGGAAAAATTTCATCTGTTATTTCGCACATTGAGAAGGGTTTTTTCAAGATTATCATCAACGGAATTCATAGCAGAGCACCAAGAAAGTCCAAAATAAAACCCTGTGCTTAGATATTTGAATTTGAGATTTGATAGAGCTTCTGTGTCAATCCCGATGATGGTAATTTAACTTCTTTTGCATATAAGTAATGATCCTACACGAAGAAATAAAGATGAAGCCAAAATCTGTGCACTACGTTACAACAGAAGCATGGGAGATGTTGCATTCATAAATCATAGATTGAGTACATACGGCGCTAAGAAAAGAACAAGAGAATAATACAACAAAAACATTCTTCGTTTGATGGATGTAGCGTAGTGGAATTTTTTTTTTCTGTACATCAAAAATGACAGACCCACGAATCAATACTCATCGAGAAGTTGGTGAAAAAATAGCACCCGCTTGCATTTGTTGATGGGAAGAAAAAAAACACCCTCGGAGCTTACACCTTTACGCCAAACACGTGGATGTTTTCTAGGGTATATTTCTCATACAGGTAGAAAGCGGAAAAGAACTACTTAACAATGTGTTCGTTCATTGTTTGAAGTATGAAAAAAAGAAAATTGGATACTTTAATTAAAGTTGAGCAGAAGAAATTCAACATATTTGGTAACTGTAGATAGAAAATTTCTCATGTGTTTTTAAAAGTAAAACAAAATCTACCAAACAGCAACAGAAGGAAATAACTTAGAATTGATAACTGCTATCATGCTAACTGATTGCTTGTGATCATGCTATTATTGCTAACTGATAAGTTCTATCATGTAAAAACATGATGTTTCTTTTGGAATATGATTAATAGTTCTCGCATCGGCAAAAGTAACCTTCACATAGGATGAAAGTTTTATTTTAGAATGTCTTCTTTCACAAATGATTTTCACATAATTTAATTTGCATGCTTAATTTATGTTAAAAATGCATTAAAATAAAATAGAACATTCCAATTCTTTTTTAAAGTTAAGTGATGCACTAATTTTATTAGTTTATTTAATTATGAATGTAAAGAATGTTGCCGTAGGGAATGTTTCTCCTTATAGAATTACAACTCTGGAATCAATAACCTATGCCCCTTGATGTGAAACTGTTCGTCTTTGGAAGTCTGGTTTCAACTCACATATTTAAAACTGATTGAATCTGGTATCTTTAAGTTGGGTGGTGTCTGTTAGCTCAAAAGCCATTTTTGTCAATACTTAGCTAAACACACAGTTGTAACAATTTTTATATCTACAGTTATTGTGAATCAAAGAAATGATAAACTCGGAACAGGAAATCCAATGGGGAATGGCCAAACCCAATACAAAATGAAGCATATTTTTATACATAAAAATGTGCAAAAGGTTTGATAGAAATGAATTTCAAGAGTCCGTTCATCAAGAAAATTTCTCATATGAGCTTGCGTTGGGTGAATATAAACAATGCATTTCAAAGAAATTAATACTGTCTTTGTTTCCTGGTGGCAACATCAACTTACAGACATAGAGGGGAAAGTCGGCTCTTTACCAGCTCATTAGGGATTCAGGCAGTCATTGAGGGAAACAAGTTTATATGCGTTAGTAGAGAGTTTCTGAGGTCTCTGCTAAAATAACCTTGAATATTTTGAGAATTCCTCTAGATAATGGTAATTAATTAAACAAACACATAAAAATAACAACGCACTATTCAGTTTTCTGGCTTTCTGGTCTGAAGTATGGAATCCATCTAGATAACCCTCTGTCGACCAAGGACATGAGACCAGAGATGGTTGGGGTTTGGATATAGCCGGACATCTGCAATTTTTTATTTTCTCTAAATTGGAATTTATGGTTTTGTGAAAAACTTGTATTTCTCAATTTTCGATTTTGAACAAATATATCGTTCAGCGATGAGTGATATTAAGAGACTGCATATTAATCATTATATGGGCGATACTAAGACAGAATGTATTCAGAGAATACACTACTGGCCAAAAGTATTGCAAGATTGATAAAATGCGAAACATTTGGATTTAATTCGAATACAATGGTTCGCAATCAGTTGTGGAGAATCGTGGGAAGAACAATCTTAGCTACTCACATTTTACAGTAAACATTTTGTCACGAACACATTTAGGGGACCGTACGCAAATTGATGAAGATGAAAATGACTTGGACTCACCCCGTCTAACAGGAAATTGGTAATGTTTTGAAACTTTCATCAATCGTTTTGTTCCTTATGAGCATTGCTTACATGCATTTTCATAAAAATATCATGAATATTCTTGAAGCTTTGAAGAAAGGAAGTTTTGAGAAACTTACGGAATACTTGACAATATGTTAGAGAAGCAGTGTATTAAAACTTGAAGCAAGTACGTTGACTAGTGAAGGAAATTTGAGTATTTTTAGTAAATAATGCTTTACTGCGCATGCGAAACGCATAGTAATTTCTTTTTCATGAATTCATAGCCAGATATATAGGGCATCTTATAAAATATTCCAGTTCAACACCATTAAGATTTAGAAAGCTGTCCGCATTAGAGCCAGCAGAATTTCTGTTGTTTTCTAAGAGAAAAAAATGATGAGGGTTTTCCCCCGAATCAATATTTGATATAACTGATTGTGAGCCATTGTATTCAAATTAACTCCAAATGTTTCGCATTTTACAAATCTTGCAATACTTTTGGCCAGTGGTGTAATTGTATGGGTGATATTGATATAGAATGTCGAAACTGATTGTTCATTCATATCTAGATGTTTTACAGATTCTCATTAACAAAAATGGATGTGGAATGTTTAGTAAATCCTTTTGGAGATACTATTGGTAAAAATTTCAAAAATAATTCCGTGAATAATTAGACAACTTAGCAAAATTCTTCACGTTCCATGAAAATTTTTTTCTGATACACATACTCATTTAAAAATGCACAAAGCATGTCTAATCTAATAAATGATGGATTAAGTAGAAAACCAATGTCTATATCAAAACTGCTTTTTTATCATATTAAATTTTCATTTATTAAAAACGAAAAATGTAAGCGTATCAATGCCTAGAATTTATCCAGCCTGTCTTCCAGCAAAAACGGGCAGATAAATTAAGTAATTATTTTTAAAATGTGGTTTTTGCCAAGTAGTCAAGGACTTATGATAAAGGAGAAGTGTGATATCTTTTGCATAAAAAAGTGACCTTGGAGAACTTGGGTATCATCCGAAGTATATATATATATTACCATAACGAGCAATTCGTTGTTAAAACGCCACCAGTTATTAATTAAGTGAAAAGCACAGGCAAAGGATAGAACACGTAGCCTTCTTTACTCCGGTTCTAGATCTTCAGCCATGCTATATGTGCATACATAGAAAAATTTACATTTAATAAATTTTTAATAAATTAAAAGAAAGATTTATATATGGGTAGTCATGTGTAAATGAGTATCACATTAATTTCCAGAATTATTTGAAAATATGTCGGATTTTTACTCTACAGTAGCTTTCCGAGTTTTTGAAATGAGATCACAATCACTCTTTCCTGGCACTGAAAGTCTTGAAGTATTTTTAGATCGATAAATTGATGAAATGCACTCTCTTAGAAATAAGGCGCCTTTGAAAAATCACTTCTTACAACAGAAATTGTTCTCAAGCATTTATTCCATTTAATAATCATCATTACATGTAAGAGAATGAAACTTTTTGAAAATTATTGTTCTGATTACAAATGAATAGTTCAAAATTCTTTTGAGTATTAAAATGCTTTAATTTCAGCATAAAAATTCATTTCCTAACAAACAATTGAATGCATCTTTTTGCCCATTCGAATGGTCATTAACCATTTTTCTGCGGCTAAACAAAAGAATAAGATAAAGATAATAACTGAATCCAAAAATTTGCTTCTTCAGAAGTCGTTAATCATAATCTGTCGCCTATATCGAAATCTTTGGAAATGGCGCGAATCCGCTATAAATAATGAGTCCGGCGCCATGTTTCGGGATAGCTAATTGCAATAAGGTTTTTTACCAGCTGACTCTGCCCCATTCTACACTTTTAATTTGAATTTAAGTGTGCGATTAATGATGCTTGATGTCTCATTTATCAGAATTTCAGAGTCGATTAAGGCCTTGATGGGTTGCGCGACTTTTTATCGGGTCGGAAAAAATAATTGATACATTAAAGACACGACAGATTAAATGAAATTATTGGTTGAGTTGGCAGAAAAAAACCTTCGCGAAAAGATTGAAATAAGAAGAAAAATATAGATATGAGGATTTTTTAAAATTATTCGTTGTTAATTATTTAGGAAATAGTAAATATTTTGAATATATTTTTAATCTGAAACTATAAAGGAACTTTGGGAGTCTTGATCCAGGTTTGATTTTAGCATAAAGATTAACTTTGGAAGTTATTTTAAAATAGAAGGAATATGTTCAAAATAATAATAAAATACTTTAAAATGTTTAAAAAAATATTAAATATATCAAAAAATATATATGAAAAGAATAATTCCTCTTTCGAACTTAACATGAAACAAAATTGAAAATTACTTTAAAATACTATAATATAACGCATGCTTATCATTTTCAATGTCCAAAATTTATCTAATTTTTCAAAAAATCTTTTTCTCTCCTTCATAAATATTGTCATTACAGATCCGCCGTCAGGAATCGCTTGAGTCCTTTCTCAATAAAAGAGACGAATGAAAAAAAAAGAAAATTCTGTATTAGGTACACGATAAGAAGATGTACAAAATGTTTCTCCGATGCTCTTTAGCCTTTATAGGTACACTTTCATAGAAACATAAAACATGAAGAAAGGCAAGCGCAGAAAAAAGAAAGGAAACAAATAGAAAGCTGCAATAAAAGTCAGCTGGTTGAATGAGCTGTCAATGAAATGCCATTAAAATGCTTGATGCTAACTTCGACAACGCTTTACCAAGACGACTCGATTGCTGTCGAATCGAATTATTTATAGAGGATCTTTCAAAGAAACCGGCGAATTCCCATGCCAGCCGAGAACCGGAAAATAGTCGAAGATAACGCTTTTATCGTCAAATTGTTAAAACTGCATACTGCTAAATGTCTTAAGTTGGTACTTCGACTTGTTCAATGTATTTGATGTTCAGTGCCCTTGATTTGTTCAAAATTATTCATTCTGTAAACGTTATTTTCCATCAACACATTTATCCTTGTAATGAAAGAATCTTTCATTATTACAGATGAATTTCAGTTATCTAATGTGAATAGGGAGTGCCGATGACGGATAAGTGAAAATGTCGGGTTATGGGAAAAGATAAAGGGGCACACGTTTTATGCAAAATATCATGTACCATTGTGTTACTCTTTCTATGTCTTATGATTCATTATATTTTAAAATAATAAAAAGACTTCAGGTAACCAACAAATTAAATATGAACGTCTTGCTTAATAAAAATGTAAAAAAAGGCATAAAAACGAGTCTGTATAATGACAAAATAGTTAACAGTTTTAAGTAACAGTAGGCTGGATTTCCTGCTACTCAATGTTTCCTACCAGCTCAACGCAAAGTTACTTCAATAGCATTTAGTTCTTCCTTATAAATCGTTTACACATCGCTTATCTCGCTTCAAGCTCGCCCAGTGAAATAATAGCTCATTTGCTTACAGTTATCATGATAAAACAGACGTTTTGAAGAACTCAAATGAGACTCTGATTGATTAAAACATGGACAAAAATTAATGAAAGGCTAGCAACGAAATTCACTGTCAAAGCGGTTTAATCGGCTCGGATTCTCCAGAAACGGTACGGCTACTCGGGTGTCGACCGCTTGAACATGACGCTCTTCAAATAGTGAAAAAAAAAGCGAAAGTACGCGCATATTTTTTGCCACACATAAGATTATTTTTCTTCTTCAATTTTCTTTTCCAAACAGCAAAAGTATTGTTTTTTTCTTTTTAGATAATTATCAAAAGCCAAAAAGTAAGAAAATGAAGATTGCTTGTGATTTCAACTTCAGTGTTGAACAAGAAATTGTTCGGTCTCAACGATTTTTACTTTCATTTTTTAGTAACATTAAATTGACTGTGAATGTTGTAAAATGTAGCATTAGTTTTCGCAGGAATACAATAAAACACTCCTTTGTTAAGATATAATTCATCATAAGCTTTTCCAAAAAAACTCTGGTTAACTAAACTCGGGTTCGGCGAAATCCGGGTTATCCGAAATGCCTCTGAAATCGCATATCCAAAAAACACGTTCTATTCTGCACAGAAATAACCGCGAAGCGCGACTTTTTTTCAACGATATCCCCTCCTTTAAGCCTCATTAAGAAAGTAAGCGATTAATTTTAGAGTGCTAAAACTAAAATTAATGGGTATTAACACTATTAATTACAATATTGTTTACCTGTGTCTGTCAGGAGCATTGCACCTGAACTCGCCATGGCGAATACTGCGCCCGACGGAAGGTTAACTTTAATAAAGAACATAAGTGCAGCCTACAAAGAGAGTTTTGAATTCGTTTTACACTCAAGATATTTCAGAATTACATACTGTAATCATATACAAAACAGTAATAGACGTTCATGGCTCAAAAAATCGTTATCCCAAACGGCTCCTCCCCTAGGTTAACCGGGGTTTTACTGTATCTTATATTTAAAAGCCAAATAGACACATAATTTAAGACCTTTGACGATATAAGTAAGATACATCTAAAAGCAAATTTTAAGATCAATATGTGGAGAGTTATCCATAGAATCATGGTAAAGTTTGAGTTTAATTTAATTTAATTAGATTATCATCCCAGCTTAAAATTGTACCAGGGCCATTTGGGGAGGAACTTGTAACTTTGAACCACGATCAGATTTCGAGGATGACATTTGAATCGACACCCTCTCCAAACTTTTACACCACAACAGCGTGGTAAGCATCTTAATTTAAATTTAGCACATATCATGTACATCAAGCAAAATGTACTGAACATGCAAATGACAATTTTCCGGATTGATGACTCGTTTATAAACGAGACTGAATTTTGATACATGACATACCTAATTTGACATTTCCGAATTTAAAGGGGTAAATTTGCACGATCAATTTGCATGTGAAGAAATTTTATACGGGTCATTTCGCAAACATACGTATAATCATTAGGATAATAATTAGATACTGTATGCCAGATTTGATGTGTATAAATGGATTTACTTGTAGAAATCGTATATTTTAATGGATTACCGAAGCTTCCGACGAATGGTAAATTGACAAGATGCATCAAATTGGAAAATCCTAAACTTCATATCTATTCCTGGCTTAATTCCATTTCCCTTACCTAGCGTGCAATGATATGAAGACATAAAAAATAAAACGTTTCAAAATACTCTTTCATTAGTATACGGAAAATAAGAAAAATATTTTTAAAAAAATCATTTTAATCTAGGGATTAAAGCACAGACGTAAGAACGACAAATCCTGATAGAAACACTTAAATTGGAATTTTAATCGCATCCATAATGTATTTTAATTTTTAACGAATCTTCTCGAATATTTTTCTTATGTTATTCAAGTGTGCTTTAGTTTTCTTATTGTATTGTTTCAAGCGTCCCACGCTTTTACGTTTTCGTTTTCACCTCCAGATTTTTGATAAAAATTTAATTTCTACTTTTTAGTACACCTACAAAAGAGTGTTTTTAAAAATATCTTTATTTTTATTATTTTCTATTATTTTCTATTATTTTATCTTTGATTTTATAATTAACAAGTATAATTATTATAAAATCTTGTAAACAATTTTTCCCAAATTCATTAAAAGGTGACGCCTCTGGTATAGAGACAAAATTCAATTAAAATGTACAGATTAATTGAAAATTTAGCTATGAAAATAGTAAAATAGTGTATTATCGCCAAGGACACATAAATGTGCAGAACTCTAGCATACAAAATTCCATATTTACAAATGTGAAATATGTTGAGCATATAATGGTCGTCTGACCTAGACTTACCCGTCGGGTGCATCTCAATGACTAAGTCGCCGCGAACCTTAACACAGGTACTAAGGTCGGTTACAAAATAGCTATCACCGGCCAATGCCTTACCCCCTCCTGTAGGAGGTACATCCCGTCATCAGCCATGACTCTCACGACTATTGCAGTACCCTCCAGGTAGGTGGGAGCTTCTCATCCCCATATTTGAGGTGCCCCTTGAGGGATAACGAGTCAAGTTAAAGTACGACGGGTGCTCCCCTGAGAGATAACGAGTCAAATCTGACTACTTTAGTTTAAATGAAAACTTCTGGAATGATCGAAATGTACCTGAACGGAAATAAAATTATTATCAATGATTCTTTTGCACGAAAAGGAACGACATGTCACATATTTTCACACTCATAATATCGCAATCCTATGTGAAAATGGTAAGGCTTTTTAAGAACAGAATTTGATTTGCCTTGTGAGATTAGGGGCCCAATTGGGAGTTACAGCAGAAATATTTTGGGACGTACTTTTCGAGCCGTGACCAGATGACGAGGACGACACCTAATCGTGAATCGCACTCTCCAGACTCCCATGCCTCACCAACAAGAGGCCGTTTGACAGACAACAATAGATTTGACAAGATTAACATTTAATAGATCAACTATATGAAGGGTCTTCTTTGGAAATCTCGAACCCGCAATTCTCTGATACCAGGCCACCGTGGTTATTTAGTAAAAGGAAAGAAAACTTAAGAGAGTGGAAATAACAAAAGAATTGAAAGAGTGAATGGAAATTTTTATCATGAAAATTAATTTCCTCCTCGTTGTAAGTTGAATTTATTATTCTTCTGAAATATAAATAAATCAAATCGACTGCTAATTTATAAAAACATTTCATTAATTTGTCATAAAGTCTTTTAAATCTGAGAGATTTAAAATAAATTTAAAAACACAATGCGTAGAAAGATTTCATTAATCCACAATAAAGTCTTATAAATGCGAGCGATTTGAACAAGTTTAAAAACAAAATGGTTACTTCTTCAATAAAAACCAACATCTGGATATTAAAAATATGACAGAACATAAAATTAATTTCTTTAATCTCTTTGACTGAAAAGAGACTATTTCTCCAACACCAAATAAAAATAAGGTAATAATGCTAAAAAGAAGATTGCATGAGTTTCCTGAAAAATATATTTTCTTTCGCTACTTTAAAGAAATCCACCATATCGCTATTTCTCCTACTTCAAAGGAATGGGTATTTTATTTCTTTTAAAAACAAAATTCTGTTATTTAATTAATTTTAGGATTAGAATTATTTTCATGAATTTAAGCATTTTTTTCAACCGAGATATTGCGAACGGGAAACAAAATACAAATTATTAACAGAGTGAAAGGAATAAACTGTTGAAAGTTTCCAGGAACAACCACTAGTGTATTAAAAGAAAAATATAATTACCTGGAAATTAAAATAAACAAACAAACAAAACAAAAAGCGGAAAACACATTTTTTTGGTTAGGAATGATATGACTCAATTATTTTTCAAGCAGTTATCGGCTTAAGTTTGCAGATGAAAAGAGAAAAGAAAAAAAAAACATGAGATTAATTCCCTCATAAAATGAAAAATATTAAATTCATTTGTACAATCTAATTTATAAACTTTTCAAAAGAAATCATATTAAATCATTGGAGTTATTCAGCATTTATATATTATGGAAGCAGACGAAGTATGCAGTATTAAAAGCTGTGCCATCAAAATGTTTTATGTTTCAATTTTTTTTGCTTCAAAACTGACATAAAACGAGTAATTAAATTTTCTCCATCCATTAGAAAATTATTTAATTTATCTCAGAATAATTCATTTTCGAATGTTGACTTTCTTTTCTGACTGATTTTCTGCATAGCTGTAAATTATATTGAATTCTTTTTTTTCTTTCAATTTCATAATCAATTTCCGGTATGAGTTCTTCATACTTTTCCAAAATGAAAAGAAATACGTTGAATATAAAACCGAGCGGAACTAGTTCTCTCGATTCTCTCATATACTTCCACAGTATTGCGCGTTTTGTATTTAGCTTGTTAGCGTAAAGAAGAGAATCGAGTGTGCATTTTCGACTTCTTCCCATTGTCAGATTAAATCAAAAATTCGGTGTATATATGCAGTATTGATGCCATGACCACAGAATAAATTTAATTTATTTTGCTTTTGTAGTTTTTGAGTTGTGCGGCAACAGCTCTTCGTTCCTGCGTGAACAGTCGAGTTGCATTAAAGCTTAGAGCGTCATCTTTAGAAATTCCTCTTTTTAATCATCTGTACAATGTCGACATGTTGAGTTTATGATTATTTACGATAACTTTATTTGAAACCCTTGTTATGTTTTATTAAAGTCTAGTTTGTTACCAATATGCGTTCGTCCTTTTGAGTCATACTCAAGGCAGTTGAATACGTAATAATTGTGGAAAAACTTCAAGTACTTATCGCATTCAAGAGTTCACTGCCGGTGTAGGATATAATCCAAGTTGCTCCACAGTTGTTTTGTTCACATAAACAGGGACAGATGGACAAACGGACAGACTGCCCTTTGACGGATTTAGACCAGAATTAAGCCCCGAGCCCATGGTCCGTGTTTTGGCGATCCTTGCTCACATTACGCCTCATCGCTCTTCGTGGGTCCGCAAATAATCGTTGTCGCTCGAGGGTTTGTGGGATAGCTCAAGGCAGCGAGTCGACGGACGGACCTCAGTACGGTTCCTACGGGCTGTTGCAGATTGAGTATGCGTCGTGGGAACAGTGTGTCTGGTCGAATAACGGGCAAGAAATCCCCAACGATGCAAGTGGCCATGGGAACAGAGCTTCAGACACACATTTAGAGACTGGGTGAAAAGGTCATTTATTAAAATTCATTTATCTAACTTTTTGCATGTTTGAGTGTTCATACACAGATGAATCCACAGACTCAACATGGACTCAGGCATGGAGTTTTCAAACTTGTAGAAGATGTTAAGAAAAAATAATTAAAATAACCCAAAACACACCTTTTTATTTAAATATACAAGAAAATCAATGGGTGAAGATTCCTGCTGGTTTAAATAAAACTACTTAAAAAAGAAAACACCATGCTTTGTAATTTACTATTCAGTATCCACTGCAAGTATTCTCCCACCTGTTTAACCACCCAAAGCAATTTTTTCTAATTAAAGATATAATTTGAATCGCCAGATAAAAAAGGGATTCCCTTTAATGCCCTTAGTAACTTTGTTCGCTTTCTTATCTTTCACGATGAGAGCCAAAGGTTAAAGCTCTGTAAACATGACGGCGAGGGCTTCCTAATTAGGTTAAGTTCGAACTTCACGAGGTTCAATCAGCTGAACGGCTGCTTTCCTGCTAAAAACTACAAGAAAGAGTCTGCGCTTGCCGACGAGGGACTTAAAAATCAACGTTTCCGCTACATTTGTTTTTAATTAAAAGATAATTAAATTTTCTCTCTTCTTGTAATCCCCTGTTGAAGTGTCAATACATTTAGAAGAGCACGTGCCCCCCACGCAACTTCTTATGTTCTGACTGGGAACGTTCCGTTGAATTTAATGGATTTTTTTCATCTTTTTAAAAAGGATGGGTTTTTTTACTGTTATCTTCATCTAAATGTTCAGACTAATAAGTAATAGATTAATTTCCGTTTTTATAGAGGTTAGAAGTGGGATACGCCGCTTTATATGAATATGAGATAATTTTGGGGAGAATTTAATCAGAAATTCAGGATATGCTTGTTACGGAATTTCTACATTTTGTTAAAAAACAAGTGAATATAATAAAGGAAGTTGATTTCAAAAAGTAGTATGAAACCTGAACGAATACAAGAGGAAATTAAACATTTGCAAATGATGAAGTAAAGCCCAGTAAATATCTGCATAAGAAAACCAAGGTTTTCAGATATGTTTCGTGAGCCTCTTCAAAATACTGTATCAGCGATTTCTAATCTGCTGCATTCCAAAACAAGGGCACTCCATTACAAGGGGAAAAAAGTCTTGTCGCTAGTTTAACGTACTCTTTCTACGATAGGGCGCTCAAGGGAGATACGTGCAGCTTCTTCGCAATATTCCTAAAATTGTCATGGACTGGAATTAGTTAAATTTTCTAAAACATATTAAATCCATTACCTCTTGTTGTTAAAAACGTAAAATCGCAATAAGATAATTTTAATTCTCACCAGAGTGACTGCTCTTCGTCTTCAAAAAAATATAGCCACACCAGCGTTATCTATATATATGAAAAAGGAAAGTAGTGTGCGTTCGTTTTTTGGTTCTTTATGCATGTTCACACCTTTGGACTTACGACGACCAAATTTGGCAAGTGATCGATTAGCACAAGAGGGAGCCTAACGCCGTAAAAATGATTTTTAAATTCGAATTAGATTTTTATTTATTTAACCCTTTCCGGCGTGGTGGTGGCAAAAGAGGACACCAACTTTAAAATTTTCTAAAAAAATTCCAATGCAATTTGAAACCCGGAAAATTGCACGAAAAGGCAGCTGATAGTACTCCTTTTAGAATATAGATGGCAGCACAATGAAATTTCGTTTCCAAATCGGAAATGTTAGAGATTTAAAATGCCTAAATTTCTTGACTCAGGGATAGGAATTTTTTGAGTTCTTGACGTTTACAATTTTAGCAAATTCACTCGACAATTTTCCTCTAATATTCTTGAATTTTTTCTTTATGATTTTGTGTAAGATTCAACAATATTTTTGAGCGTATCAAAGTTGCTGTATCCAAAGGAGTCCTCATATGAGGGGGTGTCCCCAAAAGGGGACGACATTCCTCGGAATGAGGTAAGTTAATTTTTTTTTGTAAATTCTATGCCTAGACAATAAACTAAACCCATTCATGAGGTTTTTTCATCATATTTAAAAAAATTTAATACCTTGTACCGGAAAGGGTTAATTAAATAACGAAAATTAAGTTATTTTTAGATGTTTTTCACCAATAACTTCTGAAATACTTATAGTACGAACATTATTTTTGCATCACTTTAAAAACAAAAAATTATCTTTTTAATGATACCAATTTAATTGTTGAACAATTTTTTCTGTGACTGTAATTAACGTTTCAAAATTCATTTTAAACTTAAATTGCAACAATGCTTTTATTACTATAAAATAAAAATCAAACTAATTTATTGTTTCATCAAATCTTTTATTCACGTGTTTTTACCGCTGCGAAAGCTAAGAAAATATTGCTTTTTTTCGTCAAGTTAGGCTTCTTACTTCCGCTGTTGTTTCATAGCATACACTTAACTTCCGTTTTCATTTCGTAGCTTTTAATACGCACTCAAATATCCAATGACTTTAGTTTAGTTACTACGCGATGTGAGTTTCATTTTGTCTTTATATATAATATTGATAGAGAGTATTTGTATTGAGATTTTATTTAGAACATTTTATTTAGAAGCTTGCAGTAACCAAGTTATACAGTATAAATATATTTGTGCATTGTAAAGCTGTATTAGTCATTTAACTATACCTACATTGTTTAAAATGGATGTTCTAATTTGAATTTTCTCGCATTTTCATTCAAACCATACTGTTATAAGGTGATAAAAAGGCTATATTTAAAAGTTTTAATTCAACAAGAAAAGATTCAAAGATGATTCACATTTGTTAGGGAAAGTTGGTGAAAATATTTTTAGGAAAAAAAACAGGAGGCCGGTATATGAAAAAATATGGATCCCGAGCAACGCCGGGTTTTCAGCTATTTACGTATATAGTTAGTATGGCATATAAAACATTTACTGGTATGATATATCATTTATTACATTGGTTAACATTTAAATATAATTCATTGATATAAATTTGTAACATATCTCCACCTGAATACGTTGCATATTAGTCGGTTATATAATGTAAACTAAATATTTTTCATATTAGTTATAATTTAAACAATATTATAAGTTATACCAGTATATGTTATATCAATTATATATGTAATAATGCTGGTATTGCCATATCATATAGTATTGGTTACATACAATATGTATTGGTATAAATCTGCAACATATCTCCTCCTGAATATGTTTCATATTAGCATTGTTTTTTATAGATATAAATGGCACTCGAAAAAGTATATTTTACACTTTATGCAGCAATACACTTTACACTTTATATGCAGCCTGGAATATGCTTCAGTAATAATACTTTTAAAAATTCATATAGCACCATTATATATTAATTAGTTCACATATATAGCAAATGTTTTTGTTTTCATGCCATTAACTAATTAAACCACCAGTATTTACAAATATTTCGTGATCACATAGCAATGTTTCAGTTTGCACTGAAATGGGGCGACCGCTGTTCGGTTATGCATCTCGGAGTCAACAGGTTAAACGCACAGGTGATAAACACCAGAGTAATTGGAGGAATGGCAGTTACTAATGACATGCTGCAAACATACATTAGCGAGTAATTTGATAGCCAGCAGAGATACGACGTAATGTTCCCGACTCTCTCGCTGCACGTGGACACGAGAAGCTCGGCTGCGACGAGATAAAATTGATTAATATTCCATTTCTTATGCTAGTTCCATTTCAGGAATGAAAAATAATATATTTTAAAGAATATTTCAGTTTTGAAAATTCACATTTTAGGAAGTAAAGGTCTGAAGTTTGTAACTTTTTGATTTTATAATAATGTAGCTCACGAAGGTTAAAAAGATTATTACTCAGCACATTTTTCTGTGAAATACTTTTTATAGATGTGAAAAAAGCGAATAAAACAAACAATTTTTGAACATAAGAGTAAATAACTTTTTTATTATTAGTTAAAGAAAACTAGATACTGAAAGACCTCGTTTTTTGATATTAAATTATCCTACATTTAGTTTAAACCGACATTTCTCATCAATTAATCAAAAGCCATCATTCGAAAAAAACTACAGTTGTTTTCCCTATCGTTAGGTTAAAGTCGTCAAGGCTTTAGTTGATAAGACTTTGATAGTTCGCTATTTGTAGAGCATCAAAGGCATATGGGCACACTCGGATGGCTGTAGAAGTAGTGTTGCTGGAGACCCAAAGCCGATTAACTCTTTGAGACACATTGGCATTAAACAAACAGGTGGGCCACCTGTTTGAAGTGTAAATATGCATGGTGGGATATTTTTGAACCACCTGAACCCATGTGCTTTCATGAACTCATGTGGCATGGTGGGACTATTTGAGTACAACCCAGTGGCGGCTCGTCCATTGGGGCTGCAGCACTCCCTGAAATTGTTTTAAAAGCTTGTCATTTTGATTCTTATTTGCTTACTTGCGCATTCCGAGAATTCGATGATGAAGGGGAAAAAGTGATAAAAACGTGAAAAAAAGACAGAAAATTAATCGACAAGTAAGAGAGATACAGGGGAGAGCTGCAAAGCTGATTGCCCTCGAAATTATCAAAATTCGCCCAATGCGCACAGTTGAGCAATGAATCAGTAGGAAAAGGCATCCCTTATTCTCTTGAATTTACAAGAACCAGAGCTGCAGTCAGACCAAATCTGTCTGGCGTGGGACCAATTACAAAAAGAAAGATGTTTTTTTTCGCTCCCACTAAAAGTTTATCCTCGCTTCCACATTATGTTCTTATTTTTGATTCCTCTCTTGCGCTGTTTATGGGTTTCTGTTTCGCTTCATGTTGTGTCGATAGAAACAGATAGGTTTATCGAGTATTCTTTTTCTTTTGTTGCAAGTTACTCTTCGAAAAGGTGCATATAAAAATATATAAAGTGTATTTCTAAATATTATTCAGATGAAAATTTTTATATGGAGCGATAAATCTCGTTATCATTAGAGGTAAGAAAAAAATTAACGTTGCAGATCTTCAAGACATCATTATTTTCTCAGCTTTTGTTGAGCGAAAAATCTCTCTATATAAAAGAGGAAAGTATGTGTGTGTGTTTGTTCGTTTTTTGGTTCTTTATGCACGTCCACAACGTTGGACTTACGACGACCAAATTTGGCACAGTGATGGATTAGAACAAGAGAGAGAGCTAACGCCGTAAAAATTATTTTAAAATTATAATTAGAATTTTAGTTATTCAGTTAAATAACGAAAATTAAGCTATTTTTAGACGTTTTTCGCCAATAACTTCTGAAATACTTATGATGTGAAAATTATTTTTACATCACCTTAAATAGCAAAACATTATCTTTTTAATGATACCAATTTAATTGTTGTAAATTTTTTTCTGTAACTGTAATTGATGTTTCAAAATTCATTTTAAACTCAAATTGCAACAATGCAACGCAAAATTCAAACCAATATATTTTTTCATCAAATCCTTTATTTACGTCTTTTTAGCGCTGTTAAAGTTAAGAAAATATTACTTTTTTTGGTAAAGGTACCTTATTTACGCTGTTATTTTGTAGCATGCACGTAACTTCCGTTTTTATTTCGTAGCTTTTAATATACACTCAAATTTCAAATACCATTAGTTTAGTTACTACGTAATGTGAGTTTCAGTTTGACTTTATTTATAGTATTAATAGAGAGTATTAATATTTAGTTTTTATTCCCCTAACTGAGGTTAAAAGTAATTTTTTTGTTCGAGCATTCTTTCTTCAGCGAAATTCTTTCAGAGTAAGAATTGTTCTCGAGCGATATTTACTTTTTTATCTGATTTATAAAACATTTTATTTAAAAGCTTCGCATTAACCAAATTCTACATTATAAGTATATTTACATTGTAAAACTATATTTGCTATTTAACTATATATTGTTTAAAATAAATTCGAAAATTTTCGAATTTTCTTGCATTTTCATTCAAACCATGCTGTTATAAGGTGATAAAAATTCTATATTTGAAAGTTTTAATTCAACAAGTAAGGATTTAAAGAAGATTTACGTTTGTTAGGGAAAGTTGGTGACAATATTTTTAGGGGGAAAAACAGGAGGCCGGTATATGAAAAAATATTGATCCAGAGCAACGCTGGGTTTTCAGCTAGTTGAATATAAAAATGCAAGTTGCGGTATGTCGGATTAGAGCATAGTTCAAACATTTTCAGGTAGGAAAACCTAGTTCTGGTCCCACTCTATAACAAAAAACTTAATTGAATTATTATTATTTTGTTATGTTTTTCATATTACGTTATTCCTTTATTAATAAAAATGAACCAAATTTATTCAATTTAAAAATAAAATATCTGTGCAACATGGGTTTTTTTAGTTTTTAAAATTCCGTGCATCAAAGGGTTAAATCATCACGGTAATGAATATCGACAATATAATCAAATTGAAGTTGTTGTATGAACTATAATTTCAGAACTATACTTTTTCCAAATGATTTCTTCAATTTTAGCCACTAATGTACGAAGGGAAAAATAAATGACTGTACAGTTTTAACTTCTTTTTCAGTATGACATGAAAATCGGATTGATTTTTAGGCTTGAGTCCGTTTTAAACTTACACGCTGCTAACATTCGTCTTTGAAATTTTGATCATCAAATGACAAGAAAGACACGAGTCGGCTCTACTTTTCAAACTTCTACATCACGCTTATGAATTACAGACATACGACACGTTTCATACTGTGTCAGGCCTACATGCATGCTGTATCGATGATGTACGTAATCAAGGTTCGAACTAAATTTAATTACCAAATTTGAATTCTACTCAGCTTACTTTCTGCAGCCGTTTTCCATTCATAGAAACAGTGGCTACGAAAAATAGTGAGAATGCAACAGTTTTACTCAAAATAACAGAAAAGATTTCAGTGACTTTCACTCTGAGATAAATGGGCATCTTCAGGCTCTCGATATTAAAAAACTGAACGAACGAATACAATTAAAAACAATCACCATATTCGTACAAGAATCGTCACTCACTTCCTGCCAAGAACTGTCGTCTCAGAAAAAGAACAACTCTGAGCTTGCCATTTATCTGCCAAACGCATCCCTTGCTTCTGTCATTAATGTTTTTAATTACTCTGACATTTCGTTCAAACCATCAGAAAATATCTGCCGCTTGCACCATTTTTCAAACTTTCTATCACTCGCTATCACCAGATTAGGTGTCGAAATAAAAATTTAATATCTTCCTACATATTTCACTCAGCATAACCGTTCGGAATCCTTTCTCCGTTCCCTTTTGTAGAACGCCAACACACAACAGTATGCATTTATCTTTGACGTCCAACTTTAATTTCCTTGTCGATGTCATGTCATTTGACAGGTGGGTTCTCATATACTCTGGCATTAATCTTTTCTACCAGGTGCCCTGATATGTAGTCATTTCGATGCCAGGGAATGTCTGAGGTTGTCTTCGCAATATTTAACGTCGGGTTTTCAGTTGTTTAATCCTGTATTTTTCGCTTTCCTTTCATTTCCTGGATATGTTCTTCTTCAGATGGGTTTTTCGCTTTTCTCCCTTCAATTTGATTTCTGTGTTCGGTTTTTTTCCCCCTCCTTCAACAGTTTCTATGCCTTCTTTTTTTCTTGTGTAAAAAGCTGGAAGGAAAGAATCTTTTTATTGATTTCTTTGGCTTTTTTAAAGTTTTTTTTTCCTCCTTTTTCTTTTTCTTGTCCATTAGGTTTGATGTATTGCCGGTCCTAAAGTCATTGCACTTTTAGAGTAGAAGGAATTTATCACAGCTTTTATCAAATCCGTGTGCCTATGCAGCCTATTTGAAATTTAAGCCTTGAGTTTCGGTCTTAGACAAAAATGTCACTTTTCGTATTAAGAAACGCAGCACGTCTAACAATTCGAGTACTAATAAAGTATTAACCCTTTGACTACTAATTGTTTTTTTATTTCCAATTTTCTATCAGGATTTTTTAAAATTTTTTATCCTATGCGAATGAAGATAATAGGCTCTAAATAAGTCAAATTGATTCTTTGAATATTTTTTTTTCTCTCTGAGAGGATTTTAAAACAAAGGCTGGGACATGAAAGTCCCATAACCATAAGAACATTACACTTTTATGCTCGAAACGTGACTATTATTAGTTATTGAGAAAACTTATTTATATATTTACAATATTTCATCGATACTATTGCGAAAAATAAATGTTTATTGCCTACCAATAGATCAAAACTATCGAACATACATACACAGAAGAAAAGGACTGAGGACTTTTCTGTGACTGTGTAGAAGACTCAGTAGACTTTGCCATCTAGGTGATTGAAGATGAAATATTCACAATTGTTCTCGTTCTACAACTGGGAAATATTACGAGTTTCAAAGTAATTTTTATCCCGGTAGTAATGTCTAAATGTGAGTGGGGCGTTTATGTTCCTTTAGTTGTCAAAGTATTAAATTGTAATATAAGAGTTTGAATATCATTATCGAAGAAAAAGTATTGTAATCGTCAAAAAATTCGATCTCGAGATTTTGAAAAATTTCCACATTTTAGAAGTTTCTGAATGCGAAAAACACATTTTTGGATTCATGTCTGTTTGTTTTAGAAGAACGGTTTGAGCTAGAAGATTGAAATTTGATATGTGATCTTTACACCAAGTATGTAGGTTTGTATCAAATTTTGGACATCGTCGGAAATACGTCAGTGGGAAGTCTGTCTGTCTGCCTCTCTCTGGCATCTGAGCACGAAAGCTCAAATACTTAAACAGCTAGATAGATAAAATTCTGTATACAGTTTTAATATAAAAATTGTAGATCGGTATCAAATTTTGGACCAAATCTGTCGAAGGGTTCGTGTCTGTGAACGCGATAGCTGTGACACGCAATAGCTTATTGCTGATGTCTCTGTGAAATTTTATATACGGTTTTCTAACCATAATTGAAGATCTGTACCAAATTTTGGCTTTAATCGATAAAAAAGCGTCCAAAATACATGCTCGGTTTTCTTCGTTATACAACGAAGCACCAAACATGCCAAATTGTGTCATGATATGCGAAGGTCGCAAACGAGAGGTGGGAGAAATGCCAGCTTCTCTTGTCACTCTTGGCCGCGGGATTTCATTCCGGGGGCACTAAAAGTAATCGTGGCGGTCTTGGCTTTGCCCAAAGTCCGCAATTTTTATGCGGGAAAATGACAGCTTTACTGGAAGTATACGAGAAAGTCTATGGAAGACCACTCCCGTTGGCTAAAATTGTAAACAAAGATGACTACCAATCCATAATCAAATTTTTATGAAATTACAGATTACGTTTTGTAGCAGAAAGAACCCAACTTTACTATTAACATACAATAACTGCAGCAAATAAGCTGAGTAGGAATTCGAATTTGTGGATCAAATTTATAACCAACTTGTCTAAATCCAGAGTTTAAGATTTCTGCCAGAATATCTTTCGAGTATTCGAATAACTGATTAACGATGAAGTCGGAAGTGGAATTGTGAATTCAACGTCAATTTATGAAATTTATATCTCTTCTAAGTCTTTGAGCATATATTAACACAAAATGAAAGCATAATATTTCATTTATGTCAATTTGTATTGAATGCTTAGACGTAGCATACTCATAAATTTGTAACGCAACAAAATGCTTGATGATCGAGAATGAAACCTCTGATAAAGGCTTGCTGTGTTCTGTGGTTTTCAAACTCTTTTTTTCCACCTCCGTCATTTTGGATCACAATATTATCAGTATTCTCAAAATTATTTAGGCTCAATGCAATTGCACAAATTGAAGGAACTGGATCTTATTGTACAAGAAAATATTAGCTTGAAATGCGCGCTACATGACTTCGAAAGTATCATTGACTTTTGTAAAACTTGATTATAGGGTATGGGAGCTCTTCGCCATTTTTACTCTCATTACAACCAAACAGCATTATTAGAATGAACAGTAAAGTTCCGCCTCTTAGATTCCCATTTTCTTTTTCCCCAAATGGCTTAAAGTTGCAGAATTGCTGATTTCGCACCATCACCCTATGCAGTGTGATTTAAAGAACAGCGTAAAAACTGTTAGTGGTAGGAAACAAATAAACAAGCCAAACACAGGAAAGACTGGCGAACCCTGAGGAACTAGAGGGCGCTGTTCTCTCTGTGCTTGGATTTCAGCGATGGACATTTAAATTTCCAACTGCATATGAAGAACATTCAACACTTTTTTCTATTATTGTCCACGCTTACCCAAAGGGTGTAAAGCACGTGACGAGTCGGCGGGAAGAAAAATTCCAATGCAAATATTAAAGTAATACAATAAAAAAAATAATGGAATCAATAAAATACAAAGAATTAGATAATACAATACAAAATATAAGTAAAATAATACAATACAAAAATACAAATGTGAATATAAATATAATAAAATAGAAAGAGTAAACATAATAAGTATCAAGATACATAAATAATAAATAAATACAAATAAGCGTAATAAATAAAGAAACATACGTAAAATAAACAAGAAATGAAAATACATGCTCTATCAAATTTTGGTTTGCATGCAACAGTTTACGAATGCCAAGATGGAGACGTGCTGACCTCTTCGTAAGAATCTCCATCACCGCTGCAAATGTCAGTAATTTTCAAAAGTAATCTCCAATCCATGCGTCTACGCTATGAAGAGCTTATAATTGTGCATGGTAAGACCTTCGAGCAGTTGTTGCGAAACTGTACGTTATTATACAAGCGTAAAGTTTCGCTTAAGAAAGAGTTTTCACTCTTCATTGGCTTGTTTGATTTCAGCTTGCTCATCCACATTCTGTTTACACATTTCTATGAAATTCTAGTTTGCTTTTGTGCTCTTTACATCTCCTAATAGTTTGTAATCTTATTTTGAGTCACCCTCTAGTATTACTTCCATAAAAAGTGCATGCTCTTTGCTCAACTTTTTTCCCTCAATTTAAGACAGTACTTGAGCAAGAATCATTAAGCGAAATTGTAAATAAAGCGACATTTATCTTTTATGATCTGGTATATTTTTTCGTTTCAAAAGCAATGTTTTTTTTCGAATAAAAATTTTGTATGTTGGGAGCATTTTGCTCGTTTCCGTTCTTTTTCAAAAAGAGGAACTTAGTTGGTTTTACTGAATCTCTCGTGTCAGTGTCTAAGAAATAAAAGTTTCTCTTTGAAGCTTATTTGGCAATTTAAAAGAAAATTCTTGAAAAAAAACAGGTGCGCGTGAATAATGCCTTCAACACTGAAGTGACGCGATGGTCGTTTAAGAAAAGCTTCTGCATCATTTTAAATAAAAAGATCGTTCACCTTAAAAAATGTTTTTGACTGATGACTTCTAATGAGGTTGAAAATATCTATTTTTTAAAGAATAAAGTTTAATGCTCCAGTTTTTATAAGATAGAATCAGATCATTGTTTAAGAACAATTTTTTATTTTTAATATTTGAAAATCCGAGTGTTTCCAACTCTTAAGCCCATCAATTTTTTTCAAAGAGAATTTTTCTGGGGCATTTTTAAGATAGCGTGTCATTTTTAACTTATAATATACCAATAAAAAAAGGTATTGCAATCGGCAGAGAATTTGACACAGAGATTTTGAAGATCTCCACGTTTTAGATTACTATCCAAGTCTGAAAAAAAAAACACTTTCGGAGTTCCGTCTGTTTGTCTCTAAACACAACAACTCAGAAGTGGAAAGAGGAAGAAAAGAACAAATGAAATTAAATACGTGGTCTTATCATCAAAATCGTAGATCTGTAACGTATTTTGGACGAAATCCATCAGCTGTAGATTTGCAGCAAATTTTGGACGAAGTCTGTCTACCCGTGTGTATGCTAACATGATAATTAAAAACTACAACAAGTAATAATAATGAAATTTTGTATGAGGTCTTGATACTAAATTGTAGATCTGTATGAAATTTTGATCCGTTAATGAGAATACTCCCTTGACAACAAGCTAATAAATGATTCAATTATGACAGCAGGTCCGTCACCAAATCCCACCTTAAAGTTTGATATAGTAGACTATCTTCAAGAATACAGATTGATAATATCTTTGACCCTCATATTTAAATGGGTGCTCGAGATAGCTCTTCTCTTTCTGTGAAAGAACAGCGTGATCACTTTTTTGAAAGCTTCTTTCAGACTTATTTTATTTGTTTAAGAACTTCCTGCTTTGAAAGTTGCTCCTAGGCACGCGTAATAAAAAAACTCGTAAAAATATAGAATCCTGGAAGAAGCGTATCGAATAAGTACAGTAAAAGTAGGACGTATGGACCCGTCTTAGCCCTGAGAAGTGCTAAGTTCGTTTGCTAAAAAAGTATTAAATTAAAAACATCAAATTTAAATAATGCAGATTTCTACGGCAACTAAATAGCTTTAAATGTCCGTTACCTTATTAAATTAATCAAAAAAAGCACGCATGAACTATTAATGATTGTTTTTATAATAGCCGCGAAAATGAATCTCTCATTTGATCAAAAGTAAAGGTTATTAAAAAAATCGATTTGAAAAAATAAACTTTAAAATGCTAAGAGATTTTTAACCGGAAGTATTATTGCATCTTAGATGATTTCTTTACATATAGGATGATTCAGAAGCCCGGTGCAACTTGAAAAATATCAATAATTTTCAAATGAAGGATGATAAATTGGCCGTAAATGCTGGAAGTGAAATAATTTTCTGTCGTGAAACCAGAATATATTGATAACATAGTTGACTATTCAAACCATCAGATGGTTCTGCAGATCGTGAACGATGCGTTCTACAGCATATGTGTTAGATTGCAAAAATTGCATCTATATCATTTTTCGGTTTTATCAGTATTTTTAATTATTTAAATCTTCGCCACCAAAGTTTCTTTCTTCTCATGTGGCATATTTGACAACTTTTGAAATTCAAACGGTAATTTTTAGCAGTTTCATTAATTATCTAAATTTTTCTTAATGATTTACTTTGTATTCGACTTAAATATTAATTGTCTTAACTTTTGATGTCTTTTCCATTAATGTTTCAACTTTATTAATTTATAAATCAAAATTTTTCAACGGGACTATTTCCTCGCCATCTTGTTTCTGCGTATGAATTTTGGCGTTATTAGGCTTTGGCGTCTCTGGCTGGAGGCATTTTCTTTTATGTAATTTGAATTCTTTTGTGCTTGACTGAACGAGTGGTCGGTGTGTGTTGGGCCTCTGGGGGCTGGGGGGGATATTTTTTCCGTTAATAATTTGTCATATTGAATCTGAAGCTGAAGTATATTATTTTCGTTGGTATTCCTTTAAGGAAACAGTATGCAAAACCACTGTGATGAAAAATTTAAAATGTAATGAAGGTGTTTTATACAGTGCAATTCCAGAACAATCTGTGTATTAAAATGCTGTTCGTAAAAGAAAGCAGTGATTGCTTCTTTATTTTAAAAACTCTGCTACTTGGTGGCATGAACACTGTTTCTCATCAGTGATCCTGAGTAATGAGTGCGTATCACCTCTATCAAAATCTGCAGTTTGTGTTATACCTTCAGCATTTCTCTGTTTCATCGTAATAATATGTGCTGCAAATTAATATAAATTGGTGCTTCATGATCATGTTTTACGCTGCAAGTTCTGCTGTGTGTGTTTTTCCCATCTTCAGCTTTTCCAATTTTTTTGAATGAGTGGTACACGTATAAAATTGCTGATGCAAAAATGAAAGTGTACATGAAAAAGCTTCAAGTATCATTCTAGATTGAATACAAGTCAGATTCATTTAAAGAAGTGTGTTCATTAATTCAAGACGTTTTGTTATGTGGCACAGTATAGTCATCAATATATCTTTTTCGAATTTAGGTTGTTTTTACTTAGTGTACTAAGTTGCAATTTTTAGGCCTGCAGTGCTGATATATATATGTGTAGCTACAATTTTTTGTTTTGGTAAATATATATTCAGTTTTGTGCATCAATTTTATATATGTCTAATTTTGTGGCAGTAATAAATTCAATATAAAAAATTGTTAAATAAAAAAGTGTTTAAATTTTAAAAACTTTGTTTTTCTTTAATTGTTTTAGCGCAATGTACTAAAGTGTTTTCAGATAATTTATTTAGCGGCCAAGTTTTTCAGGTCTGCAAAGGTAGGTGATTTATATGAGTGTAGCTAGAATTGCATATTATTGTGTTTTATATTTCAGTACCCAGTATTGATTTAATAATTTATATATATTAAACTAAATTTTAACTTTGGGCACCTACCTTGCATTAACGTTTTATAATTTCAACCCACCTTCCAATAGTATGACACTGAGTGGAGGACCGGCTACCAAATATTTAATGCGCCTTATCCATTCAGGAGCTCAACTGTCAGAAGGGGAATAGCACTTTTTCACAGTATTACCATTTCATCACCACCATTTCTGATAACATGATAGAATATGATCAATGGAAATATTACTTACCATTAGATATTTGTATGACAGTTTTAGTCCTTATTCTACTCCTGGTCTAATTCTATTTAACGCGTCGCTCCACCAACTGCAGAACCATCTGGTGGTTTAAATTGTTAACTATGCTAATAAATTATGAGTTTGAGACAAAAAAAATTCATTTTCAATTCCAACATTTATATGCAAACGACATCGTTCTATCTTTATTCCTTTGCAAATTATTGAGTTTCAAAGGTGATCCGGTCTATTGAACTCCACTGAATATCATTCTTTCGTACAATTTCTTTTTTAAGTACTTATGAATTTTTTCATCACATATTAATGCAAATTTTATAATTTAAAATCAGTTTATCCGTTGTTTGCTCAAATTTATAGTTGATATTAACAAACAAATTAATTAGATATTTTCCCGCATTTTGAAAAACCCTTTAAACTGTCTAAAATAGCTTTTCTTTACAATCTTAGATAAGTTAAGAGACAAAAGTTCGCAAATTATTTAGATTATTTTACTTCCTTCTATTTATTTTGCTAAAATTGGTAAATATTTTACATTTTCGACGAATCTTAAATTTTCACAAATATTTAAATGCAACCACTTCCGTCAACAATTGAACGCATTTAGATTTCACACTTATCATAACAAAAATTAAAACTACAATAAAAAATGGCTTTGTCATGTAAAATTGTCCTAGAAACTTTTCACCGGGCTTTTCTTAAATCTAATAGAAATTAAACGCAGAAATTTAACCACCACCAAGAATAATACGAAGCAACCGAATATCTTCCCTTTTCCGCTACTTCAAAGAAGAGAATTGCATTAGGGTAGCATTAAATGATAAAACTGCAATTTCTTTAGATCATAATTTCCCCGGTTGCCTCGCAGCAACCTCCGTAATTGCTTTTGCACTACAATTATGATCCTTTCTTTTTCTCTGAGAGAAGAAAAGTAAGATATGAAACTCGGCGGTTGCTTTACCAAAAACGCATGTCAAGGGTCGAAATTTCAAAGACTTCACAAACGTTCCGTCCATAGAGGAATGCAAGACATTTGCATCTCTTAAAGCGGAGGTCCGGAGATAAGTAATTAGAGCGCGGCAGCCATTAAAATAACATTTTTTCACTTCTTTGCCGTATTTCAGTTCTTCTGCTCTTAACATGCGTATGCTTTTTCCTTTTTTGGCGGAAGGAATCGTTAGTATGTGAGGTTCTAGCATTAAAACCTTCCTCAGATGCATCATTCTGGAATATTTTCATGAAGACTTACAAACTATTAATGCGTCAAGTTTTCGCTGCATTATTTGGGAGAAATATTTGGCAGAATTAAAACTTCTGCCATTGAGATGCAACTACTTTTATGTGGTACACGAATGAGGCACAGATAAATAAAAATGCCTGTTGGTTTTTTATGCTTATTATTTATATGTGAGATGCCCGCTATATTTGACAGTTCATAACTCATTAAAAGATAGTTATGAAAACATTAAATGAAAAACATATGACAGTTCATAACTCATTAAAAGATAGTTATGAAAACATTAAATGAAAAACATATGACAGTTCATAACTCATTAAAAGATAGTTATGAAAACATTAAATTAGAGATGAGGCACAATTTTTTGCTTTCGAAATACTATGCAGTAAAAAGTATACACATTTTGAATAACTATTTCATAAACAATTAATAATGCTTACAATTTTGCAGCTCGTATTAATAAATAAGTTAATGCAAAACTGTTGTATGAATTAATTTGACTTTTGAATTAATTGCAGGCTTAACAATAGAATAGCTACTCTCAAGAGGAACAGTTGCATTAAGCAACACTCAACTTACCTCTTTCCGGACAGTTGCTTTTTGCTGGGACACCTCAAACATAAAGTTAGCAGTTCAAAGCAGCTACAAACGACGAATTACGAGCAACAATTGAAAGAGGAAGGGCTATCAGTTTCGATAATTGAGAAAATTATCTTACGATTATATTCAATAATTTGACTAATAAAACTTTGAATTATGTTCTTGATTCTTCATATATTAGTGAGTCATGCACGTTTTAGGGGCACCCTGCATGTGTTTTAAAGACTTCTTAATTCTGCTATATTTCAGATAATTTTTGTTGTCATTTTTGTTTTAATGCCATGGCAGCAATATTATACTACCACCCAACTGATTTGTTAAAAATTTCTTTTTTGATTAAAAATAGAATAATCCCCTTTATTGTGAATATAACATTCAGAAACTCATTTTCACTAATACTGTATTAACAAAAATTTTTATTAGTTGAGATTATTATTACTGTTTTGAAATTTGGAATTAAAAGAAAAGTATAAGAGACAATAAAATCCTTTATTTTTCATGAGACTCTTGACAGTTCTAGTTGAACATTAACAAATTCTATGGAATAAATTATGAATTTTATACTACAAGATTTCTCTTAAAATAACTCAAAATTCTTTTAATTTGACTTCACAGGACTTTACATAGAAATCTACAGTATCTCTTACTATTTGTAACGTTTTCCTAAAAATTTCAATTTTTTATGACCTCACTTCAATGAAACTGATTTTAAAGGTTTAACTGTTTATTTTCATTTAAGTAATTTGCTCATTTTGGCCAGGTCTGACCCTTCCGCAAATAGATTCCAATAGATATGAAACAAAAATTTAGACCATAAGCATCATTATTTTTGCCTCTGTAGTTATTTAATTTATATTATTTCCTCATATTACAGACGCATCTATTTTTAAAAAAACTGACTCAAGAGAAGGAACTGAAAGCAATTTTGTTCCACATTCTTTCAGTTAGCCAAATCATTAATTCTTAATAACTTTTCCCGCTCGAATAAGATCAATCTGTAACAAACAACTGTAACTCCACACTCTTGAAGAACAATAAAAACTGCATTACGAACAAACATGGCTTCCTTTTCTCATTCCTAACGATGATTTTTAAGAAAAAACATTTCCAGTGTGAAGCCATTAATCCGACAGCTACGTGGACTTCCCGCCAAATGGAGGAAAAAATATCCAACAAATCGAAGACCAGGAACAAAACAAAAGCAAACTCGAAAACAACAGCAATCAATTGAAAGGTCAAGCCGTCAGCAGTCTCATGGAGAGCATTAGGTTTGTCATCGTCTAAAAGACGGATTCCACTAATGGTTGTCCCTGAACGCTATTACGAGTTGCCTTCCGGACAATATATTTCCTTCGTTTCTATCTTCCCGGTCTGTTTGCACAGGTTCCTATTCCGATGTGTTATCAGACGGGAACGTTAACTGATATCGTTCCTGATCGCCTTCATTGATTTTAGGAGAACAAATGAAGCGGTGCTGCACACAATAAACCCGGGTAATCTTTGTATCTTGCAGGATGAAATTCGACCGGGATATTGCGCTGCGTTTTTCTCAATGTCATCGTAATGAAAGGATCAGGGACGAGATTTATACGGTGTTGTTTCCACAGGACAACACCGGATGAGTGGGAGGTAGAATAAAAAGGGAAGAGAGCTGTTTTATGCGTCGCTTTTCTTCTATTCGTAAAGATTCTATCAGAAATTTGTCAGATCGTAAATAGGGATCTTCTCATTCATTGCTTTCATTTTTTCGTTTTAGTAGTTCAATAAAAAGCTTGTTATTCTGTACAAAGAGTGTGTATTCCCTTCTTCATGGCTGCCTTATATTTTAAGAATCACCTAAAATTGGTAAGATTAGACAATATGTTTAGTCTAAGAAATCTGATATCCGATTGATGGGGATTGGGGGCGATTTTAGATAGATTCTTTATAGGAATATTATATATTGCCATGGTTTTCATGGGCCACAAAGCTCAAAGGGGTCGAAATGGTGGGTTTCATTTCCCTATTATTATTGAAGATAATCCCACGGGCACTGCGAGTTCACGGATGAGAAGCCTCCGGATAAGTAAGCGGGTTCTCGCTCCTCTGGTGGGTGTAGTAATGGTGCGGTGTCGAGTTACCTCCACTCCGATGACGGGAGGGGTTAGGCCGTGACCGGTGCTGATGCCTCCGACCTTAGTTCCCGACTGCTGTCGTGGCACCGGTCATTCGAAAACTCTGAGACGCCAACTGACATGACAGGGTAACTCCGTGTGAGCCTTATGATTGAAGATAGAAAGATAATAATTTAAATTAGGCGAATTACCTAATTATCCAAAAGAACAACTTTTGTATTGTAAGATTTTCGATAGCTGCAATTGTTTAAAAGTTAGGGTTAGGTGAAAAGTTAGGGAAATGTGATTTTGAATCCCTAACTTTGACTGCATTTTAATCTAAGGTTTTGTCACCTTGATGAAAGCTCTCTTCAGTTGCATTCTTTTACATTCTCATTGTTTCAATTCTTATGGAAGTAGAGGAAGAATTGGCGGAGGGGCGATGGAATTTTCTTTTACTTATATCTTCGTACAGAAAGAATCTACTTTCTCCTTTCGGCCTGCCTACAGGGAAATGTTTTTCCACACCAGTTAGTTGAAAATCAATAAGAGAGACATTCGCAAAAAATTATGCTCACAAAGAGTTTGTCTCAAATTATTATAAGCGAAGTATGATGATAATGTTATAATTTTAAAAGCATGTAATAAATGTGACAAATTTAGCTTCCTAAGAAAAAAACATACCAGATAGAAATATCAACAAAAAAGTAGCTGTAAAATTGAACGATAGGAGCATATAAATTGCTCAAAATAGAGAAATAAGCGAAATTCAGTTTTTTTTAATAGTTAAACATAAAAAGTAATTTGGATTACTTGAAATTCTAAATTCATTAGGAAAAAAGATACTGCTAGACCTCCAGGCTCGGGCCTTGCGAATGTCTGACAGTTGTTTTCAGAACGTTTCCAGTTGAAACTTTGAAATATATATATATATATATATATATATATATAGACGCGTCCCAGACGTTGGCGTTTTTGTTCCTTTTTATTATTATTTTGGTTTTTCTTTTACAACGTGTTTTTCATGTTTTCTTTTATTAATATATATATATATATATATACAAGCATATACAAAAACAGAAACAAATGCAATAACCAATCAAGAAATTCATTTTAATCGAATAAATACTATTACAAATGAAGTAAACTTTAGGAAATGGATACTATATGGTTAACATAAATTCTAGAAAAGATTTAAATATGAAAAAAACTTCACTAATGCGGTGAATGCTCCAATGCAGCAGTACAACCGAAAAGTGAGAAATATTAACAAAAGAAAACATCAAAACCACGTCATAAACACCTTTTCTTCATTTTTGTTTCATATTATTGGTTTTGAAATTGGGTTTCATCTATTTTATTTCAATTAGACATAAATTTTTCATTTTTTTCAATTAGACATGAACTCTTTACTTTATTTCTTTGCTTCAAACTATTGTTTTTTGTTCGGTGTTCCGGGTAACAAACTCCTTTTAGCATTATTGCTAGAGTTTGAGTTTAGAAAACACCGAAAATAAATTTGTATACGCTCGTTCGGGATTTCCCTTGCTGACGACGCCTCCCGGACGTTAACGTTATATTCCGTTTTGTTGCTTTGGTTTTTCTTTTATGGCGTGGATTTTATACATATATATATATATATATATATATATATATATGATCAAACAGAAAGAAAGTAAACAAGACATATCAAGAAGCAAATCCTATACTAAAAAGTCATAATTTGAACAATACAACCAAAATTAAAACAAAATCTAAAGAATTGAAAATACTATAGATACCATGAACGAAAAATTAAGTTTAAACATATGTATATTATATATATATATATATATATATATATATATATATAATATAAATCCAAATATAACTTGTATATAATCATACAGAAATAAAGTAAACAAAACATATCAAGAATCAAATTCTATACTAAAAAGTCATTATTTGAACAATACATTAAATAAAATCTAAAAAATTGAAAATACTAAAGATACCATGAACAAAAAATCAAGTTTAAGAATTTATAAGTCAACAAGTAAAAAAACTCGGTTGTTATTAAAAGTATTGAAATAGGCAAACCAAGTAAATGGAGTTTTCAACAATTAATATAGCAGCTTGGACTTATGACAAGCTTTAGCCAGGTTAAATTAATTTTGCTGTACAAACCATCCCTGTTACTATTGTTGTTGAAAAAACTAACAGGGTAATTTACCCTAAAATGAAAGAATTTAGAAAGAAAAGTCTTATACTAACCCTAACAATAAAACATAACTGTATAGAAACGACTAAAATTCAGTATAAAAATATGTAATATAACATTATATTGCACGATGATATTGCACTAAAGACAGTAAATATATAATTCAATAAAATACTCATACTTTTCATTAAACATTAACTAATCAGTGTCTCTTCTTATAATTACCAGAATTCATCTCTTTCAATATAACGCGCCATTCACATTGACATCACATGTTGCCACAACGAAAATTCTTACCATGAAACAGCAAAATTGACCAAATAATATAAGTAATTTTTGATATCAAGAATTAGTAAAATACCTATATTAAAATTCTCAAAACCATTTTAAAAAAATGTAATACAATTATTTATCTAGATAATACTTGAAAATTGATAAAAATGTCTATTAAAAAGGAAAATTTCACATAAAGATCCTGGCGTCATCTATGTAATAAATCTTAAACCAGTAACTCAGTATCCAAATTTGAATAAAATTACACTCTACGAGTAGAATATGTGAAAACACTATCTCACATCAAAGAAATAAAAATATTCCTTTATAAACCAATATGAATGTTTTATTCTAAATGACCTAAATATTTCTTATCTATATATACTCTTAGAAAACCTATAGGCATTCCATAATCCAGTGCAAAGGGATAAAAATTTTTTATGTTCTTAATTCTAATATATATATATATATATATATAAAACATATGACAATGAATTAGCTGCAGAATTTCTAGATTTAGATATGAAAATTATAAATAGGAAAATTGCAACACATGCCTTTTATAAAAGAAAAAGCATTTAATTTTCAAATTAATAAATTTCCTTTGGGATAGTAATCTTAGCATTTCAGTCTTCAAGAATTTAGTAAACAATTATATAATTAGAAATAATAATTTGGTAACAGACAATGATAATAGAATTAAGAACACAATTTTTTTTTTATAATTGTGCATTGGTATATGGAATGCCGATTTTTTTTAAAAGTTTATATAGACAAGAAATATTTAGATCACTTAGAATAAAACATTCATTTTAGTATTTAATAGAATATTTATAATTATTGGCTTATAGGTATGTATTTTTTCTTATATTGTGTGATTTCTTTCAAATTGGTTATTGCTTTACTAATTTCTGAATTACTATATAGATGGCGCCAGGATTTATACAATAAAAAACTCCTTAAAACAAGTTTGGATTCTAAATATTCAAATATTTTATTTTATAAAAATTCAGCTTAACAATTGATTACATAATTTAACTGGTTTTGAGATTTTTAATACAAGTATCATACTAATTCTTTAATATTAAAATAAGTTAAATTATTTGGTTTATTTATTTTTTCAATCAAAGTTAGAGAAATCTAGTTTTGGCAATCTGTGATGTCAAGCTAAGTGGCGGTTTATACAGAAATGAGGATTACAGGTGAAGGATAAGTGAACACATTGATTCTGTAATTCACAGTGAATAAAAGTGGATATTTTATTGAATGATGTATTTATTGTTTTTAGTGAAATATAATAGTGCAATATATTGATGTTTTTCATAGATTTAATATGTTACTTTCCATATAACGATGATATTTTGTTAGTGTATGAATTTTTCATTCTAAATTCTTTCATTTTAGGGTAAATTACCCTTTCTGTTTTTTCTCAACTTTAGGTATATGGATAGTTTAGTTTATCAGATATGGTTTGTACAGCAAAATTGATTTAACCTGTCTAAGCTTGTACACAGCCAATCTACTAATTAAATTAATGAAAACTCCAAATATTTGGATTGCCTTTTTTCAATAGTTTTGATTGCAACAGAGTCCATTTACATGTTAACATTTACATGTTTAAACTTAGCACTTGCTCTTAGTATCTATAGTATTTTAAATTTTTTAGATTATATTTTAGATTTGGTTATATTAAAAATTAAGTTTATTCATAGATAAGTTAGAGTTTTTCCACATGCTACTTGCATGTATTAAGCACTATTACTTATACAGTTTTTATCATTTATACTTTTTTTTAATGTCCCGGTAAAATCCAATGCATGTTAATGGTAAATAATTTTATTTATACGTTTTCCTGAAATCGCAAATTTCATTTATACGTTTTTTTCAAGAACACAAGAAGAGAGAAAATGAACATTTCAACCTCAGATTCCCACCTGCCGATTGTCCAGTCTTAGAAAAGGCACGCGACCTTGACCAAAACCTGCCCAGTTGAACAAAAGCCGTACTCTTGAGAATTGTGACATCCCACTTTCTACAGATAAGGGTTGTTTTTGTGCTGTCCCCCAGGTCCAGCAGGATCTTTTCCTGTCAGCTTCAGTGTCTGCATTTTATCGTTCACTAGCGGTTCACGATGATTTCGCGCAATAGAAAATCTCTGTCATTGAAGGAAAAAATGTGCATTTAAATAAAAAGTGGATGAAAAATAACATTTAAAAGGAGTGGATCTTGCCAAAGAATTAGGTTTACCAGTTTCACATTTAAACACGCTAATTTATAAGCATCGAGGAAAGTCATCATCAAATTGGATCTAGTGCTTCAAAAAACTTCGAGTCCAAAGCGGGAAATTCGCTGATGTAGAAAAAGTGCTTTTACAGTGGTTTAATCAGTGTCGTAGTGTAAAAATTCCCATCAGTGGTCCTTTGCTTATGGAGAAAGCACAAGAAATTTCCAAGAAGTTGAATGTGGAATGCGATGCATCATTTTCCTCAGGATGACTTTACAAGTTTAAATTAAGACATGGTATAACAGGCAAAACTGTAAGTGGAGAGTCTGGATATGTTGATTGCCAAACAGTGGATGATTGGATTAAAAACCAATTGCCAGAACTGATAAAAGAATATGAACAAAATGTAATTTTCAATGCAGATGAAACAGGCTTGTTTTATAATCTTCTGCCATCTAAAATTCTTGCTATCAAATCGGATACGTGTCATTGCGGAAAAAAGAGTAAAGTGCGATTGACAGTGTTATTGTGTGCCAATGGAGATGGATCTGAAAAATTACCTCCTTTGATTACTGGCAAATGAAAAAAATGCAAAAATGTGAAAACATTACCAACAAAGTACTAAACAATAAAACATCATAGATGGCCATGCTTTTCTTTACCGTTTGGTTAAAAGGATTAGATGATAAAATGCGCAAACAGAAACGGCGATTCATTTTATTCACTGATCAGTGTTCAGCTCATCCACCTGATACGGACTTTCTAAAAAACATAAATGTCAAGTTCTTCCCTGCAAATTACAGCCACTGGAGTAATAAAATCCCTAAAACAACATTATCGATAACTTTTGGTGAAAACGGCTATCGCCAGTTTAGACCACGGTGACTCCAAAAATATGAAAATCGACGTCTTGCAAGCTAAGAATGATGGTTTGACAAAATGTTTTACAAGAAAACGATTAAAAACTGCTTCGCCCTTGGCGGATTTTTAACTCCAGTGGATGTCAATCCTATTGAAAACGCCGAATCTGATCATTTTGTTCCACCAGAAAACTGGTCAAATTTAAGTGATGTTACTGCATTTGAAGATTGTGCAATGTGATTCAGAACTTGCAACAATCTCTTCTAACAATCGGTGAAATGATCGCAAATGAGGAAACTAGCAGTGAAGAAGAGGATAATTGCACTGAAAAACCTCTGCCAAGTTTTAAACAAGCTTTGGCGGGTTTTAACACCATGCAAGAATACCTCATTAGCAGTGATTTAAATGATAAAGTTAAGATGGCACTTTTAACTGTGCACAATGAACATTTTTCTGTGCACTCCAAAAAAGCCCTGCAACCTAAATTAACAAAATACATTTTGTGAATTTTTATTTGTTATGAATATGAATAGTAGTAGTAGTTGTACATTAAATCCGGAGTAAAAAGTTTCGTATTATATACCTCTTGCATTTCATTTTCATGTAATATTTTAATTTACCTCTGACTTTTTATTGTTGGTTATTTCGAAATTGTTCGTACATTTGAGAATTTCGTTTATACGTTTTTTCATTTATACTTTTTTTTCTCAGTCCCTTGGAAAACGTATAAACGGTGCTTTACTGTAGGATCATAATTAAAATTTGTTTAATTAATAAACTTTTTGTTTTTGCATTGCATTTTTGATATGACTTGTTTATTTTGTTTTGAATGCTCATTGCACTTTTGTTTATAGGATCATAATTTAAACTTTGTTTAATTAATATATTTTTAGTTTTTGAATTGCATTTTGATATGTCTTGTTTACTTTGTTTTGTATGTTCATATATAACAAGTTATATTTTTGTTTATATTTACTATATATACAATAATAAACAAATACAGAAATCAAGATAAAAGACATTTATATACAAATAGAGCAATAACCAATCAAGAAATTAATACTTTAATAATGGTTTTAATGTTTTCTTTTGCTAATATATATATATATATATATATATATATATAAGAAGCAAAACATTGTAAAAAGCTATAAAATAAAAATAAAATCATATCAAATTCCAAAAGAGCTGTGGTGGATAGAGTATAAATCGTAAAATGAAAAATGCAATTAAGGAACAATAACATTTCTTCAGGGGATGAAGTTATAGTGAATTGGTAAAATATAAAAAGTTTGACATTTTCTTGTAATCATTTACGCCGTAAGGCCTAAAACACTGATTTTTATCCCTAATGTCAAACCAAAAACAGATAGAGAAGTTTTGACTAATTAAAACCAAAAGTACGATGTGATATAACATTAGAGCAAAGTAAGAATAAATTTTACGTACCAGAAGGACGGATATTGACGTGGCAGTGTTTGCGGGGGGTAACGGTACACACCGGCGTTGAAGGGATGAGAACAGGGTTTCGAGTTACAAATTTCGCGCTTAACCCTGGCTGTTGCCAGGGGAGTATAGTATGTTGGGCATGATCAAGATTAAATAGAAAATCGAAAACATTTGATAGCGTAGAGAAATCAGTAAAATATGAAAAACCAGTGAAAAATGTCTAAAAGATGCGTTTCTGAGGTAAACTATGAAAAACCAGTGAAAAATGTCTAAAAGATGCGTTTTCGAGGTAAAATATGAAAAACCAGTGAAAAATCTCTAAAAGATACGTTTTCGAGGTAACCTCGTAACGCCTCGTATGAAATGGTTGTATATCCGCCACTCTCCTCATATCTGAATACGTTGATACATAAACGAAAATTAGTTCTGTACACGGCTTGTTTATTACTTAATGACTACATCAACGAAATTATATATATATATATGTAATAATCTCACTTAATTTTTCTTAAATTCTAATATTATATATTTTAAAATCTTAGTACAATATTAATGTATTCCAAAGTCACTTTTCTTACACTTCAGTTTCGTATTATTACCCGCGCTGGAGGTATATTAAATCTCGTGTTTTGGCATATTTATTATTAAAAGAATATTTTACTCGCTTCCACGCGCCAACATAAATCGCGAAATCAGCGACTTGTTGGCGCCATACTTTTCCCTAAAACACTTAGGTAATTTACTAAAAATAACTAATATTCCCTTCACTTTGATCACGTGTCTATATGTTAATCCCTTATCTGAGAAAATGCAGGGATTTTCTTATCCTTTTTTGACTTGAAACTTTCATGGCAGATGTACGTATGTCCGCCACTCTCCTAAAATTGACTTAAATATTTTGTTAATAAACGTAAAATAGTTAGTAACTAGGCCTGTTCCTTATTTAACGACTACAACAACGAATTCATTTTATATATATATAAAATAGTCTACAAATTAACATGTAAGGTATGTAACTTTAATTATATTGGTCAAACTTCTAATACAATTAATATTAGAATTAATCAACACAGATCTGATACAAAGAACTTTAATAGAAATAAAAAATTAGAGATTAGGCATTTTGATTCCCATGACTTCGAAAATATAGAAATTAGTGTTGTGAAAATATTACCTTATATTAAAAATTGATTATGGTGTTTCCCACCATAATTCACCCACTATTTTATGCACTATTATAATACAATTTATCCATATGGACTTAATATTATTTACTTCAATAAAAATGCAATGCAAATAATCAAAAATAATAGTTCACAGTATATTTATAGAGAACCTAATAAAGTAATATATAGACACTCGAAGAATGAAACAGCTAAGAAAAAGAGAGAAATCAGAAGTTTTGCAAAGATAAATGATTTTAATATTAAAAATATTAACAATAGAAAATTTTTAAAATGTTAAACAAGCCACAGAGGGTATATTTTTTTACTTTGTAAGTCTTGCCCTCCACAGAAAATTTGTCCAAATTAGTGGTACTCCTATGGTGGGTGGCTCTTTCCGCCATTGTAGTTCTCCTCCAATTTTTCCATTTTGATTGTCTTTTCTTTTGTTTGCTTGTTTTTCTTTTATGTGTTTTGGCTATTTTATTAAAGGGGAATTTTTGCTATTTAATTCTTTAGCGATGGGTTGGTTAGGACGCAATCACTGGATGCTGCTGCGTTTGGCGCAAAAAGGTGTATTGTTCTCATTGCTGATTACTTCTTCTGTTTCATATTTTCTTCTAGTTTTTTTTTAATTTTTTAATTTTTTTTTAAATTTTTAAATTTTCTATTGTTTTTAACATTTTTTAATTTTCTATTCTTTGTTTTTGTATTTATTAGAACAGGCTGCATATGCGCCATTCTGTATAATATAAAAGGTTTAATTCATTTTTAATTAATTCAAGAAAAATTTTTTAATAATCTGTTAAATTTTATTAATTATTACTGTTAAAAATATTAAGCGATACTTGTTTGGACTGAATAAAAAGGAAGTTAAAGTTATTAGAGAAATATTCGACAACAATTTACCATATACTCATGGTTGGGATATTATTAGTGATATTTACAAATTTATCTTTAAAAAATTTAAACTGTCTAGAGTCAATAATAAAATTAAGGACATAGAATATTGTACATTTTTATTTATGAATAAAACCTTTGATAAATGTAACTTTTCAGATATTTTGAATAAATATAATGTTTATTTTCCTATTAAGAATATAAAAATCAAACGAGCTCTTAAATACAATAAGCTACTTGGAAGATTGATATTTAACTACAATAAAATTAAAGAAAGTAGTAATATTGACAAATGCATGTGTAATGATTACAACTTTATAGATAAAAAGCATGGACATGTAATTGCAGGTGACTTAACTATAGTAAATAATAGTATATTAAGAGACCTAACGAAAAAGGGAACAAAACATAGAATGATAATATCCAATAGTAATGGTAATATTAAAACACAATTGAAAAAAGATATAGAGAAATTTATATTGAACATGGCAATAAAATATAGTATGCCTCTAGACCTTTTAAGGAGTATAAACATAAAGTTTTGAATGATTTGTACAGACACAACTTTAAAACATATAATGAAACTCGATACCAAGATATAAAAACACAGATAGAAGATCTGCAGAAAGAATTTGTAATAGTTTATGTTAACAAAGTACCTAACAATTATGCTATCATTTGTAAGTATTATTGTTGTAAAGTGCTTAAAGAACATATTCCAAATAATGAGGAATTGAAACTAATTATAGAACAAAAGAAATAGATAATAGAATTAAAGCTTTTCATAAAAAAATTAGATATTTATTGTGAGAAAGTGAAATATCCCCATATTTTTCTTAGTCTTTTAGATTTATTTTGATGTGGTCACATATAATGGAATTCTCAAAGATATTAATATTTCACTACATAGGTAGATGGCCACTAGATTAAGAATAATATAGCATCATATATTCATTTTTATTTTTAAGTACATTTCCAAAATAATATATATTATTATAATGGGTTAAATTTATATTTATAGTTAAAAAAATTTTAAATTTTTTAATGCTGTTTAATATAGTATTAATAGCCTAATTTAGAAATAATATTTTCACTTTAAATGCAGAACTGCCTTTCTCATGTTATAAAAATAATTAAGACTATTGAATTGGTATGCTTTAATTTATATACTTTCTTGCTTCTAATCTTGAAAGATTTTGGAGATTTATTCCCCTACTTTCTGTTTTTCCAACAATTGGCTTTCGCAGCGAGTTGGTGCCACAAATCTAGATTAATGCGACAAAATCGATTCTCAAGATCGATTGGCGTTTGATTGTTGGAATTCCAATTTTTGGTTGTCTTTTTCATAGTAGTATAGTATATAATGTAACTATCTTTTGTCTTTCATTAGTATGATTAATGATAAGATAACATTATTTTAATTTTTTAGATTGATATATGTATATATTGAAAATGCGACACGTGTTTTGATTGTTTAATATATATATATATCAACGTACTATACAACCCCGGGAATCCGAAATTTCGGATATAATCCGAACATCTTTTCTTAATTTTCTGAAAAAATTTTATTAAGAAATGAGGGAAAAATAGCAATTACGAATAATAAAATTAGCTAATGTTTATTTCTAACTTAAAAGAAGTATTTGAATTGGTTTTTAAGAATGAATACAGCACCTTAATTAGTAGAAACAAAATCAAATATCTTTTTTTTTTTTACCCACAACTTGTTTGCCATTGTACCGGGGATCGCCGTTAGCTATTTCCGCATGCTTTCAAAGGGCACCCAGTGTCAATACTCTACTGCATTTGGTATATCATGAGTATTTTACCGAATTTTCGGATAATCCGAATTCTCCAGAATCCTAACAGAGGTCAGCCCCGGGGCACTACTGTACTGGCAATGATACTCAGTCTTGCTTACTTAAAGGAACAAGGAATTTTTATACTGTCATCATCCGTAGAAATCATAAAATTTGAGCTTTTCTCCTGTAGAGTTTCTATTGTATCTCCTTATCAGAAGAATATCACTTATAATATGAGACAAAAAAATGATTGGGTCATATGTTATGTTACCAAACGTTCTCAGACGTTCTCATTGGCAGAAATGAGATATCTTTTAAGGTATCGTAAATTACCGATTCCGTTGATATTTTATCGCTTTTTTCACCATAGAAGAAAATAATTTATAATACGAGACTGAAAATCAATTTGCCTAGACGTTATGCAATCAAATTCTCGAAATAAAATATCTCTAAGACATCAAAAATTATCAGAATTAATTTCGCAATTCTTATGATTTCCTTCAAGTACTTTGAAAAAATATTTAAAGAAATCGATTTTTCGAACCATCTTCTAAAAATATTAAGCATCCAATGACGCCGATTTGTGATATTGTCCATTAGATTCCGCATTTAAAAAAAAGCTTTTGTTAGCAACAAGTTGCTAGGAAATACAGACGTTTCTGATATTTCTAGTGGGATGATTGGCGATGCGCATGTTATAAGATCATTATAAATATGCCCCTTTTAGTATAGTTTCATAACGTAGGTAGAAAAAATGTTTAAGTGATTAGTAAATGAATTTCTTCTCATTAACTTTTTGGATGCAAAATTCGATACGCGTGTGCAGTCTTAATGGAAGCACCACATGCCAGATTTAGTCTTTTTTAGCTTGCGTTTTTCAGCTATCATGTTTACTGTCCTACCCCCACGAGAAACACACCGATGGCGGTCGCCATGGAAACGGGATGTTTCATTGCATTTTCGGGGTGTGAAAAGGCTTTTATTTCATTTGGCGTAGATAGAATCAGCGGAAGTCTAATTTCGCTTTGTACTTCGGTCGAAAGCGAATTCCTCGCCTAACGAAGTGCGCTTGGTTTGTCAAATGTTGTGGTTGATTTTATACCCGTTTCCCTCTTTTCTTCGACTTATCTTCTTGCTGCAACTCTCTTCAGGGTTTTTCGTATGGCAGTAGGACAGTACATACATTATGAGAATGGAGTTTAGAATTCTGAAGAAGTTTGCTCTTGATTTATTAAATATAAAATTTTGCTTTTAAGTTTTCGTTAAGCTTGCAGACAGAGACAACAAATGCTGTTCCTTAACTATTTATTTTCGTGTTTATTAATAACAATCTTACACATATAAGACAATGAATTTAAATATATCATCGGAGTATATTAGCATACAGGTAAAGTAAAATCATGCTGAGATAAAGCTTTATATTTTGGAACATAAGAAGGGAAGCAATATTTTCTATATCAAGAACAAATAATGCAAGCACATTTGCATTTTCTCCTTTTAAATAAAACTAAAATTTTGAGATGCATAAGTAAATTCTGTGATTAAAGATTCTATGCGAAAACAAAGGAGTTTTCAAAAATCTTGATACCACGAAAAACATTTTTTCCACGAGCACTAAAAATTGAAAATAGCAAATATATGATTCAAAAACAAAAAAGCATGGGAAATTGTCATGCGAATTACACTGGGAAGAATTTTAAATTCGGAAACGTGAGTTCATGTAAAAAATGGGGAAAAAGATAAGGAATCATGAATATATGATTTTAAGCAAACCATCTTTTTACCTTTATGTTTCAGAGTTTGCTTTGAAACTTAATCAGGAACTAAATTTTCGTCTATTTTGCGTGATATTTGGGTATTCCCTACATATTTTTCAGTCATTACAGTATTGAAGGAACTGTATAGAAAATTTTGGATGATTTTATTTTTAAAAAATAAAAGATTAAGATCTTATGTATGCAAGAACAGTTACAATCTAATGAAAAGGATTCGCTATACACATTTTATATATTCTTCTTTGATTTGCAAAAAATTAATATGCAACCATTCATTGGGGTGGGGGTGGAGGCTTATGTGTTATCCTCGTCGCCTGACTACTGCTCAAAATTATGAGGTTCGCCCCAAAACACGGAATTATAAACTAGGATATTAATATTTTTATAAAAGTGTTTATTTGTAAGCTGGAAAAATCTAAAAAAAAGTGCAAACATAAAAAATAATCTAAAAGAAATTTGCCAAATTCTACTTTGAAAATCAAAATATCGAAAAAATCAAAATATATAAAAAAGTAAATCGTTGATCAGCTAAAAAAAATGAATGCTCTACCACCGACACGTTCACTTTTTGAAAGTGATAATGCAAACGCCGAATTCAATTTTGTTCAGACTGACAAAATTAATCTCGTAAAACATATTAGGTCATGTGTGAAAGATGTTTGGAATGCATTTTTCGTTCTGCTGTTTCCGTGCATGCATCCACACATTATTTTTAAAAAGAAAGTACCTCTCTCACCTTCCTTTACTTTCTTTTCTCATTCTTTCTCCTTTTTTGTTGCCCCTGTAACACTGGTAAGAGGGATGAATTCATCTCTGAACGAAAAATTTAATCTTGAGCGTTATTAGACGAGAGGAAGAAAGTGGAAAATATTTTATAAAAGTTTACCCTCTGCGTTATCAAAGTGTTTATCACGGCGAGTCATCATTATGTACGGCGCAGAACGGGTGGCTTTGAGTGTAGAAGAAACATATTAGGAATTCATGGTGTGCGTTCTTTTATTTTTTCCCCGCCTCTAATATGGCTGACAAATGGTTTTGGGGAGGACAAAAATGAAAAAATCGATGTACCTTTTCCTGAACTGGCTGTTGTTGATAACTGCAAAACAACTGGATCCACCTTGGAACGCGTGAAAAAAAAAGGAATTCCGTTTGAAGAGGGGAGAGAAAGGGGTAACACTAATGATTTCAGAAAAGTGCGAATTCATCCATCACGTTTTCTTTTGCGTTTGGTGGAAAACTGTAGTGATCTACATCTTTAAATCCGTTGAAGAATTGCTGCGAAATGAACAAGAAAATGACGAGAAAAGGAATTATAGGCGAGGAACGCTTGTGAAACTTTAAGAAAAGAGAACAACTTTTGCTTTTCAGGAGATTATTCAAATATTAAAAAGGTTTCTTGGAATCCACAATGGAGAAAAAAATTAAATAATGGCGTGCTCTTTGAAATACATCTAGCATATAATACAAAAGAAACAAACACTCTGCGATTCCAAGCTTACAAATCAGAGACCCACAAATTTCGCTTTGTTAATTCCATTCATAATAAAGGTGTCAGAAGCATTTTGAAAGTTTTTATCTTGAAATAATTATGAAAAGAATACAATAAGGAAACTGACTTACCATTGCAAAGCGTAGCATAGTAAACGTGTTTGTCTTGAAACAAGCAAAAGTGTTTGAATAAAACAAGCTGTGCCTCAAACGCGTTCAAGATTTTTCAAAAAATAATTAGGGTTTGAAAAAAATGAACAAGGTGTTAGAAAACTGATTTCAGAAAGCAAATTGCAGCATAGCAACTACTGATAAAATTACAAAATTTTAACTCGAAAATGTAAGGAAATATTTGAGTAGGTGTCGCCCAAACGTGTTCTGCGCTAAAAATAATTGGTGTTTGTATAAAACAAATAAGACTTTAGAAACTTTTCTTAACATTTCAATACGTAGTATGGTAATCGTTGATGAAATTTCAAAATTTGAACTCGCAGAATCCAAAGAAATTTTTGAGTAGGTATACCAGGACGTATTCGGCATTAAAAGCAGCTGGAATCTGAAGGGAATAAGAAGGGTTCTATAGCATCTTATGAGTGATAAATAATAAGTAGATATATTAGTTTTGTAAAAAGTAATGGATCAAAGGTGACTCAGTGAAGCAAAACAAATTTGTATTTGAGGATAGTGACATAAAGGAACATATACAACCACCATCACGTCCAGTTTTTAAAAGTGAGAACAAAAACACCAAATTCAATTTTGCCTAAATCAACGAGAATAATCTTGCTAAATATATTAGACGATGTGTAAAAGATGCTTGAGACGCATTTTTTCCTTTTGCTGCATATGTGTATGCATCCAAGCATTATCTTAAGATACTCCTATCATGTGTCTTTACTTTTTTACTATTTTACTTTCATTCCATTTTTTCCTTTTAGTTGCCTATTTAACATTGGATAGAGGGTCTGAATTCATTTTGAAGTAGCAAAATTTAATCTACGTTATCAAAGAATTTATCTCGGATGGACATCATTATGCACAACATAAGAAGGACGACTTTCAGTACAGAAGAAGCACATTAAGAATTCATGATTCTCATTTTTTGTTTTATTCGCGCCTCTAGTGTGTCTGAAAAACGGTCTTGGGAGAGGCTCAAATGAAAGGAATGAAATACCTTTTCCCAAAACGGGTATGGTTGCTAACCGCAAAAAATAAAATCCAGCTTGAAAAGCATAGGAAAAAAATACCCCATAAAAAATAAATAAAGTGGAATTGCTGTCGATGGAATAAAGACAGGGGTAAATCTCATGCTTTAGGAAAAGTGCGAATCCATCCATCAGGGTTTTTTCATCATTTGGTGAAAAGTGGTAGTGATCTTTATCTCAAAATCCGCAGTACAATTGCAGTGAATCGAAGGAGAAGACGGTGAAGGGAATTACAATTCATTAAAGTTTCTGAAATTAAAACACGAACATATTTTCTTTTTCCAAAGATTATCCGATTAATGAAATGACTTATTATATCGGAGAAGAATGAAAGTATAACAGTACCACATTTTGTAATCTCTACTTATAATAAAGGAGAATTTCTGTGTTTGTGCGTGTGTGTATTGGCACTCTACAGGACAGACCTCTAGATTTAGAGCTACGAAATTTGGCACAAACATACTTTGGAGGGTAAGAATGTGCACCTCGGAGCCGTTTTTTTGAAATTTTAATTAGAATTTTAATTAATTAAAAATTAAGCTAAATTTTGGCGTGTTTTCTCAATAACATCTGAACATATTACAGAACAAAATTTATTTTTATATCGTCTGAAAATTTTAAAAAAAAATATCTTTTCAATGATATCAATTAAGTTGTCATACAATTTTTTCTCTAATTTTAATAAATTTAAAAAAATATTTTTGGCATAATTTAGAACAATACTTTGCATTGTTGTAACGCAATTCAAACCATTTTCACTGTTTAAACAAATATTTATTTGCTTGTTGAAAGCTAAGGTGATATCTTAATGTTTAATGCTGTTTTAATAAGTATATTTTCATCCAGCTAACACGCTGCTGGAAGTAAGCTGTCCCGCGCCATTTTAATGCTGAAATCAAGTGCATATTTTGCAAGAGAAATAAGAGACTGAAGTTGATGCCGTATGCGCGCAAATGGATGTTACATGACACAGGCAGTTCCTTGACGCCATTAGGGACCTTCATGTACAGGTGGGTGCAAGGCTACTTATGACCACTGTGTGCCCCCGAACTCGGAGCCAGGAGTGCAAGGCTTCTGAAAAAACATGGGTTAAATGTATATCGCAAAGAAATTTAAAATTACTTTCTGAAGGGAATCAAGAATATCAAATTATACATAAAATATTTAATTGAAATTATATTCCTGGCGAGCAAGCTGGCCGCCATATAAGTAAAAGAATCTAAACAACTAATATATATTTCGAACTTCATATAGTCGAGATATTTCTCATAAGTATGGTTGCTTGTTCTTATAATAATAATTGATTTAGAAGATTTTTTAAACAAAGATCGACAAACTTATAATACAAAGGGTTGGAAAACTTACTAAACACTACAGAGCAATGACGATGAATTTAAAATATTCGAATTCATAAAATGTAAAATAATTCGCCAACGGATGTGCTAGAAACCATTTTCTGTGACACACATTTCGTATATAAAAAAACAAGAGGATTCTAAAGATTTTTAAGACGGTATAAAAGTAATTAGATAAATTATTTGAGCAAAAAGCCTTAAGCTGACTTCGTACAATGCACTCATTGACGAATTTTAAAAAATCGAACTGATAAACTCTTAAGAAATTCTCTTATAAATGTATGAAAAGCTTATTTTCCGTCAAAAACAATTGGAATGCAAATAAAAGAATATCTGTTCAAAAGTTTTCGTATCATATAATTAGATGAATATTTCAGCAAAAGGCACAAGTTCAATGCTGATTTTATGAAACAAATGAAATTTGTTGTGAAGAACTCTGACGAATGAAAGATGACTACCATTTATCACCATCACGTCTAGTTTTTTAGTGACAGCATAATCACCGAGTTCAATTTTCTATATGGCAAACTAATATTGCAAAACATATTAGATCATGTGGAATGCATTTTAATTCTGCTAGTTCTCTTCATATATCCACGCTTTATTATTAAAAAAACAGTTATCTCCTCCCACCCTTATTCTTTTCGCTTTCATTTCTTTTTTCTCATACACTGGTAAGAGGATGAATTCACCTCTGAGCGGCAAAATTTAATCTTGAATGCTATTAGACGAGAGGAAGGAAGTGGAAAATGTTTAATAAAAGTTTGCTCTTTGCGTTATCGAAGAGTTTATCACGACGAGTCATCATTATGTACGTACGAATGGCTTTGAGTGCAGAAGAAACATATTAGTAATTCATAACACTTATTTTTTTCTCCGCTTCAAATGTGGCTGATAAATGGCTAGAGAAGAGGACAAAAATGAAAATGCCTATGTACCTTCTCCCGAACTGGTTGTTGTTAAAAACTATAAAACTACTGGATCCACCTTGGAACGTGTGAAATAAACGAGTGAATACGTGAGGAGCAAGGAAATGAGTATAGCTAATGATTACAGAAATATGCAAATTCATCTACTGATTATTTTTTAAATAATTTAATCCTTGAAAGGAATTACAATGAAATAAAAAAGAAAAATTTTGGGAAAAATAAATTATAGAGAGGAATATAGAAAAGACAGGCTTTTATTTTGAGAAGAATATAAAATTGAAATGATTCGTCGATTGGACATGGGAGAGAAAGAAAAATAAAGCAATACAAATCTTCATGCTGTCAATGAAATCAATCAGTATAAAATTATTAAGTATGAGAAGAACATTATGAATGAAAAATTCTTAATGAAATGCTCTTCTTATTTCGCGATCTTTCTGTTCTATTCTTAAGAAATTTTATGTCTTTATTCATTTATTTATTAGTTTTCTTGCGCTGAGGAAATTTTCTACGTTGCTTTGTTCTGTTATTTCGTGACATAGTAATTTTATCAGAAGACTGAAAAAAATTGTCTTTGTAAGTTGTTATTTTTGTTTTGGTCAAGGTGAGCGTTAGAATTAGTCTTTGAGTTAGGTAAACAATTTGAAGGGATTTTTTTAAATAAAATTTTTGTCCGGCTCTCTGGTGAAGTCTCAGTTTAACTCTTTGGTATAAATGAGCCACATATTTATCATCAAATAGCAAATAAATCAATTGAATTAGAAGTTGTGTTTGCTTACACAAGCTTACATTACAATTCATAATTTCCTTTTTATATCACCGTTATCACAATCATGGAGTCAAGTGACGTGACGTCAATCAAATGGTAAATGCCGCGCATCCTATCTAAGTGCAGCTGCACTCTATCGTATGCTATGTTGTGTATTGTACGCTGTCTTTTTCTGTCTCTCAAGATACATACATGTAAATGTAAACACAAAAAAGAAGATACATGTAAATTACATGTTCAAGACATGAACAATTTTTTTTCTCTGATTAAAATAACATTCACACTCCAAAAAAGTTTCAAAACACTTATTTTTTCATAAAATAGGCATTTTAGTAACAAATTAAAACTACAAACAAAATTTTGCATTACAGCATAAAAATTTGTGCATCTACAGAAACAGATTAATAAAAAATTTTCATATTAATCCGCACATTTTTTATGAATTACTAGGGGAAAGGACTTCCCATGTCAGTCTACGGTGACCCAACCGGTCATCGTAGCTGCTGCTTCTCGACAATTGAACTTAGTAAATTCGTCACTACGTATGCTGCAAAACTAAAAAAAAGTTTTGTGAAAAAAGAGAAAGACGTGAGATTAATGCGACACTTCGGGACTATTTATAGATGTATCATATTGCCATCTATGGATGAGAGATAAAGCAGATGGCATTAAACATAAAACCGCTCTGGCTAAAATGCCGATATCTTTCTGTATATTAACGGTATTGAACTAGAACTTTTATATAAGTTGTCCTATGTATTTGGCTTTGATGTTGTGAAAGGAAAATTACACTACCTTTAGCGCGTGCACAGTAAAAAATTATTTACTACAAATGCTTATATATTCTTCTATTATCAATGTATTTATTTGAAATTTTAATACAAAGCTTCTCTAGCATAATTTCATATATTTTGTAAGTTATAATCAAAAAGCATGCGGAAATATTTTGAATTTTTTAAAGAAACTTTTATATTTTCCCGAATGTCAGTGTTTTTTTCCACGAAAATGCATGTAAATATTGCGAACATATCACAAAAGAATTGATGAAGGTTGCAAACCATTAACAGCTTTCTGTGAATCGGAGTGAACCAAAATCCCTTTTCGAATTCATCAATTTCTGGTCGGTCCCCTATATGCCCTGAAGGCCGAATCTTCGATGTAAATTGCGAGTTAAAGCTTATTCTTTGTATGGTCGAGATTCAAGGAAAATTCACAAGGCATTTCGAGAGATATTCGAAAAATGTGCATTATGAACTTTCTTTGAAACAGCTGGATGCACTCGCTTGTGCCTGACCAAATTTAAGGTTAAGTGAGGCATATGGAATCGGCCATGTAAAGAATAGGTTTAAACTCACAATATAAATTGGAGATTCGGTCACGAGGGCATTTAAGAGACCGACCAGAAATTGATGAATTTGCAAAGGGTTTTTGACTCACCCCGCTTCACAGAAAGCTGATAATGATTTGAAACTTTCATCAATTATTTTGTAAGATGTGCGCAATATTTACATGCATTTTCGTAAAAATGGAACGAATATTCGGGATGATATAAAGGTTTATTTAAAAAATGCCAAATTTTTCCTTATGTCTTTTGCTTATAACTTGCAGAGTTTTCCTTGGAATAATAGAAACTTATAAAATATTTGAAATTATACTGGAGAAGCATTGTATTAAGATTTCAAATAAATGTATTGACAATAGAAGAATATGCAAGCATGTGTAGTAAATAATTTTTTACTGCGCATGCGCAAAAGGTAGCGCAATTTTTCGTTTTCAAATTCAAAGCCAGATATATAGGACAACTTATATAAAACTTCCAATTCAATACTGTTAATATTCAGAAAAATATCAGCATTTTGGTCAGCGAAGTTTTATGTCTAATGCCATCTGCTGCCTCTAGATGGCGTTTGAGCATCCATGTTCCCATGTGATTTTGGATGCTTATCGTATGTCTGACTTACATTTAAAGTTTGGCCGCGTTTTTTCAATCACCCTGTATATATATTATAAAAAGCAGAGTGTGTGTTTCTTATACAAATCGACAGTTTTTGCCAAACTTTGATGAAATTTCAGACACGTGCTCTTCAAAATAATAGAAAGATCACCGTCAACTTTTCAGAGCCCAAAAGTTAATTAACATTTCAATTATTTAAAAATTAAGCAAGGTTCTGGCATTTTCCCGCGGTATCTTCGGAAAATATTGTCTACCAAAAACTATTTTTACATCGTCTTAAAATATAAAAAGATTAGCTTTACAGTAACTCCAGTTTCATTTCCACACAACTTTGTTCTCTAATTTAAAATAAATTTCAAGATTAATTTAAACACAAATATAAGGAAATTAAACAAATCACGGACAAGAACACAAACGAAGAATTGTTGACAGACTGCATTAACAGAATTCTGGAAGAACAATAAAATGTTTAAAAGGAGAAGATTCACAAATTATATCACAAACAACTATCGACTTAGTTCAGTTACTTCATTTTTAGCGGGAATTTCTTTTTCAAGAGGGAAACTAGATGATTGAGCTCGTAGTTTCCTGTCTCCTACAACATTTTGATATCAAAAAGACCAAGCAACGCCGGGTATTCTGCTATTTTTTTTATAGTTTGCAAATGTTAGCTTATAGTTTTAAAACATGCAAATGTTAACTTATAGTTTTAAAACATGCAAATGTTAGCTTATAGTTTTAAAATATAATTAAATATTAAAGTTTCGAGAACATAGAATTAAACTCTGATAAATTCTGAAAATATGTGATATAATCTGCAAGCATATGTGCGTAAGATTTAAAATAAGTCCGGTATCATGCGTTTCATAAAAACATCACATGTTTCGGCTTATCATTTTATGAATAGAAGGTAGATAAAAATAGCCATTTAAAGTGACTGCGTTAGTATTATCGCTGAGTTCAAACTAAAACAACCGGATTCTTTCCAAGAAATCAGAAGATGTACCAGTACGAATCGAGTTCAGCTTTCTCGTAATATTCGAATACTCAAAATAAAAGGTTTCAGTTAATTTTGAGATGGAGATCTTCCTCAACTTAATTAAAGTGATCTTTACTCTCGAGTGAATCTCTGACGAAACCGATGCAATCTTTCGAAATTTCGAAGAGATCTTCCCTTCATATCCGTGACGGTTTTCTCTTCAGCTGCAAATCATTTCTGCGCAGAGAAAGATAGCTTAGTCATTCCGTTTCACTTCCATGAACATCCTGATATGTAGAAGAAATTAAGAAGAAGAATCTTCCGGCTCGAGATTTCAGAAATAAGATGAAAGATGTAATATTTTTGAAATGAGGCAAAATACGTTAGGGGAACATAAGTGAGACGCACTGAAAACTTAAAATTTAAGAGAAAGAGATTAAATTTAAATTATCTATAAAAAAATCCATATGGAGACATTTTAGCTTACTAGCCATTATTACTTTACTTTCTACTTTTGGGAAACCATTCTATCCAATTAGAATAGCTTTCAATTTTTAATCGCTTTCGTTATTAAGCATGCGTTAAAAGCGATTGTGAGCTCGCACAGTTGGAAATAACGTTTTGAACGCTGTCACTAGGGGAGAATTTTTTGATTATTTGTATTATGTAGATGGTTGTAAAGTATACGTATATATATCATAAATTCATGTAAATCTTCGTAAAAGTTTCATTTTTGGCCTTTTAACCCTTCGTTAGGCACGGCCATTACTTCATATTTGGCTCGGCGATCTCTTTCTCACATGCTCTTTTCTGTAATTTACTTTAAAAAAGTAAAACCTATGTATTTATATCGGGATAGGAGCTTCAGAAACTCACACAGACTTCAAATATGTTCAAAATTTAGTTACACTATGTCAACGTATAGTCACAAACGCAAATACGACGAGCACAGAAATGACATTCCTTAAGAATATATTAATAAATTCTTGACGAACACGCTTTAAGAACAGACAGAAACATATACAGTTGAACGTCCTGGGCAATTACAGTCTTTACTGTCCTTAACATCTAAAATGTCTTAAACTTTATATTTTATTATTAAATACCTAAAATATATTTATTTTTGTACATATTATTTTGTTTCCACAGTGTGGAAAAAGCAATCCCAATTTTTTTTCGAATTGCTCTCGTCACAAATATTGTACTTTTTAGAGACTACAGTGAAACTAGAAAAATGCCCTAGCGTTAATTGTGCCTATTTTAGACAACCATTCACATTTTGGAAAGGGTATTCTCTCACCACGTTATAACAATTTTGTATTAAGCAATTTCAATAGTATACAACTTGAAACAGGTAAAAAAAAAATGAAATTTTAAACTGCGACTGAACAAAACCTGAGCGTGACTATCTGAGAGAAAGGAATCGTTGTTTCCAGCCACTAGAAATGCGTGTTGGAAAACCGAAAATTCAATAATACCCACACTTCGGAGGTTAATGAAGATAGCTAAAATGGCCTGAAACTTTGCCAAATGAATTCAAGGAGAAACACAAATTATATCCAAGCGATCTGAAAGATCGTCCGCGCCTAACGGAGGATTAAATATTCTTTGGGATTTGTTCAAGTTCAATTCGTTGCACATTCTCGAATTTGCGAAATAATTTACAAAACAATATGGTTTAGTTTATGAAAACAAGAGAAAATTAAAATTATCAATGCAATTACAATCTTGAAATGATTTAATACGATTTCCTTAGAAAGATTAACTTTGCTTAACGATCAAATCATTAATAAGGATTTACGTACAATAGAATTCAATGTAGACAATTGCCTAGACAAGAAGTCTTACTGATGAATATATAGCAACTAATGAATGAACTACTGCGCGAGAATGTCTTTAAATACCTCATTATGCAAATTCGCAATTCGTATTCAGAATTAAGTTTGACCGAAGTTCTCCGTTAAAAACCACCCAAATGCCTCCGGGTTAAGCAAAGTTCTCGTGGATAGAAACTTTTGCAATGAAATATTTAGAGTCTTAAAACTGCAATTATTGTAATGCATCTTCCTTAAAGCAATTCATTCTTTGGAGGTCCAATTTATTCCGTCAGCCGCGGTTGAAAATATTCTCTGAGGAAAATTGATTCGACTTGAAAGAACATCATTATAGCAAGAGGCAAAGTTTTTGCAGTCGAGAAAATAATACTGTACTTTTTGAATGAAAAATGGAATTCATAGTAAAGAAATTGCTTTTGAATATAACTGTTTTCGTCGATAAACATTTCTAGTAAGAGATACAGTTTTTATTTGATATATCTGTATTTAAAAGTGTAGGAGATCTTGTTTCTTACTAGATCGGAAAATTCCGCTCAAGATATTTAAATAATACTTTTCCTTGCGAATAAACTATATATTTTTTCTAGTAAAAGAGAAAGTATAGAATTTCTGTAATGTCTTCTAGAAAATATTATGCAGATCAAATATTTTGAGAAGAGATCTATAACCATCAACATCTAAGAAAATCTTGTACGGTATACAACTGACTACTTTACTTCGCAAGCCGAAATATATTTTTCTCTTGTATTGCAAGTATTATGAATAAATTGTGTAACAGAAAGTTTTTAAAAAAGTACTTATTAAGTATGACTTGTAGCGTCACAGCCGATGGCCGCTGTGTTATGGCTGAGCAAATTCCAGGCGAGTGCAGACAATTTGTAGTCTTTCCGAATTCTATTTAAAGCTAGATTCTATTTACATACATTTCCAATATACATTTTCGAGGTTAGAATGTTTATATTTGCAAATAGTAAATTAAAATAACCTCTGTAATTCTAGTCGAGTAATTGGATGTAATTAGTTAACTTTCGCTAAACCAACCTGCACTCTGATGAGAAAAATCATAGTAAAAGTTCCGGAGTTCTATGTAAACTCCTACAAGAGTAGCCCGAGGTCCGGGTCTATCCGCAAATACACCAGAAATCGATCCGAAGAAAAACTCACGCTCTCTCCAGCCTAGCTGAAGTCCAACTCTCCACAGAAAAACCAAAATCGCCTTTTTTATCTAACGATCAGGGTCTCATCAATAGAAATGTGACATTCGAGTTCACCACCTGCAAAAATTCCGACCATTCTTTCGCTCTCGTTAGCTCTCTCCCTACAAAGAAAAATGTTGCCCCCCCATCCATCAAGTCCACCTTTCTTTATTCTCAATTGTCCAGTTCCCCGTCAAGTTGGCGACTCTGACACTCCATCTTTTTATTAAGAATCCCGGTGCACCGTCTGGCCTAAGCTCTTTTGCTATGACTGCACTTGGAATCGCTATGCATCGTCATTTCCCAGACGGGTTGACGCGGTCGAACATTGTAGGTTCAAATTCCTTCTGTGACTTCTTCATGGTTTCGATGTCATTTACCTTGACACCCTCCGTCTAGCCAACTTTCCAAATTATTCCTAAGTTCAAAACCTAATTCTTTCCATATCGCTCCTGATTTTCTCTGATGTTGCGTCAACTTTATAAGGAAAGTTTTTGGTTTCATCTTAAACCGATCTAACAAAACTCCTTTTATATGAAGGTAGTCCTTCATTTTCTCCTCGGGCTCCTTTATAATAATTTGCGCTAAGTCAAGCGGGAAAAGTGCCATGAGTTGCGAAACCCATTCACTTTCTTCGATTTCTGCTGTGCGAGCTTGGAGCTCAATCATACCTAGATACAACGAGATATCTGAGACCTGTGCGTCGTAGTTTTGCATGAGGTGTCTGAGCTCGCGCCGAGGTCTGACAACTTTGCTCCGTGCCGATCCTATGCTATCAGTTTCTGCGGCATTAGAGATTCTCAATTTTTCTAACTCATTCTCTCGCTCCTCTCTCAGAGCTTGAGCTTCGGCTTCCCGTTGATCTTTTCATTCTTCGGCTTCGCGTTCCTTCACGACGACCTCCAAGCAACCCCGTACAAATTCCTTCTGAAAATCTGGGGACTCCTTAATCTTCTTACAAATGTCTATCTTTTTATCGGTAGAGCTAATTTCAATCCCCATTTCGTCGGCTAACGTAATTAACTCTTTCTTACGGTGCTTAGCTAAGAAAGCCATAGTTTAAATTTAAGCTAACTTATATTAACAACTTATATTCACAATTGCAAAGAATATCCAATTATAAAATCACTAATTAACAATTTCGTAATGCTAAATTTGCACTGATTCCAAAATATACAAAAAACTACTTCCTATTTTCAATGCCAAACATCTTAAACATTTTACAACTTAGCAAACGACTGAATCAATTTTAAGATGCTTTCTAATTCCAATGTGAAATTCTAATCATATAATTCAAAGAAACAATTTTAACTATATTAAAATCAAAATTTACACATAGATTCCAACAATTAAAACTTTACTAACACTTCACTTAAATATGCTGTAATAATACTCATTAATTTCAATACGAACAGTAATACCAATGATATTCTTAGCCTCACGAGTCTTGAACTTTTATCCAGAAAAACATATACTATTCCACAGTTTAGAAAACGATAAAGAATATTCTTAAACACAATTAATTATAGAATTATTTAAGGTTTCAGAAATTACTTAATAATTTTTAGCCAAAATCAAATTAATTATGCACCTATTTGAACTTAACTTTAAATAAAAATATTCGAACATAACTTTATATATCAAAGAATCAAATTATGCACATATTCTAACTTAACTGTAACTTTAAATCAAATATTACACAATATTACTTAAAAAATAACTGTCTCTAGACATAGAAAAATCAAGCTTACCGTGGCGTAGTACTGCAATTGATGAGGGCAGAGTATTAGACAGTTCATATAGGGGAAAAAGTATCGAACTAAAAAGTCACTAACGTTTCTGCGCTCACAAAGTTTCGAAGCAGGCTGCTTCCACACTACGTTCTTCTAGCAAAGAAATTTTAGTCTCTTTTGAAGAAGACGAACCGGATTCCAATTGCAAGTCTGATGAGTCGATTTCACTCGACGCTCTTCCGATGAAGAAAAATTCAGTCTCTTTGAAGACAACAAACCGGATTCTAATTTCAGAAAATCCTATGATGAGTCGAGTCCACTCGATGCTCTTTTGAAGAAGAAAACTTCAGTCTCTTTGAAGAAGACAAAACCGGATTCAATTTCGCGAGTCCCGGAACTCCTCTGATGAGTCGAGTCCACTCGACGGTAATCTGATGAAGAAAAATTCAGTCTCTTTGAAAAGCACAGGATCGAAATCAACGAGCCGAGGTACTCCTCTGATGAGTCGAGTCCAAAATTCAACTTTTTCTTAGTGCAGGTTAGTCTGGGTAGTCGATCACACCTCTTCCACCATTTAAATATAATAAAGCTGTAGCGTCACGGCCGATGGCCGCGGTGTTATGGCTGAGCAAATTCGAGGCAATTTGTAGTCCTTCCGAATTTTATTTACAGCTAGATTCCATTTACATACATTTACAATAAACATTTTCTAGGTTAGAATGTTTATATTTACAAATAGTCAATTAAAATAACCTCGAAGGAAGGAACTATAACTCTAGTCGAGTAATTAGTCGAGGATGTAATTAGTTAACTTTCGCTAAACCAATCTGCATTCTGCTGAGAAAAATCATAAAAGCTCCGGAATTCTATGTAAACTCCTACAAGAGTAGCCCGAGGTTCGGGTCTATCCGCAAATACACCAGAAATCGCAAACCCTGACGGGAGCACTGCGAATCTCGATCCGAGGAAAAACTCACGCTTTCTCCAGCCTAGCTGAAGTCCAACTGAGTCCTCAGGGAAACAAAATCCCCATTTTTATCTAACGATCAGGGTCTCATCAATAGAAATGTGGCATTCCTTTTCACCACCTGCAAAAATTCCGACCATTCCTTCGCTCTCGTTAGCTCTCTCCCTACAAAGGAAAATTTTGGGGGGGGGGGGGGGGGGGGGGGGGGGGGGGGGGATTGGGGGGGTCCCAGTCAAGTCGGCGACTCTGCCACTCCACCTTTTTGTCAAGGATCCCGGTGCACCGTCTGGCCTAAGCTCTTTCGTTATGACTGCACCAGGAATCGCCATGCATTGTCATTTCCCAGACGGATTGACGCAGTCGAACATTGTAGGTTTAAATTCCTTCTGTGACCCTGAATCGCAGCTGTGATTCGTTGGGTTTGTTACAGCTTGTATCTTACTTTTTGTTAAAAATAATGTGTTTATGGCAATGTTTTAATGAGAGCTCTAAACTTTTTACACATCTTTATCTAACTTAAATTATTTCATGTCTGTAAAAATGTAAATTTATAAACGATTTTTTCAATAGCTCTCGGATATTTCTATTCTTTCTGTTCTTTCGTAACATAATTATCAGTTAACCGAATAATTCAATTAAATTTTGATTCCATACGAGTGGTGCCACTTTGTAGTATATTAATTTTATTTCCAGATTCCATAATATTTATAGTAACAAATTTAAATTAAAGATAAAAGAGACTAATTAAGTAAAAAATTCTAATAACTATAATAATAAATTAACTAATTTTTAGAAAACTTTTATTAAAGTTTTCTAAAAATTAGTTAAATAAATTTATTTTGCGATACGCAGCTAAATTTATCATTCACTGCCCAAACTCAATATTTTGCGAAATTAAGGTAATAAAAATAAACTATCAGACATTATATTTATCATATTGTAACGAAATTGTCTTGTGTGTGTCCTTGAATGCAGTCCAATAAGCAGGATTAAAAAAATAAAGCTCTTTATTTTACAAATATTCTAAGAAAAGAAACCTAGCACAAGTATTAAAACAGCACTCGTAAAAATTCAGAACAGAGATTACCAATAAATCTCAACACAGCTCTCAAAGGTTTCTTATCAGTTCACCAGCTTGCTTGCTGATCAAATTCCAACAACTCTTCTTGGCTTGAGAGCTTACTTTTATACCTTTTCAACAGGAAGTGACTTCCTGACATAGGAAGTTGCGGAATCTCCAGAAAGTTCATGAAGCCGGTAGAGATAGATTGAAAGTTCGAGGTCCTTCTAGAAAATTCCTTTGTCGCCAAAGTCGCCAACTTTGCCGCCAAAATGGTCGCCAAATTTGTCGCCAAGGTTGCCAAATTTATCGCCAGGTCGCCGAGTTTGTTGCCAAGATTAGCATATCAGGGAAACGACTTCATAGCTTTGTAACAATATATTGAGATTGAAAAATAAGATAAAAATGCAATACTACAGTTTCATGTGTTGAAATGTATCGGAATCAAGTACATAATGAATCTAAATGATACTGCTAAACTATTTTAATAACATAAAGCTCAGTAGGGTCAAACCTAGCTCTTGCACCAGTGCATTACGAAATCCATTCCTGTAGCCGAGTAGCATTAACAGCATCATTATCGAGGTTCCATTCATAGTAATATCACACAATTTAAATGTATGTAACAAAGATACCAAGATCAATAATTATGCAAAAAATACATCACAAAATTAATTTACATTTAATACTCCATTTGATAAAGGACAATTGAATTTCATGATTTTGGCTAAAATTGCGATGCTACATTGAAATGTGAGGAATTTCCATTTCTATGATATTAGAATTTTAGTTTAAGACTATCAAAAAAATGCAATAACGAAAATAGAAAAAAACTAAAAATCCTAGACTTTCATAGACTTGGTAAAAAAGACGTGTGATCGATCAAATGTTAATGAATATTAATACTCGTTTAACTTTCTGAATTTTAATAAATATAACTTTGAAAAAAAGTTTAAAATTACATTTTCGTGAATTAGATTGCGAAATACATTTTTAGAATGCAAGGGACTTTAAGCTGCTAATGTCCTATAATGTAAATAAGAACACTCATAGTCTTAAAATATCATGGCGCATTTTGTTCTTAAAGTGTAATAAGTTATGCAACAAAATGTTTCTGAAAATATAAATTTTATATGTTGGTAGTGCAAATCTAAGAATTCAAGGTGTGCAGACTTTCTGAAACATGTATGATGATTATTTTAAGAATGAAAATTCTCAAAAACTCTTTCATTTTTTGTACGGTTTACCTTACTGCAGAGTATCTCCAGTAGTAAGATTTTGAATTTATTACTAGACATATCATCGTTAAAAAATAAATGTTTAAGGAAACAATATGAGATAGCAACTTTCCCTTTAAACAGCTTTCTTCTCAAGCATGGATTGTTGTCTTCGAAACTTAATTGAACTGTATTTAAAATACGCAACACTGAAACACTTTCATGTATATAAAATTTAACATCTGAATTTTATTAATATACTTGCTGCCTTTGGCGACCTGTTGTGGTTACCTACTGAATACTGGTTGTCTAATATCAATTAGATATCTTATGCAGAGCTTGATTTTCATGATTTCTTCAGCAAAGTACTTCTAATTGTGACGGGCATTTAATCCACACAGTTCTTTGAAGCCTTACTTTTGTTCTGCTTATTATGGTTATATAGTACCGTAATGGAGTCAAATCCCGTTGTCGCATGAAAAACGTAACTATTCTAACATGACTCCTCTACACGTAGTCTTATGATGTGTTGTAATTTCAAGGTCTTTCGTCCCCTTTAAATTAATCAATGTACTCGAAGATTAAATTGGCGATTTCACGTCTGTCACGTGAGCACGAATTGTCCCTTTTATGGTTTTTCTGTTACCTATAATTTCGTATTTAATGTAAAAGCTGAAATTATGAATCGCTTATCGAATGCTTATCTTACGCTTATCGAATAAATGATCTTTGCCAGTGAATTAAATGAAAGAACCGGATTCCCTAATTAAAATTTGCAACGCAGGTTTAATAGAATACAAATTTGCAATAGGATAAAAGTCAAGTTGCAATAGGATAAAAGTCAAGTTGCAATATGCGAAACATGTGTAGCTTCGGATAGTAAGTCCTTTTAACTCTTACTTTAAATACTCCAAAGGTTTGATGTTGATCCTTCCTGCCATTTTTTCAGTAATGAAAAACTTGTAATGGCGTTATTTATGCAACCGTGTTGCTATGCTAATGTGAATTTGCATTTCAAAACTCTATGTTTTATGCTTTATCTAGTGTATCCACTATTTTTATTTAATTCACCTGCAAAGAGTCCCCTCAAGCGTCGCCTCTTGCGTTTGAACCTCCACGTTCTATTTTAAAAGTGACTTGTTTCTTGTATGACTGACCTACCCAACCATGATTTTAGAATCATCCTGTATATTGATATTACCATGATGTTAGCTATAATGTTTTGGATATTTTTGGAGAGTAAACTAATTAATGAGTATATGCATTTGATTCTTTCTTTTCATTAATTTGTCTGTATTTTCAATTTATTAAATTTCAATGTTAAATAATGAGCAAAATATTTGATAATTTTTTGATAAAAAACTAAAGAATTACGTTCCTGCTTACTTTCCGAAATGAACAAAACAGGAAACTATTGCGTTGAATTATAAATTAAGCGTCGTAAGTATATTTTCATTTATACATATAGCTATGCAAAAAATGTGCTACAGAAGATATATATCAAAATGGTATTGTATTTAGAATAAGATATTTATAGTGGAGCAAGAAAGTGCATTTTCTCCGATATTAAACATTGACTTGCTAATATTTTATCAGTTTCAGAATTAGTTTTGCGTGCAAAGCGTACTTGCCCTGTATGTTTTACAAAATAACATTTTAAAGGCCTGTTTTGTTGTATAAACATTTAATTAAGAAATTTTATATAAAGTTAATCCTTTCCACTGTTTGTTCATTTCCACTATTATATGATGTTCTTCTAACGAATAATTGTTTGCGGGATTCTAAAGCCATGCAATCATTTGAATGATTTTCTTTTTATATCAATGAATAGCTGTTGTAAATTGCATTTTCTGCAGTCTTTGATAGTTCTTTGGATTTCTGCTGTATAAATGAGTGTAGAATAAACAATTCTGTATTATGTTCAATACTCAGAACAAAAGTTTTACGCTTTAGGTAAGCTCTGCCACAACTCGAACATTTTTCTTTTAAAAATGGTTAACTGGATAACACTTTAACAAAGGATGATAAATGAATAATACTTGAATATATTTGCCAGTAAAACCATGCCATTACATAATAATGCTTTAAGGCTTATTACATTATTCTGTAAAATGAATAGTGGGTTTGCGGACGAACAATGCGGCAAAATTAAACACAGCGGAATTCTGTTGTTTAAAAACAAAGGAAGCAGATTAATTTACAAAGAGAGATAAAACACACGATGCAGTCTTACACAAATATTTGTCAAATAACAGCCCGATTTAAATAAAGAAACGTAATCAAATGTAAGAAAAAAAAGAGCAAACACTCTCTGTAAACAAGTTTAGCTTCAGTGTTACGCAATACCTTATGTTTTTCAATCTTTTCTACATATGGCTTAACAAAGCTCTTCACTAGTAGTTCCAAGGTATAGCATGTTGAAATTGTCGCAGCATTTCCGTGCAAAATTTAAAAAAATTCGCTCAATTTAAGAGAATGAAATGGTACTGAAACTTCTATTTCATTCTGTGTTCAGTTTTAGGAGATGTGAAGAAATTAGTTCGTCGGAACTTTCTTCAGAAGAAATAGCAATACCATGGTTTTACCTTTTTGTGACCGCTGCCTGGCAACCTGAGAAGGAACCTTGATAAGACGACGCTGTTAATTAGTAATTGAAATTGTAAATATGTTCTGTAAGTGTCCGTTTCATGTTTCATGAAAGTGTTTCTTCTGCATCTTTTACGGCAAGATTCGAAACAGGAGAGAGTCAGCTTCGGAAAATTTGCTCTCAGCAACGGTATAAAATGACCAGGGCCCGTGATCGGTACCTTGATATAGAAGTGAAATAATTTTGTATTAATTTCAGGCACGTAGTTGATTCAAACAAACCTATGCCATTTTAAACTTCTAGTAAATAACGCTAAAGTTCAAGCCCAAGCATATATTCGCAAATATTTACATGGTTTCTTAGCATCATTATAACACAGGAAGCGAACTTGGCTCATAACCATTTGTTAGGGAAAGGCTGCTTGGCTCATAATTCTCGTTAGGCTATGTCCAGAAACATCCTGGCCCTTGTGGGGAATTATCGATGAATGATAGAGCTGTCCAAATATTAGGTACGGCGAAAAGGATACGAGAAAAGTAATTTATTAGGACGAACACACTTTAAAACGTATTTACAATCTCAACACTCTGTAGCAACATTTCAGAAACAATGATACACCATTATGGCTTACATATAGTTGGTGAATCAATCAGTAGCAAATTACATCTATCAGTTAGACTATTTTTCTAAACAGCCTGCATGCTACTGGCACGGAAAGTCTTCGAAAGCAACTCCAGAGGTATCTACTGAAAAGGTTTCTGCAAGTATCTGGCTACTGCATCTCTCTGACAGACCGTCTCACATACTGAGAGTGACTGTGGCTCCCTGTCTGACCACCAATTAGCCAGTCAGCTAGTAGCATGACCCAAGAGACTTCATACACACAGTAAAGACAGGCATATATACTCGGCTAACATTAGTAGATTTACATACGACCTGCGGTTATCGTATAGACAAAGTCATACGACTCCGATTAAACAGCTGTCAATTTAGTGAGGTGATTAGCTTAAAGCAATGACGCAAAAACACTGAAGAAAGAATGCTTCGAATGTTAGAGTAAAAAGTACGAGAGACAATGCGAATTTAGAAATGAAAGTTATTTCATAACTTAAATGCCGAATTTCCTAACACAAATTAATCTGTATTAATGCATAAATGGTTAATCGAAGAAATAAAAACTATAAAATCAGTTGCGTAATAGCTTGACAGTTATTTTCTTCTTTAAAGAAGTCCAAATTAATTTTTGGGATTTTTTTCTCTCTCATTGTTTTATTTTACGACAAAGCTTGTTTTACCCAGGCAATTACTCCAAATATTTAAATAGTCTTACATCGACATTAATAACAAGTCTTTGTCTGAATTAGGTCTTGAATGCTATGATTATCGTGCGCATAGGCAGAAAAAACCGAATCATCATACTTTTATAAATGAGGCCATTCCAGCTTTCGAAACAACAACCGCCAACTCTCTGAGCGAAAGGAGTTTAAAAAAGATAAACACCGTAATTACTGGAAGATGCATAATGTATTTTTCAAAATTCCATATTCATCATTATCCCCTTCGTCATTAATATCCTCAACAGCTTCAAACCACAAAAAAATGGCTGAAAAAAATTAATCAGCTCTCAACTGTTCTTTGAGTGATAATTCTGGAAAAGGCGTAATAGGAGGATTAGATATTGCTCATTTGCAGCCTTCTAAAGCAATTCTTTTCCCAGAGAAGGTAATTCTAGGAATTTTTAAAATAGCGGGTTAAGCGAAAAAAATAAATGATTTTTTTCATCAACTTGTATAAGTTGAAGATATTTCCTACCACTCCAATCTTGTTTTGTGATTTTCATTAGCACTGAGAACACTTTAACCGCTTTTAGTATTCCAAGGTTGGGGAAACAAAAGGAAAACATTTAACATAATCAGCATTTCGTAACACTTAAGACTTTGTCATCATTGTAAAGAGGTAATGATGAGAATTAATATTATTTTTGAATAACTGATCACGAATATCTACACGCATGTATTAAACATAACAATGAATTCTTAAATAGATTGTGGATTTAAAATTATTTTGCATTTAAGGATTTTAATAACTTTAAGAAGTAATAATATACAAACAGTGACGAGCAGACGATGCAAATTTTCAAGTAAACATAAAATTATAATACTATAGAAAAGACGAAACACATATTTTTTTTCAAAATTAGCCAAATTATTACTGAGTACAATGTGTTAGAATTTAAATGAAGCAAGATTCATAAAGACAATTTTTTTAATTCAAGGGTTGGATGCCGCCGTAATTTTCATTTGAAATTTAGAAACTCCCCGTAAATAAAAATGATGAAATGCTAAAATTCTTTAGACATTTTTTTTATGTATACACAAGCCGTCAAGTTGACCACCAAATGCACACCAACCTTTCTCTCTGCGTTCAGCTGTGGCTGAGTTTTCTATTTAAAAAGATGGTCTACATCAAAGTATTTAAAAAATGAAAGAGAGGGAGTTTGTGTCCCTCGACTTTCTTGTATACTTTTACAAATGTTTTGTGTTTTCTTTGTTTGGATCTTTCAGTTGACCGATTTGGTCCAAAAATGGATATCCATCTACAATTTTGATGGGGCCGCGGTGGCCTAGTGGTGAGGTTTCGGCTTCAAGGTCGGGGGGCTCGAAAGCAGACTCCACTGAAGATCCACTGTGTATATGGTCTGTTGCACGCTAAATCATACGCAGGGGAGCAAAAGTCCTCCCGCTAGTGTGGCGCGGAAGATGCAGAGCGGTGTTAGCTCAGGTGACGTTCAGATGTCCTCGTCATCTGACCGTGGTTCATGATTACAAGGTCTGTTCCAAGATAGCCCTCGTATTGCTTCAAGAACGTGACGTAAATATAAATAAACTAAAATACAATTTTTAAGTCAAGATCTGATGCCCAATTTCCGTACTCAATTTAAAGAAAATACATGCCAAATTCCATCCATCTAGCTCATTTTCTTTTGAATCGTTGTGTTCACATGCCCACTAACGGACCGTAAGAGACATTTTTGCTGTGACGGATTTTCTTTGGGAGTGGTGACAACACACCAAATTTCACACGTCTAGCTCTGCGTTTTCGAGTTATCGTGTTCATATACACACAGAGACATAGCTGCAAAAGTTTATTCATTTAATGGATTCTGTGAGACACGGATATTTCTTAAAATCTTGATGGCCAATTCTTTTGACGATTACGATACTTTCATTTTGCACGCTTCTTGTTATCGACGAGAGTGTGTTTAACACCTTTAGCAGAATTGTCAGTGAAGAGTTCGTAGAGGTGGCACAGTTACGAGATCAGGTTTTCTTAAAAATGATCTATTATTAATCCAAATCATAATACTCTTCACTGGAGTAATCAAAACGATAAAATGAGTTTAAAAGATACTTCTCTAATACGAAAAATATTTCCAGAAAATATAACCCGATCTCGTGCACGTATATCATTCTCTCCCGCTCATCTCCAACTGAAAAAAGCATGTCAACAAACCGTCACTGCAGTTGCGTATCAAAAACCCGTTTTATTTGCATTCAAAGTATTGCCAACCGCAGATGACTAAACGCGCACCGATCGGGTTCGAATCATTTGAGAGTTCGAATCAACCTGAGATCATGGTATGGAATGGACCTTATGCACCCTTTGGGTTGGAGAGTATAAAAAAACAGCTGTGGAGGAATAAACAAAACGATCGGCCTATAAGCGACTCAGAAATAAAAGCAGTTCTGAGTCAGCTGTTTAAGACTGACCAATGGCTGCCTCCGGCAGGTCACGTGGCGGAGGATGTGACGTCACATGAATAAGGTCCATTGGAAAAATACCCAGGGACTCTACTATTCCCGGATCCGAAAATAAATGTATTGCTAAATTTTTACAAAATGTCAAACACTTCTTTTACTACAAAGTAAATATTAGGGAATATTAGAGTGACTAACAGCAGAAATGGGACCTAAATTGCTGATTTGCGATGAAAAAACCAAACAAATACTAAATTTACAATAAGCTAGTAATTTTTGTAATAATCTCAATAACACTTAAGTTTAATCCAAAACAGATAATGACAAGCTTTTATAAGATTTCACAACGCAAAATGAAAAGATATAAAATTTTCGACATTAATTTTAAACTCGCAGTTATTATGCAAATATTTTATTTCTGAGCAACATAAAATGCGCTTCAAATCAAATAACTGGTCAATTCTTATATCATTCAAAGTAATTCAATGAAGAAGCCCACATTAAATATTTTGAGCTTCTTTATGCACTATTAATTTAATTATACAAGACTAGTTTTAGCAATCCAGTTATTCAGATTGGTTCAAATTGCTCACGTCAACAAGCATAACAACTTTTGTCTGAATTATATTCTTAAAACTATAATTATCGTATATTCTAGACGAAAAAAACCCAACAAATTTATGATCATATTTCGACAAATGAGCCTTTTCCAGTTTGCTAAATAACAACTTGCAACAACCGCCAACGCTTTGCACTAAATGAGCGAAAGGGTTCGCAAAAAGATAAACACTGTAATTAATGAAAGATGCGTAATGTTATGTTTCTGAATTCTTATATTCATCATTGCGTCCTCCGTCATTAATTTACTCAATAGCAACCGCAAAAAATCAAGGGAAAAAATTAATCAGCTCTTAACTGTTCTTCGAGTAATAATTCAAAGGAAGAATTTCGGTTAAGAGGTGTGATTTTAATCTCACCTAAGAGGATTAAACATTGTTCTTATGTGGTCTTTTTGTGTAATCCTTCTGCCAGAGAAATTAATATGCAAAGATTTAAAAATATACCCACATTAAATGTGTTCCAAAAATTTTAATAAGAAGTCTTTAAGGAGGTAATTTATTATGTGCTACGATTAAGTATTCTTTTTCAATCATTCGCCTTGCATTATTTTATTTGAATAGGTTGCAAAATTCATAAGCCGAATTTAGCGCCATGAATGCGGAAATAATTAACGTAACCAGCGGGAGTGGTCTCCCCTAAACTTTCTCGTATACTTCCTCAAAAAGGTGTTGTTTCCCCCTCCCCCTTCAGCGTGGATAAAAAAATTCGAACCTACTGTAACCCAGAATCCAATGACTATCAGAAGGTTTTTCATTGTAGATTATAGTGATAGTAAAATATTTAGGTAATGAATCAAATTCAAAGAGATGTGTACCAATTAAAACGCATCTAATCACACATTTCCACTCTTGCCGGCTCAAGGACAAAGTGACGTAATCCTTCGGCGTGCACAGAGATTGCTACCAGTACTCATGCGTATGGAGAATCGGATTAGAAAAATTAATTATGCAATTTGAAAGACTTTTTCTTAACCGATTGAAACAACCTTTGGGCGCAGATCTGTAATCAATGTTAGCAATCGTCATACCAATTTTTATTTATCTAAGCCAAAGGGTTTAGGAGATATAATTTTTACAAGTATGTAATTATACAATCCGACAGACAGTCAAGCCTTTGACGATTTTGGTCCAAAATTTGATACGGATCTACATTCATGATGATAAAACTGTGTACCAAATTTCACTCATCTAGCTATTCAAGTTTTTGAGTTATAGTGTTCACATGCCCGCGGAGAGACAGATAGACAGACTTCCCGTGAACTGATTTTGTCCAAAATTTGATAGAAACCTACAAATTTCATCCCCGTAGCTCTAATAGTTTTTGAGTTATCGTGTTCACAGACACACATAATTCCAAAATTGTGTTTGGCCACTGTGGCCTAGTGGTAAGGTCTCAACCTCGGGATCGGAGGGTCGCAAGGTCAAAACCCGATTCCACCGAAGATCCGCCGTGTATGGGGCCTGCTGTACGCCAAATCATACGTAGTGGCCAAACGTCCTCCAATCGGCGTGGCGCGGAAGTTTGGAGAGGGGGTGCCAGCTTAGGTGCCGTCCTCGTCATCTGACCGTGGTTCAAAATTACGAGGTCCGTCCCTAAATAGCCCTCGTGTTGCCTTAAAAAACGGGACGTTAATCTAACCTAACAAAAATTGTGTTTTTCGGACTCAGGTAGGTCTAAAACGTGGAGATTCGTCAAAATCTCGAGTTCGAATTTTTTCACGATTACAATACTTTCTCTTTGCGTATACTTCGTATACGAGAAAGTAAAAAGCAAAGGTCCCGTTGTAAGTAGTTAGTTAAGCCATCACTTAGGTAATACTTAGCGTGGTAATCGTAAAGTGATATATATTCCGATACAAAAATGTGCACAACGAACACTTCTCAGAATTTATCGAATATTCCACTTTTTTACTTTCTCATTTACTAAGTATATAAAGAGAAAGAATCCTAATCGACTTCGAAGTTTTGATGAATCTTCACCTTTCAAACCTTTCAGTATCCGAAAAGAGCTATTTTAAGAATTATGACTGTCTCTTGGAGAACACCAAAACTCAAAAATGTAAACAGCTAATAGACTGATATTTGGTATGTAATTTTTACAGAAATAATGTCGATTTTTAACCAATTTTGGGTGAAAACTGTCTGTCCGCAAGGAGTTAAAACGCAATTATCTAGATGGATAAAATTTTCACACGATTTTGTATATAAAAGTTTAGACCAAATCTATAAGAGGGTTGACTGTCTGTTGTTATGTTTCTTCGCGTGTTTGAAAATGTGATAATTCAAAAGAGCAACATGCTAGATGGAAATTTCAAAATGAGATATTTACACTAACAACCGTAGATCAGTGTCAAATTTCGGGCTGAATCAGTCACGAGAAGGAGATACGGTCCCAAAATACATAAACGATTCTCTTCACTAGCCGGTGTATGTAAACCCAAAACTTGACATAAGATGGAAGTACAGTGAAACCTCGCATAACGAGCATAATTTGCTCCACAAGCTTACTCGTTACGCAAAACAATTTTTCCCTTAGAAAAAAATGTAAAATACAATAATGCGTTCCATGCCGAAAACAATACTCAAAAAATTTTATGTCTAACGTTTATTCAAAGGAAATTATATATGAGATCGTTAAGGAGCCTGAATCACCTTCATCTTGTCTTTCATACAGAATCAGCCAGCATGGAGAATTTTTTTCCAACCAGCGTTTCAGAAATGAAAGGCGGAATGAGTGCTAAACACGGACTGATGCACCTGTTCTGTTATTCTTATTAAAAGAAATAAGTCAATTGCGTTACGTCATTGACTTAAATACGTCGCATCATTTGTTACGTAGCGTTTCAGCAATTGTAAATGCACGGCCGAAAAATAGTTTAACAAAAAACATGCCCTTAAATATTATTGGAATCAACAATTGAAAATTACCCAAGTCATTCATTCCATTCAAAACGTTTATTACTAGGAAAAAAGTTTTTAAAAAAGATCTCATTCGATTAACAGTTAAAAGTTAACGCACCAGTACTAGACACTTAGTTTGATAAGAATTAAAGCAAAATGAAAGCTCCGTGGATATGACAGTAGCAGGCGCAAACTCCGAGAATTCCCCTCCCCTCGTCACTCTTTAGGTAGAACGTCGCTCTTTAAGCGAGTCATTTTTTGCAATTTATTTTGCCCGTTAAGCGACGTTTCACTGTATATGAGAATGTCGAGGGCAGAACTCTTCCACTGGCTGAACATGCAACGGGCAGATCCAGTTTCTGCACGCAGCTGCAACTATTTCGAGTGTCTACCTCGCAACTGAAATGAGTGCCATTTTTGAAACTCGCACTTTTCCACTATATGATCTCGGTCTTTAGCTTTGTAACGAAAGACAGACTATGTCTTAACCCTTTGAGGACGACTGTCATACGGTTTTCGCAGAGTTAAGCTTGCGTCCGTCCTCAAAGGGTTAAATTAAAGAATTTTAATTTGCATCTCGATTCTGAAGAACATTATTGACGGCATACTACGATAATGTCATCGTTCACCTGCGCGAAGAGACAATAACGCTGTTTATAAACACAGTTTCTGCATATGGTTCTGCAGCGTCAAGCATGTACGTCCAAAGAGTGACGTGTCACTTCCCGCCAAAGATCTTCCCACCAGGCGGAGGGGGAATGTTAAACGGAGAAATCTGGTTTTGTCGGGGGCAAGCCGATTTTGGCTGTAGTGGGTCGTAGAGGAAACTGCACAATCTAAATTGACGTTACAGATTAAAAAGTGTTAAAAGTTTGTATAGAATATGTGCAGAAATTGTGAATTTGCATCCATGTTTTGTTTGAAGAATAGTAATAAATATATTAATTTTAAAAGCTAGAAGAAATAACTAACCTGTAACTAAATATGAGAGGATTATGACGTGTTGCTTCGTCATTATGACGAAATGATAATATGGCTACAATTTTTTTTCTGTTTGCATTTGGACTTAAAAGAGCATATGCACAGCTGTCTACATGAAAGGAAATTATGAAAATTAATTTGCTTTTTAGAGAGGAGAGTAAAAATTAAAAATATTTTTCAAATGAACAGAATAAATGATGAAAATGGACAGATAATTTGTTTGGAAGAATATCATCTAAATCTTGTCCTTTCTCAAAATTTTATTTTTTTAAATAGTTATATTTTTGACGGATGAATGCGATTTTTAAGCAGACGTTGAATGTGTTTTTATGTTAAATCGGTATGTTGATGTTTTATTTATTTTTTTTTGAATTTTATATCGCTGAATTTTAAACACATTTGATTCATGCTATTTTGAAATATTCTTATCATAAAACATAGATTGTTATTATATATCCAACTATTTAACTGAAACACCAGAGGATAAAAATAAAAAGAACAGAAACAGCACATATTTAGACTTCGTTCCACTCACTAATAATTCAAGTGAAATAACATAAACAAGTTATTGCTCAGCAGTTGTTCTTGTTCAAATGATATTGAGACAAAATCATAGATGATGTACCACTCAGAAGAGTTTTATTCATGTCTGGCTTCTTAAAATACTTTAGAAAACTTTGAAAAACATTTATTATCGTATATCTTTCATTTACTACATGTAAATAAATAATAATTTGACTGGAGATAAAAGTATTTAAGTAAATAATAATAGTATTAGTCCATCATTTGATTCATGAGCCATTAACAAACAGTCAATAACGGTCTTCGTCGAAGGGATTGTGTCTATAAGATTCAAATATTATCGAGAAGTTCTGTTAATCCACACTAATTCAAAATTTAATTTTACCAACGTTTGACTCTTTAAGATAAAACAAATCTTCCGGAAAATTCATCATGCATACTCATACATTGTACAAGCCAGGTTCCATCCTCTTTAATATTCATTTGTCAGTTTCCTACAATTCGACAGAAATTTTATCTTTTTAATATCATATGCGTCTGCAAAATATTCTGTTTACATGTCAAGCTACACCGCCTCCTGCTACTTCTGAAACTCAGATGCACAGACTGTCTGGATAGCTCACATCTGCACTCCAGTTTACTAAGCCCTAAACAGAAAAACATTTATTCCTTTGACCGGAGTTAAAATCATTTTCAAAATCAAACATTAGCTTAAGCGTCCGTGAAATTTCCAAACACGACAAAATGGAGGTAAACACGACGCCTGGAGGTATGAGATTTTTATTTTTTGTTCAAAAAATGTCATAACACTACTGAACTTCCGAAACGACGACGACATCACATTTCAGATTAAATACAAAGACAGACGAGTTTTATTATTATTATTTCATCCCAGATTTTCAAATCTGGAGTCATGCAATTCGACTTTTGAATCGGGGACTCAAATATCGCCTGGGGCATTGGACCATTTAAAGATATGATGGAGTTTTGAAAAATATTTTTTTCTCTTCTAGAAGTCTTACGTTTGATTTCGAAAATACTTCTAAATCACGAGTAAAGTTTCCTCGCACCCGCCCGTGGTGTTTACGGGAATGGGCGTAGTTATCCGAAAGAAACTAAGTCGCTGCTTGGAAAGAATTAAATGTCCCAAGCATATTTTATACTGGTCCTTGGAAATGCTTGAAAGCTTAGGTTTGGCTCAATCTTTGAGTATATACATTGAAGAGCCAGAAAAACTGGTACACCTGCCTAATATCGTGTAGGGTCCCCACGAGCACGCAGAAGTGCTGCAATACGACGTGGCATGATCTCGACTAATGTCTGAAAGTAACCTGGAGGCAATTCACACCATGAATCCTGCAGAAGAGTCCAAAAATCCATAGGAGTGCGAGGCGGTGAAGATCTCTCCTGAACATCACGTTGGAAGGCATCCCATATAGATTCAATAATGTTCATGTCTGGGGATTTAGGTGGTCAATGGAAGTGTCTAAAATCAGAAGAGTGTTCCTGAAGCCACTCGGTAGCAACTCTTGACGTGTGGGGTGTTGCACTGTCCTGCAGGAATTTTCCAAATCCTTCGGAATATACAATGTGCATAAATGGGTGTAGGTGATCGGGCCGGATGCTTATGTACCTGTACCTGTCAGAGACGTCACTGGACGTATCAGGGGTCCCATATCAAGCCCAATGCAAAGGCTCATTACCATCACAGAGGCTCTACCAGATTGAACAGTCCCCTGTTGACATGTAGGGGCCATGGATTCATGAGGTTGTCTCCATATCCGTACACGTCCATCCGCCCGAAACAATTGAAAACGAGACTCGTCAAACCAGGTAACGTGTTTCCAGCCATCAACAGTCCAATGGCGGTGTTGGCGGGCCCAGGCGAGACATGAAGCTGTGTGCCGTGCAGTCAACAACAGTACACGAAAACCCATATCAATGATGGTCAGTTCAACAGTTCGCACGGTGACACTTGTTAATGCCCCAATATTGAAATTTGCGGCAATTTGAGGAAGTATTGCACGTCTAGGTTTCTCGTCAGTCGTCGACGGTCCCGTTCTTTCAAGGTCTTTTTCCAGTTGCACAGATGTCGGAGATTTGATGTTTTACCGGATACCCGATGTTCACGGTACACTCGTGAAATGGTTGTACGAGAATATCCAAATTTCATCTCTACCTTGGAGATGCTATGTCCCATCTCTCGTGCGCCGACTATAACGTCACGTTCAACGTTACTTAAATCTTGATAACCTGCCATTGTAGCAGCAGGAACCGATCAAGCAGTTTTTTAAGACACCTGTTGTCCTGTATAGGCGCTGCCGACCACATCGCATTACGCTGATGGGTTGCACATCTCCGTTATTTGCATTCGCACGCCTGTACCAGTTTTTCTGGCTCTTCAGTGTATTACAAACGAATTTTGAAAAGAGAATTTTCTATGCATAAAACTCATTCAACCCTTTTGTACTTCCAACTTGAGATTCACACAATTGAACATTATTTATTTCTGATCTGCATAACTTGGCCTTAGTTTAGATGAATTCATAACCCGTTTTGAAGCTCAGACGACTATTTCAGTTCTTAGCTTTGTAATTTTGAACTTGAATAAATGAAAAATAAGCGCCTGGCGGACGTTAAATCTGACTTCGAGAGTCAACCGTCTTCTCGCCGGTGTGAAGTAGAAGCTTGGAGTGGGAGGGGCTACTGACACTGACTCCGGTGCTTTCTTTGTCATCTGACTGTGGTTAAAATCTACGATATGCGTATCTAAATAGCCCTTGTTTTGCTTTAAAACAGGATGTTAATATATGTATATATATCTTAAATCTGGTTTATTATATATATATAAAGTAAACTAGATTTAAGATATGTTGTCGTTTTGTTTTTAGTAGCAATAATTACCTGTCAATATTACACATTTGAAAAAAAAATATTTCCAGAAATGTTAGGATAAATTGTCCCCTCTTCAATTTTTAAACAGCAAATTCGTTATAATCATTTAGGTTAGAGGAGTCTTAGTGAAATTGCATATGAATAAGTTGAGCTGATGAATTTGAACGACAATAGACCCACTGCGTACACTATAAACGCATGCCGACCAGAAAATACTGGTTTTCTTGATTAATTAAATTCTGTGAGTTCATAAAGAAACCGTGGATATTTAATTATATAGAAGCGAGCATCTCAGTTTTCTTTTAATTATAAAATTCCAGTTTATACATGCATTATCTTTCAGAATTCAAATGTGCATTTTTTTGTTCAAATGGGACTATATGCAAATCGGTAATTAAATATAATCTTGCAAATAGCTTAAAAACTAAGCAATTCAAATTAAAAACAAATGCAAATTTTAAGACAACTAAAGACTATATTCGGACTTTAACAAGCAAATACTTGTAAAATTTGTGAACGGAATTATTTAATAATGATAACATAGGATGGATTTTGTTCCTGAATTATAAAATTATTTTCTTTGAAATGTTAGTTTATATTTGTGCAGAATTAAATTTTGTCAATAATAGGAAAGTTTAATTTTTTGGTGATATGCATTTTATCACACAAGTTGTTTGAAGTACATTTTTTTCAAAGAACTTGTGAGATAAAATTTATGGTATTTGACACACTTGGTACAAAATCTTAGGATCAGGAATAAACGAAGGAATTTTTTTTGATAATATAAATTATAAAAGATATCACATATCTTTGAATCCTGAATTCTGGAATGCAAATTTTAAAATTTCACCAAGAATAAATATAAATTATCTGCACCAGGTAGATTCAAGTCTTTTCTTCTTTATGAAATCAAGCATAAAAAAGCAAAAAAAAATGTTTTTCAAACAATATATCTTGTGAAATATCAATTGAACAATTTTTTAAATAATTAGCTGTATTTTTCAGTTATGAAGAAGCTATTATTTGTATTGCGTTGAAGTATAGTACAAAAATTATGCATTTTCATATACGAAAATAAGCTATCCATTGTTATTTCGATATATCAAAACTTAAATTAGACGGACGTTATTTAGCATGTACACTGAAACACCTCTTTATCCATATTTACGTTTGTTGGCCTGCACGTTAGAATTACGTTATTAAGAGTCAAATAATGATAATATTACATGATTCAATCATTTGCATGACAGCAAAGGAAAAAGTTTGCATTTGCATTATAGTCTTTTTCTATTACGGGCACATTATTATTACAGGACGGACCATTAGTTGTCTTAATATTTAACCCCTTCCATCCAGGCATGCCGTAGCTGTAACTGTGCAGAATACCAGCTAAACTAACTGAATACCTGACCTGTAAAAATAATTATTCGTCATTATTATTTTAATACAGGATAATGTGGTAAGCAGTATGATGTACAAGAGATAATTTAACAATACTCAGGAAAGTAGTTCAATTACATACATCAGTTACGTAATAGAGTTTAACAGAAGCCTGTGCACATTCTCCTAGTGTTTTTAAGATTTATTAAGGCACATTTCTTTTTCGGTAGTCTTTTCTTATTTGTTGGTGCAATTGGCACCAAATAATGTTGATTCCTCAGTGAACTCTTGTCAGGTTGAAGGCTGAAAACTTTCAGTGCCGCATAATAACACAATTTTTTTCCAGAATTTCATTAATGCACTCAAGAAAGAAGTGGATAAATTTCTTTTCATACAAAACGTAAGCATTTAGAAACATTCTTTGTAGAAAATTGGAATTTAATTGTCTTTGTAAAAGATAAGGCTAATTTTCTGTAACCTGGCTCTAGTTTTTCTGCAACAATCATATGGTTCAATATCCCGGTCACACAAGTCAATAGAGTCCATAAATTGGTTGTAACTTTCTATTTGAAAAGGTTTCGTGAAATGTTGTTACTTGCCTCCTGGAAGATACTGCCATATCTAAAAAAACATATCTCACACTCCCAGATGACATTCATGCTACCACAATCAAGCTGACTCGCTTTATCGTAATTCTCTTCTGACGTACGCACGTACGTCCATGATATTAATGCCCACGAACACTAAGACGTACGCACGTACGTCCCTGGAACGGAAGGGGTTAACCATTAATTTATTTTACTTTCATAATACTTCATTTTTATTTTTCCACACAATAAACAACACTATTAGGAATGAAACAAATTTAATAACAGCACAAGCCCATGGCAAAAATAATTGTCCATGATATCTAACTGCATGCTATCTCACGCTGTGCCATGATGTCACGGTCTTTGTTCTCCGACAAGATGCATAATGGATTCCAAAATTAATGAATTAAGAAACTATGCATATGTCAGCTGCGGTGTTTCGGTGTGTACGATTCAGATATTCTTCTATAAAAACTATGTTGTCGATAAAAATGATTTTTAGTAAGCAGTAGCGCCAATTCCCAATGTGTTAATATTAAAAGAATGAAATGGTATAGGCAGACATAGACAAAAACTGTATATATTAAAAATGGAATACAAATGGGCAAAAAGGAAATAATTTGAAAAATCTTATTTTTGGATATTGACATTTGCGAAATACGAAAATACCGGAACTCATGTTTGTGGATTGAAGTGAGCAATTTGAGTGGCAATAAGAATCCCCCCTGAGATCTCAATGGGAAAGATTAGTTTCCTCACAGAACATTCGTTTCACTTAGCATAATGGAGGTACTTTTAAATAGGAAAACGTTAGTGTTAGGCAATAACCTTCTTCAAATGGATCTCTCAAAGAACTAGCCGGATGTGCCCCTTATGTCGATTTAGCTTAACCTTCTGGGCAAAATCCTTTCCGACTTAGTGGCAAAATCTAATCCCAACTCCCAGAATAGCAGTAAGCATTAAACTCTAATTACAAATGGAGGAATAAATCCGCCTGTATCGAATATCTTGACAGCCGTTTGAAGTGCGTGTGATTGAAAGCATTTTTAAATACGCATTGCATTTAAACTACTATCGGTAAATAAAATTAAAAAAAGATTTATTCAATGTAAGCCATGAAAACATTTATAATTTTTGTATGATATAGAACTTCGATAAATATTCTACATCAGGATAAGTTGATTGTTAGAAAATACAGTAGAATCTTGCTTTCTGCATCAATTCTAAATTTATTAAAAATTATCAATCGAATGATGCTCTCTGTAATTTTTGCTGACGTTAGCTGGGTACTTTGGTATTTGTAAAACGTCAAGGCGGACACCTGACACCCGAGTGCTGTGCAGTTGGTATTGTTGAAGACTTCAAGTTGATTTGACTGCTGTGGTAGTAAAAGTCATTGTTATTTGTCGTTAATTTTCATGCACGTTTTTGTGTTTTAATGAGTCACAGTTTCCTTTGCTCGACTGTTTTATAATGACGATTAAAAGGAAAAGATTTGTGATTTCAATGGATAGCAAATCTAACGCATTCCAGAAATTAGGAAAAAAGGACATTCATCAAAATATTTCAGATTATTATAGTGTTGGTTGTACTGTTTATTAGAAAACGATAGAAAAATAATGTATAGCAAGGGTGATAGGAGCAGCATTAAAGAAGAGAAAAACTAAGAGGAAATGTGATTATGAGTACTGTGAAAAGCTAACAGTTTTGGCATGACATATTCATTTTAATGCTGTGTTACTTTATTTTAGTAAGATAGGCTTGGATTATTAGTGTTTTGGTTATAAAACCGCTCTCGACAGTTTATCAAGAAAGATATCAAATTTAATATGCATTGGAAAGTATTCAACATAAAATATTTCCTCCTTTTCTTTCTAGAACATCTATCTTCAGCAATTCAGATTTATGCTGGATATCTGAGGCACCACTATTAAATAATCGTGATATTATTTAATTTAGCTCTCGTAATATATATCTAGAAAAGAGAAAAATAATCGGAGCTTTCCTTAGATAATTTGAATGACATTTTAGAAAATCCAAGCCAAATATTAAATAATTAATTTAGATAAATACAGGGTAATTCTACAAGACCTGGCAAAAATAAAAATGTAGGTACAGGAGAGCAAAATAAGCAGGTTTTGTTAGCTAATGTGCTCACGAAAATGGCGCGTGTAACTTCTGGCTTGGTAGGAAGATATGGACAACAGATCTGTAAGAAAAGCTGGTAAAGTCAAAAGAAGCAAACTTTTAATTATTTTACTATATTTGTTCGAAAGATGCAACTATTAACAGTAATAAAAGATTCACAGCTGCAGCAAATGAATTGGCGTACTCCAGTGAAGATTTACACCATTTCAGACGTATTCCAAGCTCAGTTTCATCGTAACCAATGGAACTTTCGTAAACTAAAGCCCTACCTTGGCATGCCCAAGTATAAGAAATCTTTGCATGTCAAATTTGGGGATCGTAGAGGCCACTGAAGAGATCCACCTCGTCCAATCTCAAAAATGCCCTCTATAACCTCAAAGTACCATTTAAGCAGACACATTCCAGAAGATAAATCTTCAAAAAGGCAAGAAGCATCAGAAGGTTTACATTAGTATTATCTAAAGTGATGTTAAGACAAGTAAGAAGCTGTTTAAGGTAAGTATCTTTTGATTTCCACTTTTTGCATACCTTCAAATATTCTCTGAGAATGTTTCAATGAAAGGACTTTAATATTCCCACTTTCCAAGCATGAGAAGGTCTTTTTATGTTTTCTACTACTTTTGATCCTAAGAGAACCATTCGGTATCAGAACAAGGATATTTAGTACTTGTGCCAAAACCTGTGTCGAGACTCGTGTTGTTCTTTATATCAAACAGTAAATACTCCAAAAAAACAATCAGTTGATATTAATAATTACAACAAGGTATGTTATCATCATTTAACATAATGCCAAAAAACTGTAGCCAGGAAACCACTGGAGTGAGAGTTGACCGTATCTGCCTCTTTCAGGACTTTTGTCTCTCCCCAAGAGAGATCCCGACCACCCACCAAGCACCGGACATGACAAAGTAAATGCCGCCAGCCTTATGACCAAGTAAACAAAGTGCTTCCCGCAAAAAAATTAATTAAAATAACATGAAAGTGTAGAATGAATGATAGTTGAATGGCTGAATGAGTGAGCTATCTTATGTGATTAATTAAATCCTTTCCTTACAGATTAATAAGTTTCCCTTCCAGGTAACCTTAAAATTCATGTTCATAGCATCTTCTAGCTAGATCCAAGATAACTAATCCGGATCAGATATCGGAGATGGAGGACCAAGAGTCCGTGAACTCCGATAAAATTCTCATCACTGCCAAAAAGAGCTGTCCTACCTGGTCTAATGCATGACCATCCACAAAGTCCATCACACAGGCATCTTTTCCTGGTACTGATGCAGTCAGCATCGGAGGCACATTTCCTCAAACACTGCCGACCTCGAGCAGCGGCCTCTTCTCGGTTCCTCAGGCAGCCTTCGGGATCCACGGGCAGCAGAGGGTCGATGTCGTACTCGGGGATCGGACGCTCTGCGGAGAAAACAATATAAATTAAGATTCTGACAGATAAGTAAATCTAGTCATATTTTGTAACAACTATTAGTGGAGATTGTGTAATAGAAGTTTCCTCTGATGGAATGAAATTAATAATTGACTGTAATCCGACCAAGATCATAATTGAAAGTATCTGGTGGGATATGATAAGTTATTACTATACAATTGACCCAGAGAAGCGAGGTCTACGTTTTAACTCCAACATTTGCCACTTTGTCTGTCTGTAAATTTGTTTGTTACTCGATTATGACCAAATGCGTTGTACGATTTCCTTCAAATTTGGCAGAAATATGTCTCGAATCCGTAGAAAACGATGTATATGTTTTTATTTCTTATTATTTTAACTAGGTAATAAAATAATTATTTTAATTATATATATTATTATATTAATTGGTAAAAAAAGAGTGAGTGGCAACCGAACATTAAGATTATGACGTCAGAGTTGTAAATAAACACAGTTAACTTATCGCTATGTTATCCGCATTTCGCTAAGTGAATGTTATCTATTTTTATAACATTTGACTATCTTTTAGTTCTAAAATTATATTTAAACACATTCAGCATCTAAACCATTTATTTTATATCTTATATGGCGTAGTAACCAATTTAAAGAACTTTAAAAATTCGCTTGTAACTTTTAAGCCTAAATGGAATTATCAGACACTTCTCGCCAAGAAATGCGATCTCGCCAAGATAATTTCGCCTGCCTTATAAATCAGCTGATCTCCATAGCAACGGCAGCTTTTCGCTTATATATATATATAAATATATAGTTACATTTTTCAAACAATCAAAACACTTGTCACATTTTCAATACATACACATATTAAACTAAAAGTTAAAATTAAAATAATGTTACCTTATCAATAATCATACATGTTACCTTAAACATTATGTTACCTTATCAAAAGATAGTTAGATTATATATTAATATATTAATACTAGTTAGATTATTACTACTATGAAAAAGACAACCCAGAATTGGAATTCCAACAATCAAATGCCAATGGATTTTGTCGCATTAATCCGTATTTTTATGCCAACCCTCTGCGAAATCCAATTGTTGGAAAAAACAAAAAGTAGGGGAATAAATCTTTTAAATCTTTCAAGATAAGAAACGAGAAAGTATATAACTTAATGCATACCAATTCATAGTCTTAAATATTGTTGTAATATCTTTTATCTTAAATCTCAGTGCTTAATTTATTATCAACTATTTTAATTCCAAGATATAGTAAATCTGCAGATGAAAAACCCTCATTAGTTTTCAGTAATATCAAATACTCAGGATAAAAGTCAATATGTGGTATGTATTCTTCTACTTTTGAACATATTAATAAATCATCAACATACCTATATATATATATATTGCCAAATTATAATATATATCGCCAAGTTATTTTGAGTTCCATCTTCTTGGTTCTAACGAAGTGAGTTGGAAAAAATATTTTAATTTGATGCCAATTTAATAGTGAAATTTTCTAGATGATTTTTTTTAAATAACTAATTTAAGGATTGACATTTTCTCTGTGATTTTTGGTGCCATGTTTTCCAAAAAAATATGCCGCCTGTAGATAAGCAAAGTAAAAGAGCAAAAGATGTTTTGCTAATTCAGCAGATTGCGAATCATTTTATCCACATTAACTCCAAAATTTGTCGCACCTTAAGAATTGTACTAAACTTTTGCACACCAGTGTATCTCCTCTTGAGTCAAATTATGATATCCGGTGTCCCTACAAACAATGCTATCTTCGCAATGAATAACATTTGCTAAGCTTTTAAAAAAATGCGATGAAGAGAAAATCTTAGATTTTTATTTATTTGGGGGGGGACGAGGTCTATTGTTTACAGAACTACTAGTAATATATGTTTACATGCATATTATAAAGCATTACATTCTGTTAATGCTGATGACATTAATTATTTTCAATCTATAATTTAATTTTTATTTTTAATTAATTAATATATGAAGGCCAAGGTAAGTATTACTCTTGGCTGATGGCGTCCACGTCCTATAAAGTTAACCTACCATACTTAAATCAAGTTGCTCTCAACGTCGCGACCATTTTTTGTTAGTTCGTTTATGTTATAATTATACTAGTCGTTGTGCCCGCGGCTTCGCCCACATTTATTTGTTCTACATGTATAAAAGAAAAAGCAAAATACGAACTTTTACGTCCTACAGTTTTGGAGGTCTAATATTCAAGTCCTTAAGAGATTTTAGGATCCGCAACCCTATTTAATTACTATTCTAAACCTTTCGGATGAACGACATTTATAGTCTCACCGTTTGTCCCAAATATGTAACATTGCTTCGAGTTACCACTTGAGAACATGCAACAGAAAATTGGCCATGGGAGAAACCTGGAGTTTCTAAGTTGATGTCAGCCACTTTTGTCAGACATCGTATGCTCAGCCCAAATAAGTTTGCACGCCACGCCTTACAAGACCTTTTCCTTATATTGAATAGCGGACTCTCAGTTTGAGCTAAGCTCAAAGGTAACTGTAACTCTGAATGCACTGTTCGGCCAGAAGTGTGGTGGCTATTTCTGATGAAGCAATGGCAAGAGCTATTTGACATTTAGATCGAATTTCAGCAAGGATGAAACTGACCAAAAATGTTTTTACTGTTCCACCTGGAAATTAAAAGAAGACTAGGTCATCTTTACCTTCAGTAATCGAATGAGTTTCCTTTTGTCGAGATTTATTTGCTGACCCCATATCTTGTAATGTATTCACATCGTAGTTTTTCTCTCTTCAAGGTATTATTTGTTGTCTTGTTCTTTACACACTTCTATATGCTGCTAAAGAGGGTTAAAATTTCGTTGCTGAAAATACGCGTCACTTTCCACTACACTGCTATTTTCTTTTTGAATTCCAATAATTAAAAAATTCGAGCTAATGCGCAAGTAAATACGCACACTACCATAAGCAAATACACCAGTGTGCAAAGAGTAAGAAGCAACGCGCACTGGAGGGAATGCCAACGCTCATATTTCTTTAAAATATTTTTGTCAAAATATTTTTAAAAAATGTAAATCAGATTTTGTGACCCATATTCACTTGAATATCATTACTTCCCTGATATCCCAGGTTTCTTAAATATTTAATTTTAAAAAAATCACAATATAACATTTGGATTTTGAACTATGATGATATGACAATAATAGCAAATGGAAAAATAATGCCTGAAATATGGATACTACAAAGGTAAAAAAGAGACCATAAATATGAAGTTAAAAAATACAAAGGTAAAATTGCAAATGCAATACAATTTTGTCCATTTATAACTTTTAAAAGTATGATTTTGAGGATGATGTGAGAAAATAGACAGTGTAATAAAAAATGACAAAGATATGAAGTGAATAATGATCGTATTCAGTTAGGTCAAGAGAAACAACAACATTAATTAAAAAACATATAATATGGCAAATGAGAGCATTAAAAATTTAAAAGTGCTAAAATATGAGATAAATTTAGGTAAACAATAAAAGAAAGTACAACGATTTTAAAAAGCAATGTTTAAAGGAAAATTACTGCGCGCGCATATGCGATATTCTGCGTGCAAAAATGAAAATGTCTGAAGGAAGCAAATTTACTTTAACATTGGCAAAAGCACGCGAGATGTGATTAGGTTTAAGATTCCAACAAACGAAAGCATTCTTACAAATTGTGTTTAAATTAATTTGCAAAGTTGATTAAAAATAAGAGAAAAAGTCGTAGGGACATGGAACAGGTGTCACTGGAAGGCTAATATTTGGAAATTTTATATGGTATAAGAATAGTTTCTGTACGATGATAAGTTCCAAAGTTATGGCGGAAAAGCGTTAAAAATTACCCTTTTAACCCTCTTTCACCCCCTTTAGGTGGAGATAGCAACTTTCTAACAGCGTAGTTAATGCTTCTAGGTGCTAAGAAACATGTTTGCCAAATTTCGTTCTAATCCGCCAAGAGGTGTGGAATTATATAGGGTTCAAACAAGCACACAAACAGACATTGAATTTTGTATATATAGATATGGGTGGTGTAGGCTGTGAAATTTGAGATATATAGATGTTTACATACATGATATAAAGTTTTAAAATGTGTTAATGTTGTTTATATGAATTATTTTGAATTTAAGATTTAATTTGTATTTTTCATTAATCCGTTAGCTTGTATTTTTCATTAATCCGTTAGCTTGTATTTTTCATTAATCCGTTAGCTTGTATTTTTCATTAATCCGTTAGCTTGTATTTTTAATTAATTTCGCCTTCTACTGATACTTCTTTTTTGTCTTTTCAATTGTTCACAGATGCTCTTAGTATGTGAAATTTAATTCATTTTCACGGTATGTTATTACCGATGCATTTTTGTATGATGTGGCCAATCTTAAAGTAGGAAAAATTGAGCCGACTTAGCAAGTTGTGCATCAGTTGTTCAAAAACTAAAATTGTTATTTAGATGCTTTCTTTACTAGATACTGAATTATTCGCAAGACATAGGAGCAATTTAAAAAGAAATGAAGTATTAAAATGGATTCTTACGATACGCATTAACACTTGCTCAGTCAAATTCGTTATCAGATTATAGCTCAAAGTTATCCCAAATAGTCTTTAGATTACTTAAAAATCTATTGGTTATCCTCCTAATCGAGTCAGATCATACATTTTGAAGTTATATATTTTCCAATTCTTTGAGATATTAAAATAATTCTCACTCTCAGATTTCATCTGGTTATCATTTTTAAAATTCTTGATTTCTATACCATGGTCATTACACACATTACATAATTGTAAAATGCGTAGTTCTAACTATGTTATTAGTAGTATTGCATTTTATGAACCACAGTATTTCATACTTTTTTATACGGAATATGAGTTTTAGAAGCTTTAAATATCAAAACAAAAAGTTGATAGCATATTTCATATATTTTTGAAGCGTGATGAATTTTAGGTATGTGAACAACTGTGGCGGTAATGTAAAAAACAAAATACATCTCTCCGTTTTATACTTTATATTACAACTTGGTGAAATTTAAGCAGCGAATGGAATCTTTTCTCAACAAAATATACGAAAGAAAACTGTATGTGACGGGGAATTTCACCCTGAATACCTGTTGATGAAACTTTCAGGGCACACAAATTCTTTCGCTGGATATAGGATTGTAAGAATAGGATTGCTGTCAGATAGTAACTCTCTCTCTAAAAAACTCTCGTGAATATACTTTCCCTAGAATTGAAAAGAGTTCTAATATTTCCAAAATACGCATTCAAAGTTATTACAAAACAAGACTCTCATGTTACTTTAACAAAAAAAAATTCTTATCTAATGGCTTTATTAACATTCTTGTTAAATTTCTGAGAAACACTGTAGAAAGCAATAATTACCATTGCAATTTTCTTCTAAGCCAAGAATTCATTGCTTAGAACCAAGAATTTCTGAAGATGCCAGATCAGACGCTACATTTGTATTTTATAACAACTAATATCATTTGCTATAAGAACCTAAATGAAATTATGAATGAAATAGGAAAAATTAACCTCCTTTTAACTACTAAAGCATTGGAAATGTTGATATGCACCAAAAAGGGATGATTGTTTTTTTTTTAAAGTGTTATTATTTTTTTGCGTAATTCACACATTTGAGGCAGTTTCACTCCCCAGGAACTAACCCTGAACTTTCCGAAAACGTTTTCGAAACAAGTATTAGAAGTTGTGGACCGATTATGTCGAATCCCAGTTGAACTGACGGTGCATAAAATTTGACTCCGTTTCGAAAGTTTTAAAAGAGAAAATTACAATTATTTATATGAAACTGTGTTTTTACATAAATCATTCAAATTTAGATTACTTTGAGAACATTTTTGCTCGGTTTTTACAAAAATTATGACTTGTTTTTAAATAAACACTAAAATATCCCTTAATTTGATTCAATGCACTATTTAACAACTCTACAACGATTTATTTTAAATTTAATTTCAATTAGATTTTAAGTTTATAGTCATTAAGGTTTTGTACAGGTGAGAGAACTTGCGATTATTTTTGCTATGAAGCTTTCTGAATTATTTGAGGATTCATATGCAGTTTTCTAAGCAAAAATTACATATGTACATTCAAAATAATCAGAAGTGACATTGAAGCATTATCTCATTTGAAACGAACTCAAATTTTTAAAGTTTCTAGTTTTTGATTGGCCACATTATTCAGTGCTTTGAAAAATCGCTATGATTGCGCAGAATGGTAACGTATAAACAATTGCTGTGAAGCACTTTTTTGGAAAATATTGAGATATCAGACGCAAAGGATTTCGGGCCAAATGAGGTGTAGAAATCTGAAAATATGCTGATTATTTTAGATGAGCTTCTTTAGAGAAAGATGTCAGATATACTTTAAGAAGCAAATAAAGCAAAACACCGTTTATACGTTTCTCATTTATACGTCGTCATCACATTCCCGATTCATTTGTAACCACTGGAATGAGCACTTTATCTATACCAAGCAAAGCTTCGGTTATACGTCTTTTTCCTCCTTTCTAAAATTCGCAAATTTCCTACCTTTTCCATTATTTCTCCCTTTCTATTATTTTAGGATTTTTAATTAAAGATTCTTAATTAATTATTTTTTAATTAAAGATTTTTTTAATTAAAGATTTTTTTAATTAAAGATTTTTTTAATTAAAGATTTTTTTAATTAAAGATTTTTAAAATTAAGATTAAGATTTTTTTTAATTAAACGCGTACCTGCAGCACGTAAATTGTTTTAAAAAAAAGAAACGTAAAATTAGTAGGTTGGTATTAGTAAAAAAAAAGTTTGATTTTTCTCACTTTTATGATAAAAAATATAATTTTAAAACTTATTTATTCTTTCCAGACTATGCAGTAATATACTAGTGCCATCTTACATGGATTGGCATTAAATTTGTATTAATAAAAGTCGTTTAGTAAAATGTGGATTATACGGCTTTTCATTTATACGTCGTTTTACGTCAGTCCTCTGAAAGACGTCTAAACGGGTGCTTTACTGTAGTTATTTTTAGACGGCGGATGTCATTCTTTTTCACCAAATGAATTAAATTAGAAAATATTTAAAATTCCAATATGAAGTATTGAAAAAGGAAAGGTGATTGAAACTTCTATATTCCCTTCTTTACGACATATGACTAATTGGGTCCCCAGTCATCTATGTTGCCTTTTAGCGCATTATAAAACAACATTTAGTTTTTATAATAATAAGTCATTTCAGTCGCTGAACTGTAACAAAAAACAAGATAATCTTATCTTCTCTTTCTGGTAAATTATGCAAGCTACAGTCTTTTGAAGCTGTTTTTGCCAAAAATTTACTACGAATATTTTTACGATAATATGGTAATTTTCATAAGAAAAGATCTAGCATATCTTTCTCTTTTCACCGTGATAAGAAAATAAAGCAATATCTTTTTTAAAATGTATTTCCTATCATTAAAAATGCTTAATCGATAGAATATTTTAAAGCGTTTCTTTAAGGTATACGAATGGTTTAAAATCGTCGGTTTTGTTGAAATTATCAAAAAAAAATTATGACTTAATTAAGCCTATTTAATCAGCTTTCTAAAACCGTCTCACATTTTACTCTACGTGAATAACAAATGGAGTTACAGCTGTTTTATTACCGAACTGTACGTATTATTTCATGTTGCATGAAAACTTTAAATGTGCTTTCTGAGAAATGATATCTTAAAACTGTCGACCGTAACAATTATTTATCAAAAAGTTATTCAAGTATTGATATGAAATTTTCTGAGATTGTTTTCTGTAATATGCTTGATGTTTTCCTCTAAAAACTAAGATCAATTTTAGAATCAAGTATTATTTTTAAGTGCTTAAATATAAACGAAAAGCATTTTTTATGAAAAATTACCAGTTTAGTAACTATGTTCAGCTATATCTCAAAAATATTTTGAAGTACAAGAAATATTTTAGAGCATAACACAGATAACTGTCATAAAAATGTACTCCTACAAGGATTTATGTATATTTAGAATATGATTTTGTCTATGGAAATCAGAATATCTTAGAATATTAGAATATCTTAGAATATCTTTTGTTTATCTAAATTAGGCTTTCAAAATAATATTTTTTTTAAAAAACTGAGAAATTTGAAGAAAAATTACTAAAATATTTAGCGTAAGGCAAATATTTTAGTAATTTTTCTTCAAATTTCTCAGTTTTTTTAAAAAAATATTATTTTGAAAGCCTAATTTTACAATATTTTCATAGTTTTAAAACATATGCAGTTGAAAAATAATATTAAAAAATATATATAAGTTATTTTTCAAAAAAATGTCTCCGAATACGGTCGGATACCTTAATTTAACTTCTTTCACTTTTGTAAACTTCATTTCTGTAACGGTGGGATTTTGTAATCTATTTTTCAGTCACTCCGTGCTATGCTAAAGTATTGAATTTTTCACAGTTGTGTGTTCCCGATGTTAATATGATATTTTCCTATTTTTAGAACGTAATTAACCAATTAATTTTATTTACATTTTTTTCCATGTACGAAGCGCCATCTGGTAGAAAATTTTAGAAAAATAATAACAAGATTCTATAATAAGTGTAAAAACGAATTAGGAACATATTAAAAACTAAAAAAGTAGAAAGTAATTATAAGTAAAACATAATAATTATAAGTACAATATATATTATTAGAAAGAAAAATCTTAATAATCATTAAAAATTAAAATATATTATAAATGTAATTAAAATCCCTATTCATGTAGAATATTTGTGTCGGCACCTCATGCGTCCACGGCTTGATTTTGGCCTCCAATTTTTGATTTAAATATTATTTTTCTGCTTTTTAATACACACATCAAAATGTTTATTAACTTTATATACTTTTAAAAAACTCTTTTTCTTTAACCTGAATAAAGAAAATCGGTCCGAACCATAATTTTTTTTTAACAAAATTGATTTATGCCTTTATTATTTTTTATTTTATTCAGGTTGATACAAAGTGCATTGCTTTAATTTAAAGCAACTTTATTTCACAAGTTTTTATCTATAAGCTTATCGTATGATATTCCTTCAATCTTCTATGTGTTTATTCTAACAAAAGAGTTTCTTTAGTGCATGGGATGACCTTTCGATGTTATGCCCTTTCCGTGATCTTTTTGTCGGATTTTCGCGAAGAAAATTTATTGCTCTAAGAATTCCTCGCAGAACAGCTGAGACTGGGCTAATACCAGATGTGGCACTTTGTGCGAAAAGAAAAAGGTTCACATAATGGCTTATTCATCTTTTGAATATTATTTTACTCCTTGAAGTATGAACATCCTTACAATTTTGCATTTAAAACATATTTATATGATAAACATTTATAATTGGGCTTTTCGTTTTTTCTGATCTCTGGTAAGTTTGTGATTCGCTTGAAGTGGACATGGATGAAATAATATCAGAAACCTGATGTTTGCGTAATTCGTTAAGAAATACAAATTGTAACATGCCCTTCAAAATTAGACTTAAAATTACAGAAATATTTTTGGAATAAATTTTGGCATACGCATGTTGCAAAAGCAGTTTCCAATTACAAATACAATAAAAAGTTTTTCAAAATGTTTCGAAAGTGACCATTGGAAACAAGAAACTTAAAAGGGCTTAACTGCATGTATCACTATCCGTACAAGGTTAATTACAAACATCTCGAATAATTAAAGCTTCAATCATGGTATGGGTTTTCAAAAATTAAGATAATAATGAAAATGAAACGTTTGAAAGTGAACTTTAATGGTCATGCGATTATGAAGTTGGTTACTATGGATACCAATTTGTCATTTTTTAAAACCCACTCTTTTGAAATTGATGGTTGCCCAGTGATCTTCATAAACCGTCGAACTGAAATGTGTCTTTGCAGTATATGGCCAAAATCAAGATATCTGCTCGAAACTCTTTGCTCAGATCTGTTTTGTTTTGGGGTTGAAAAATATATCATACTAATATATTTAGTTATAGAAGAACTGTAAAATTAAAATACCAAGCGTTTTGCGTTTTAGCATATTAGTGTAATTCATTAAAATATTAGATCAAATCTATTCGGAACATGAGTGGCGAATGCAGTTGAATAATTACATAATTTTAATCATGGTTTCATTTAATCCTTTTCATATAATATTAATGTAAATTTAAGCTTCCAATTAAATTTTTAACTTGGACAAATGACATAGTTTAGAAATGTGGTCAGATGACCACGCCTGTTCTATTTCACAACAGTTTGAGAACGTTTGACTTCGAAAAATTTGGCGTTCAGTAGATTTACGTACAGAGCCGGACGAACACTCCGTTAGTTCGTTCCCCAGCACGGAATAAAAAAATCGAGGTGCGCAAAATTTCCAAAACAAAATGAGAAAAAAATCGCAACGGAGTTTCTGAATTAATTAGAAAATTTTCTGAAAAAGAATAAAACAATCTAATTTAATGTACTAATGACCACAAAACTTATATACACTACTCCAGTAATCTATATGTAATCTTTCCAAACTTTTTTCTGAAATTTGAGACCGGGTAATCACTCTAATGCCATCCTTGTCGATGCTGGAGGAATGGCATCCGAAGTAGATGCAGATAGATATTTTGAATCAATACCTAAACATCGAGTTCAACAACTTGATTATGAATATCAGGATGAGCTCATAATAGATGCACAGGAAAAACACAAAATTGAATTCTTTTACCACCTGTTTGACACCGCAATAAATTCTTCAGAACAAAGATTTTCTCAGCTGCACAACAGTTACTTCTGTTCTTTATATCATATATCCTTAATAATATAATAGATGCGAAAGTGTGTCTGTCTGTCACGCTTCCACGACCAAACTACCTAACTGATTTAGATGAAAATTGGCAGAGTTGTAGCTTGGAACACAGGAATGGACCTGAGGATATGTGATTGTATCATAAATTCAATATTTTTGACTAAGACAACAATTAAATAATTAACAAAGCCCACTGACTCGGCGATTCGCAATGAAGATTATTACTTTATTTTTCAATCAACTGTCACGTGATGCTTGAGGAATGCGTAAACAAAATGAACTGTCACGCGATCGTTCAGAAAAGTGCAAGCATGTGGAATAACTTTTTTTGAAGTCAAGCATCACGTGATCTTGCTGAGAAAAGAAATATATATTTAATTTGTGGAATAACAACTGAAAAATAGACGCCGAGACAGAAATCTAATGTTAGATATGATTAGTTTCAAGAGTTTTTAGTTTAAAATTTAAAAACTGAAGTTAATTATAACTAAAGGAAAATATCGTTCAATGTTTACTTAAAATAAGAGCCTAATTTAGTGGAAATGTTGCCAAAATTTTTCTTTATTGCTCTTTTTATCGACATCCAAGATTTGTTTGGTGGTTAAATTTGCAACCAAACGATTTGGATAATCACTGGTGGTTAAATTCTAAACCAAACGATTTAGCTAATTACAATAGTTCCATTTCGAATTTTAATGCTTTAAGAGCTTTTTTTAACCGATTTAAGAAGAAAGGATTATACAAACCCAAAGAACACGGAATTCAACGTTTTGTTTACTAAAGAAGGAATTGATTCGAACTTGGCGCTTGACACAGTTGCCAAATAGATTTGGCGATTGCTAGAGATTAAAACAGTGTATTAAAGTTTTCTGGTTTGTTTATTTGCATGTAAATTGGACTTCCGAGTTTAACTTCCACTTCCGGTGATAATGTTAAGTCAATGGGAATTTTCAAAATTTCAACACTCTGTTTGAGGTTATTAATTAATGTTTAAAGTGGAGCTTTTTAATGTTATGCCTTTAGAATAGTTTGAAAATATTATATTTAATATTTCTTTTGTTGTAGCGTTCAATATTTACTTAAAATAAGAGCATAATTTAGTGGAAAAGTTGCCAAAATTATTCTTTATCGCTCTTTTTATCGACATCCAAGATTTGTTTGGCGGTTAAATTTGTAAAAACAGAATTTAGAAAATCACTGGCGGTTTAATTCTAAACCAAATGATTTAGCTAATTACAATAGTTCCATTTCGAATTTTAATGCTTTAAGGTATGTGACTACCCCAAAATCCTCGTTTTGGTGAAAATTTTCGAATTTTTTTATGTGTTCATTTTATAGCCCATACATTTAGGATTCCAAAACTGCTTCAGTTTTGTTTTTACGATAATTAGAAGCGAAGTTATAGTATAATTAATAAACCGGAAATGGGTTTCTTGATACCGGAAGTGGTCGTTTAAAGAGACGTGAAAATGTAAACAATTAGTTTGAACGACTATTTTGTGACTTTTAAGCAATATAAATGCCCAAATCTTTTTTAAAATATAGATCTACGTTTCCTTTATTTATTTTTTATTAATTTTATTTGCATCTGGCAGCTGTTTTTGTATTCAAGTTTGTGTTACTGAACGGCAATACTATTATCGTTTGCAGTTTGTTTACACTGTTATTGTAAAAGCGTTATTCTTGTTTACTGGCTATTTCTCGATATTTTTAGTGTCAACTCTTTTATTTATCTTATTTTAAGTTTAATTTATTTATTAATCACTTCAAAATGCCAAAAGCTAGGTCTAAGAAGTTTAAAAAGCGTAGCTTTCATGGAAACAGGCACAGAAATTCTGTCCCCAAGAATAATGTGTCTACTGCAAGTGCAACAAAATTGAACACTTTGGAAAGTTCTGATGGGCTAGAATATGACTTTCAGGAGTTAAAAGGAAACAGAATAATTGATATCCAAACTTTACTTGGAGTATTTTCGATTCTTTCTTGTCCAAAATGTTTTGCAACTGGATTGAAACTGACTGAAGATTCTAAAGAAGGACTTTGCTCAAACTTTGCTATAGTTTGCAAATGTGGATTTATGGCTGGATTTACATCAACTCCCAAAGAGAATAAAAAGTGTTCTTTAAATACTTTGTTGGTATTTGGATTGAGATTAATGGGCAGAGGATTTTCTGCTGGGATGAAATTGTTATGTACTTTAAATTTGCCATATGTTTGCAAGAAAACATTCAGAATTCATGAACTCAAACTGTTGGAAGCAGTGAAGTATAGTTGTGAAGAAAATATGAAAGCTGCATCAAAAGAAGTGCAAAATTTAAAAAAAACCACAACTTGTGGTGTTTCTGTTGATGGCACGTGGCAACGGAGAGGCCATATGTCACTAAATGGCTGCGTCTCAGTTATTTCCATCGACACTGGGAAAATATTGGATTTGGAAGTTATGACGCAATATTGTAAAATGTGTGAAATGAACATCAAATGCGACCATGAATGTTCCAACTACAAAGGTTCATCTGGAAATATGGAATCTGTTGGAGCTTTCGGAATTTTTGAAAGATCCGTAATGAAACGAGAATTACAATACACTGAATACTACGGAGATGGTGATTCCAAGGCCTTTTTGAAAGTGAAGGATATCTATGGGGAGGACACAGTTACAAAGCTCGAATGTATAGGACATGTACAAAAAAGAGTAGGCTCACGGCTTAGGAAATTAAAAAAAAAAACCAAAGGACTCGGTGGAAAAGGTAAATTAACCGATAAATTTATCGACAAACTTCAAAATTATTACGGCATTGCTATCCGCAGCAATGCTGGAAGTATCGAAAAGATGCAGTCTGCAGTAATAGCTGCTTTCTTTCACTGCTGTTCTAGCAATCGAAACCTCATGCATGGGCAGTGTCCAGATGGGAAAGACAGTTGGTGTCGATATAAGCGAGCTTTATCCGACAAAAGACAATATTTGGAAAAATCACCAGGTCTCCCTAATTCTGTCATGAAAGTGATAAAAGCAACTTATCTAGAACTGTGTGACAAAAACTTGCTAAAAAAATGCCTGCATGGTATGACACAGAACAATAATGAAAGTTTCAACAACGTCTTGTGGACTATTTTACCGAAAGAAACATTTGTTCAGCAGAAAACTTTGTTTTTAGGTTCATATATTGCAGTTTTATTGTTTAATTCAGGATATTTAGGACTGTTACCTATTTTCAATTACTTAAAAATACCAATTGTTCCACTGACACTAAGAAAATATATGGGAATCGACAAAGAGAGAGTTATGAAATCGAAACGTCAATCGTTACCTTCCACAAAACTCTCCAGAAAAAAGCAAAAAGCTAAAAAAAAAAATCAAAATTAGTTAAAAATGAAGTTAAAGAGGGTTTGACATATAAATATGGTGAATTTTAAGAATGCAAAGTGGGTAGAAAATGTTTTGTGCTGTATTAAAATCTTTAAATGTGTTGTCTGAGAAACTGTGTTTTTCAGTATTTGACTTTACGCTAAACATCACAACAAAAATTCTTTTTAAGATATTGAATTGAAATTTTGAGAAAATGTTTTAATCAGTTCTATCTGTGTTATGAACTAGAATCTAACCCCTATCTACATATTTATTTATTTTATTGCCTTTTTTGTTAAACGAAACGTTAGTTTTCTTTTTTTTAATGAGTTTTGGCACAAAATTTGGAATATATCAAAAACTTTTAGAAATTTTGCAAATCTTTTAGTTCATAACACAGATAAAGATGTTATTAATGTACTGTATAAATATTATTGAAATATATTTATAGGAATTTTTAGTAGAAGGTTTGCCGTAACTGTAATTTTTTACTAAAAATTGTCAATATTTCCAAAGTCAAAAATAATTTCATAGAAATTACATTTAAATTCATAGTTTTATGTTCCATTTTAATTAAAAACATATTTCTTTAATTTAAAATTCAAATATTTAAAAAAAAGTGCTCCGAAGGTAGTCACATACCTTAATAGCTTTTTTTAACCGATTTAAGTAGAAAGGATTATACAAACCCAAAGAACACGGAATTCAAAGTTTTGTTTACTACAGAAAGAACTGATTCAAACAATGTATTAAATTGGGAATTTTTCAAAATTATTCATAGTACAGAGGAACTGATAAGCAAGGTTTATCCTGCCCTACAAGCTAAAATGAGGAATAGAGATTGGTTGGTGAATGGGTAATTTTGGCACTGTCTAATGAAAGTTTAGATAAGATAAATAAAAAAAAATACTTCACAAATGGAGGGATGTATTACAGAATATCTATCTGTAGATACGGTAATAGGCAATAACAAGTAACATCATATCCTGTAGAGTTCTTCAACTTCTTAGAATTGTCAGGGGTACCCTTCCGACAAACTGAGATTAAAAGTCGGTGTGCCAGTACTATTGATATATAACCTGGATGTACCGAGAATGTTCAATGGCACACGGTTATAAATTACATACCTAGGTCAAAACGTCGTGCCAGCTACTGTTATGACTGGCATAGCGAAAGGAGAGAGTTTTTTATTTCCACGCATTCCGATAATACCGAAGGATTTACCTTCCCAGTTCAACTGGTAACGATTCCCTTTAAAATTAGCATATGCCAGACTGAGGGACAGACACTCAAAGGGGTAGGCGTACGTTTGAATGGTAACGATTCCCTTTAAAATTAGCATATGCCAGATTGAGGGACAGACACTCAAAAGGGTAGGCGTACGTTTGAAAAATCCGTATTTTCCGCATGGGCACTATATGTGGCGTGTTCACGTGTGTCCAGCCTACAAAACCTCTACATCCGTGCAGAAAACGTAAAACAAAAAACGTCGTATACAAAAGTATGTTAGCATAGATAAACAAGTTACCTAATTATAACAGCAGACACCCCATTAGTCGTCCAATTATGTATTATCAACCAGCAAAACTTTTAATTTCCCGTTTCAACATGTAACAAAACATCTACATTCGTGAATTAAATAAAATTAATAATTCAAATTCTTCGCGCTCGAAGTCGCGGGTAACAGCCAGTATGAACTAAAAGATGTTAGTTCCTCTGTATTTTTGACCAATTGCAAAGATTTGGAAACCATTTTAACAGATGGAGAATCATCGGATATAAAAAGCCTGGAATTTTGTATGAAATATCAGTGGTGTGTTCTCTATTGGAAAAAGATTTATCACCTTTGGAAGTTTTGAAAATGATAAAACTTGAGCATTGCTTGCTCTATTAATTTTACTTTCTCTTCCAACAAGTGTTGCATCCGGGGAGCGTAGTTTTTCCAAACTAGAAATAATCAAGTACTATTTGCGAACAACGACATCTCAAACAAGATTGTCTATCTAGAACTATATAGGACTTGAGTATGAACTGAGTAACAGGTTAGATGTTTCTGAATTAATTAGAGATTTCTCTGAACTAAAAGTTCGTAAAAAAATTCATCTGAATTATACTGCTGTTAAATGGATTTTTTTAAATGAAGCATTTTACGTGAAAAGTTATTATAAGTATTTGTGTCAATTACCGAATTACACTGCTGTTTTTGGACGTTCGCTAAAAAAATGTAAAAAGACCACAAGCTTTGAAATCTTCCCATGTATTCTACAGCTAATAGTTAAGTTATGTCGTCCCAAATACTGCATCATAAAAATACACATTACAGAAGCCTAAACTATCACAGATGAGTCTTACTTCTGATCCATCATTCAGGTTGGACGTTGCAAAGAATAAAGATAAAAGAGAACACGGTCTTATGCATTTTCCATCTAAAAATACATAATCTTATTTATATCACATAAACTCTACGTCTTGACTGACTTATTTGGCAATATCTGGAAGAAACTGGTAGAGCCATCTTCTGTGAGCATCCATCACCATTTGAGCGCCGCTGCTTCAGATGTCAAAAAAAAATCGAATTTTCTCAAAAAGAAAATGCACTCACTCTCTTCTTCTCTCTTGAAAGAAGAACATCTCTCGAGTTATTTGTTTTTACCGTCTCCAGTCGCTCTGTGGTGGACGTAAAAACTTACGACATGATGCTTTATGAGCCAAGACAAGAATACTGTTTGTGAATATATTTCCTCCACTATTTCACGTTTCTGTGAAATTTTATCTACATGCACAGCGAACAACAGAATTCGATAGGCTCGATAAAGAAAAATTGCTAGGAAAGCATTAATCTTCGATTACGTTCAGCGTACTTTTAGTATGGATCATAAATAATATAATCTGTTACAGTTTGTGCCTCATAAGCTCCATACTATCTTTTTTATTCTATCATACAAGAGAGAAAATATTGAAATAAAAATAAATATAGTAAAAATATTTGGCGATAATTTGTAGGCCAACCAATAACAAACACCAACGCTAACATTATTTTTCTTCTTCTGCATGAACTTTGATCATGATTAAATTAATGTTATATTGAAATGTTATCTCTACTAATAATAAAGGAGAATGTGTGTCTGTGTGTGTCTCTGTCTTTGTGTGCGTTGTCGCTCTACAGGGACACCGCTGGACCTAGAGCTACGAAATTTGGCACAAACATACTTTAGAGGGTGGGAATGTGCACCTGGTAGCCCTTTTTTGAAATTTTAATTAAAATTTAGTTAATTAGTGCAAAGAATTACCTTTTCAATGATATGAATTAAGTTGCTGTACAATTTCTACTAGTTTTAATGAATTTTTAAATATAATTGTATGCTTAATTTACTACGATATTTTTCATTCTTACTATGAAATTCAAACCGTTTCCAATCTTTAAACAAATATTTATTTGCTCTGTACTTAATATACTTAATCACATTGTATTTCTCTTCTATTGTTGAAATCAAAGGTAATATCCTAATGAATTTTCTTTCCTTTTTTATTTCTATAGTTTTTCTGGAAATATGTAAACAACGTCCTCTAAGATAGTAAATATGTTTGGAAATGTATCCATTAAGCTGAGTGAATATGGTTGCTGTGTTTTGATTCTTTTTGTCAGCACATGTGCTTCGCCATTTTAATATCAAAATAAAATGCGTATTTTGCATGAAGAATTAGAAAGTGAAGTGGGTGCCGAAAACTTACAATTAGATTTTACATGACACGGACAGTTTCTTGACTCCATTAGGGACCTTCATGTAGACAAGGAACAGAACATGTGCAAAGCTACTAAAAGAAACCATGATAAATGTCTGTCACAATTTGAAGTTTAAAATTATTTTGTTAAGGTCACCATGAATATCAAATTATTCATAAGAGATTCAATTGAAATTATATTCCCGGTGAACACGATGATCGCCGAAGTCAGCTAGTTACAAATAATACTAAGTTTCGAACGAATATTTTTTACAAGTAAAAGCTAACAGTTGTTATAAGGCAAATTTAAAGATTTGAAGAACTATCATCAATGTCCCTTTTTAAAATGCACCTGATCCATACATTATAAGGAATCAGAATTCAAACTTGAGATTCTCTGACTACAAAGTCCTGCCAACATTCCCACCAGCTCTCTGAATACTAAGTAATAAATTCACGACAAATCCCAACTTTGGGCATAATCTTTTATAAAATAACTGTTGCAACCAACGTCATGAATATTTGTAATAATTGGAGAAAATATGTAGCGATAATTTTCATGACGTTCATTACATAAGTCGATTTGAATTATTGTTAACTAATGTCCTTACTTGTATCTATGCGAGGCCCAGTACGGTAGAGATTTTGAGGCAAGGAGTATTAGATATACTGGGGGTTATTTTTGAGGGCAGTGAAGACAAAATTTTAGCACTTGTTTTACTTTTTTAAGCCAAATATGACGAAGGGATGAATTAAATACTTTTGCTCCCAGTGCATTTATCCCTACAACGCAACTGGCTAGTCATAAATTTTGGTAGTTTGATGCATTACCTTCCCATGAAAATCCTTATGAGTCAAATGCAAGTTTCAGACAAAATATTTTAATAATGATCAATTTACTTCTTCATTTAGCTTTCACTTCACTTCATTCATTTTAATTTACCTTCTCTTGAAGAAAACCTATGATTCATATGCAAGTTTCAGATAAAAGTATTTAAGAAAAAAATGATACTTTAATTTAATTATTATTTTCCCATACATAAATTTATTAATAAGCAACAGACTAACTATGGAGGTAGTAGGCAGGGAGTATAAATGGCTCAATCATAATTCTTGGGGGAACCGCAAAGGTAAAGAAGTAGTACTTTTATATTACTTTTAAAGCCAAATAAGACGGAGGAGGATCAAAATTAATGATTTCATTCCAAGATTCATTTACATTTGCTTCGTGACTGGCGAGGTTTTCTAGAAGAAAGTCTTTGCATCATGGTCTCTGAATTGTGGAAAGAGAGCGATACTACTTGAGTGGCATTCAACTCTCAGATTTTCTACACCAAACTATCATATGACTCACGATGCTTGATTTAATTCTCTCTGAGAAGGCACTCAGTTAGGGATGCTATGACCTGGTGGTAAAGTTTCGGCTTTGGGGCCGGAGGGTTCCAGGTTCGAGGGCAAATCTCCTTCCTCTGGTATGGCGTTGGAGATTGGAGTAGGGTGTGCCGACTTCAAGTATCATCCTCGCCATCCCACCACGGTTCAAACCTGCCAGGTGCGTCCCAAAATCGAACTAGTATTAACTCAAAACGCACGCAAATATAATCAAATAAAACTATTCACCTAATTCTCAGAGAATATCGGGTCTAAAACTAGGGGTTCTTTTACCCCGAAGATTAGATTGTAATCCTATAACATTCCTCCCACGGTATTATTTTTTCTGCTTCCTAAAATTCACAGTTAAATGTCAGAAATGAAGTTTAATATTCTCTGAAATATTTATTTATATGAGCCATTCATCCTGTTAATCTTTAATTAAAACCGGCTTAAATAGGAATTTCATCGCTGAAAGTAATTGTCTCCTGAAAGACAATCCACACTTATTCACGTTAGTTTAAAACACCGTCTCACTCAAAATATTCCTTTGTTACTTTCCTCCAACAGGAGAGACTCTAACAGTTTATTTTCCATAAATCTTCGACTTTAAAACTTTAGAAAGGGAAGTATTTCAGTTCGTAAGCCAATCTTTGCCAAGCTGAATTCAGCTGTGAAAGTCCATAAGGGGGATTCATGGCCACAGGAGTCGGTACTTTAGGCCGATCTTTTCTTTCCGGGTAATCCGTAACCGAGAACAATAAAACCCGGGTACAAAGCGACCGCTATCACGTGATCCCTCCACCAATCCGACGCAGCAGGCGAGTTTCGATTGTGTTGTGGAGGATACAGGATGAGAAGAGGTCCAAAGCTCTGACTTTTAACTGCGACGCCTTTTCTTAGGGGTGTTATTCATTCTAGTCCAGTGAGTTGGGATGAGGTCTTAGAGTGTGCAGGTTCTGTCGAGTTCTGGACGAAGAGAAGGCAGATAAGTTTCATGAAAGTAGAAGCGTGGGTCTTTATATTTCCTAGCTCATAGCATATATTGTTTTTTAAATGTCGTCGCTTAAAACAATGTGAGGGTTAAAACAATGAAAAGATAATGCACAGTGAAATCTTTAAAAACTTCTGTATAGTATTTGTTTGTTCCCCTCAAAAGTTTCCAATAAGGCACAGAAATTTTAAAATTAGTAATGAAATAATGTATGGGAAAATTACGATAGTTTGAATTTCATCACTGTAAACCATGAGGGTAATTATTCATTGAGTTGTTTGATATTGCTTACCGTTGTTTTTCCTTTATCTTTTCATTCTACGAGATTTAGTGTAAATTTGAATAACGTCTCATTTTGAAACTAACCTTGTAATTTTGAAACCGTGTTCAGGTGACGAATTCGAGATTTGAGCTAACAATTACTCTCTGAACTTCCGTACCACAACAGCGGGAGGACGTTTGACCCTCGAGAGATTTATTGTGTACTAAGTCTGTATACACAATGGGTTTTCCTTTGATCGGGTCTCTAACCCATCGGACCTCGATCACAAGGCCACTGCGACTCTCATTTTATGAAGACTCAAAGCTAAAATTAATATGCTGAATGGTTTTAATTCATGCTCATTAATTAATTCATGCAAGTGAACAAAGCTTGTTAATTTGGAATCCTTTGTACATCTTGTCGCAGAAGAAGGATGAGACATCGCTTTAATGTATAAGGTAAGGTTAAATAAGGTGTTAGATGAGATGTGCAGTAATGTTTGCCACACGACTGTGACATCAATCGAATCGACATCATGACTATGCACATTTTTACATGAACATGACTACCCACAATTTATTTTAAATAGAAACGTACGCTGGGGATCCTCGGCCAGCGTTTGAGTAAGGCAGGCAATTTCGTTGCACTTGCACAGCGAAATGAGTTTTGTGAAACCGCATTCGGTATTTTGCTTTTCCAGCACTGACATATGTGCCCATAGTTCCAAGAACGCGGAAAGAATGATGAACAAGCACAAATTACAACAAATCTCTCTCAGAAATAAATTTGAAACGCATAGGACTCACGATCTGCAGACTCAGGATACAATAACACTTATCTGCCACTGAACTAGTTCCTTGAAATTAATATTTCACAAATTATTCAATTATGAAATTTTCCTCCAACAAATTTTTGTCTGCTCTGCATTTTATTTTACTACTTGTGATTTAACTGACCCAAAATGTTTTTTTTTCTTAAGATTAATCTTGGAGATCACGGATGTTTTCAGTATTAATTGTTCTTCAAAATTCAACTTATAAGAGCAAAAAAGGCTTAAAATTAAACATTCGCAGATGTTTAAGTAATAAAAACAGTAAAAAAATGTCAGTTTCTCCTTTTTATCTAATAAATTGTAATCATTTCAAATAAGCAGAAAAATTAATATCAGTCTTATTCTGATATTCAGTTCTAACATTCAGTTTTTCTATTATAATAAATGCATTTTCTAAATTTAACTAAGACGTGCCTTTTGTGTGCTTTTTAAAATTATTTTGCATTGAAAAATAATATAAAAATGAGATTTTAATTACATTTTTACTCTTCAAAATTAAGAGAAAAGAAATGAATTTTATACAAAAATAACAATGGGATGATAATAACCGAAAATCCACCATTGAAAGAAAAGAAAAGTGATTACTAATTAGAGCATTATTAAGAACGGTATTATTTTTCACATTTCATCCCTGCTTGAGATACTTTCTGAGATATCTGAATGTCAAAAGCGATTACTTAAATGAAAAACAGCCGCGCATTCACTGATTTAAAACAATAATGAATGGCACAAAACATCGGAGATAAAACAATTGTCTTTCGAATTTCATTTTCTAATTAATGACGCGATCACCAGACATAAATGCTTTATTTAGAATAAAACAAAAGCAATACCCATTAAAGAAATTATCTTGGCCATAAACGCATAGGGCCTTATCCAAAAAGCATAAAACAACTGCACAGTGCGCTAAACAGATAACCGGCAGCTATAAAAATCAATCTGCTTCTTGCGAAAACACCCGGCGCTGTTGTTTCTTTGTTCTTAAAAGTAAATAAAAGCCTCATTTGCCTAGAAAAAATATTTCGACAGATAAATGCAATCTGGTGCACGCAAAATCGATGCATTTATTTTTAGTAACACTGTTTCAGGCGTCACAGTTTTCAACTTGTCACTTAATCAATAGAAAGAAAAATGTTTTAAAGTAAATGACATTAAAAAGTTGCTTTTCTTTTTCAATAATAAAGCCCTCTTCGATCTTTCTTGCTGGTAAATCTTGGAAGGTCAGGCGAACTAATTAATTATTTTAATGTATTTTTCGAGAAAGATCAGGGCTACACCTAAAAGGAACGGAATTATGAAATTTTAATAGAGAAGGTTATGTTTAATTAGAAGAAACAATATGCTTTCAAATATTTCGAATTTTATAATGTACTGTTATATTGGAATATTCTATGAAAGATTTATTTTTTGTAATTTTTGTGTGGAATTTGTAAATCCACAGCATTTTTTTGTTTTGTTGCATGCGAAGTGTACAACGAGAAAGTATTATAATTTTCAAAAAAATCATCCTCAAGACTTTGGTAAATCTCCACGATCTACACATCACCATGGGTCTGGAAAATCTTTTTTGGAATTATGTTTAATTTTTAACTTAAAAGAGCGACAAGTTAAATGGATGAAATTTGGTATGCGATCCTTACACCAAAATTACAGATGTATATCCAATTTTTGGACGAAATCTCTCTACCTGTAATCTTTCTGCCTGTCTGCAGGTGAGCATGAGAAAGCGATAATTGACAAGCTAAATGGGGAATCTAAACTTGTTTTCAGATATTAAATCGAATTAATAGAAAATAATCTATGCAGAAATAAATTAGTAAAATAACGAAAGTTTTCTTAATTATCATCCTATTAGTAAACTGAAAAGTCAAATATTAATTGTTCATATTCATATCATACATATAGCAAAGAGGTTCTCAAACTTTTTTCATACACTTACCCCTTGATTAATCTTTTTAATTTTGAGTACCCCCTACTCTTATATCCTCCCAACCATACCTCAGTACAAAAAAGTCTTTATTAATAATGCCAAGGGATTAGCTTAAGAGACAAACGACTCTAATGAACTCAATAAAATTTGTAGGGTTGATGTTTGATTTTACATTTTATTCCATTTCTTTCAGTTCCACTTCAAAACAAATGGAAACGGCATTGAGATAATTTCGCATTATGTTGAGAGCCAACAGTTGCTCACGATATTAATCTACTTTTTCCTTTTTGTTATTTCGTGAATAGGCTTTCGGAAATGTACAGTTTTCACTTTCGCTTTCTTAAGTTCGTATGAAAAATGAAATTCTAGAATATTCCAATTGCTTTCCACCATTACCAAGATCACTTTCGCTTACCCCTAACTGATTCCCCCATGGGTACGCGTACCACAGTTTGGGAACCTCTGATACAGCATAAAAACTTGTAACACTGAAACTTAAAGTATATAAATAAAACTGTAATAGTCATCGAAGATGTATACAGGGTGACTTTTTTTAAAGTGTCACTACTCAGAGCCATCTGTGGCTCGTCTAATTTGTCTAATTCTCAGTTGTGTAGTCTACAACAGCACCAATTTTTCCTCTATCAGTGACTTTTGGAATGTTTATTTTTTTTTTACGGAATCTTTTTTTCCCCATGTCGTTATTAGTCGCCTTACCAAATTCGGTTACGTTTCAGCTGATAGATCGATCTACAGTTGGCTCTGAGTAGTGTCAGTTTAAAAAAAATCACCCTGCAATTTTATTTATAATGAGTGCTGAAAAAAAATTAAGCAAATTTTCTATTAAATTTATCCAATATTTTATCCATTAGTTTATAGAATACAAAATTAAATTCGGAATCAATCAATCGGAAACTAATCAATAAAAAACTAAAACTAAATTGGAAACTACTCAATTTTCGGAAGAAAAAATTTGCAATACAATCATTTTTTTTCTGAAACAACGCTGCAGATTTTAAATCATAAGGAATAATTTCTTCATTCAAAATTGAGACTAATTATTGCATTATTAAACTAATTATTACTGGCTATTATTAATTAAACTAACGAATACTAATTATAATTTCGCATAGTTGCTAATATAGCATGAGAGATAAAGCCTTTCAAAAGTTTCAGCGATGGACATATTTTATTTTAAGCATCTCTTAGTTTTCTAATAAAATTCAAAAGTGTCTTCTTCTATAAAATAATAACGTCTTCATGTTTTTCTTCTTAGCTTTTTTAAACAAATAAGGTGAGTATTCAAAATCATTTAAAAAGAGCCAAAGAAAAACAACAACAACCGCTGAATAACTTTACTTTTCCGCGATGGAAACAAAACCACAGAATTTTTGACACACCATAGTTAACAATTAATTTTCTATACTATAATTTTCTATATTCTTAACTATAAATGGAGATATTTTGGCATAATTTCTTATTGAACTAATATATACTGGCTTATGAAATTGCGTTTTCCCATTACATTTAGAACTAAAAAATTATAGAAAGCAAAGAAAAGAACAAAAGAAATGCATTTTGCAAAAGCATGAAAAATCCATTGCAGACGTTGCCAAACGTAGAAAGACTATAACTGAAATTAATATTCAAGTAATTTGCAAACGATATTTTCTTCTTAAATAACTAAATGTTTTACAGACGGTTTGATTTTTTCCCAGTTTACTTAGTTTAAGCAAATAAGAAAATATTTTTTGAGGAATAATATAGATAAAACTTTCTAGAGAAAAAGAATAATATAATTTTTATTAAACAATTATTTAAAAGGTAGTCGAATCGCTAAGAGCTTTAAGTATGGACAAGTTTTCTATTTTGTTTATTCGGAGTAGTGTAGAACTTTCGTTATACCGACCGACCAACTTCAGGTGTAATGCCATGTCAATGGAAATCTTCAAAATTTCAACACTTTGTTTGAAGATGTTAATTAATGTTTTAAGTAGAATGTTAGGGCTTAAGGATACTTTAAAATATTAAATTTAATGTTCCTATTGCTGTAGTTCTCAATGTTTATTTAAACTAACAGTCTGATATTATGGAAAATCTGCCATAGTTTTTCGCTATTGCTATTGGGTTAAGGTTTAAATTACATCTTGCAATTAGTTCAGTTTTGCATCAAATTAGTTCAATATGCAAAATTTCGGTCAATTTGCGATTCTGAGCTCGAAATCAATGATTACAATCAGGAAGGATAATGGGGTATTAATATTTATGAAACTTATTGCCATTTTAGAGCTTATAGTATTATGGGCTACCTAGTGGGTTATAGCATCACATAGGTGAGAAATATGAGGTAAGAAACGTTAACGAGCCTTATTCTGAATGCGATGGGCTGACGTGCGCTTAGCAATGAGTTCCTCACTGCAATCGGACTACCTGCTGGAGGTTTTCCAACAAGCGGAATGCAAATGTAGGCCAGCTTTGCCTGAAAGTTCTCTGGGAGAGGAAAATGCCCCTGTGTTTGGGAACAAAGTCAGATTTCTAGCTTAGGTGCTCCTTGGTCGCCTTGGAGCCGTGGTGACCAAGTGGTAAGGACTCGGCTTCGGGGCCTTCAGGTTTTAAACCCGATTCTACTGAACATCCGTAATGTATATGGTCTGTTGCATGTCAAATCATACGCAGTGACCAAACGACCTCCCGCTCGTGTAATGTACACACAATCCAACCTGACCCTGCCTACCCAATTGGGTGTAAGGCAAAAGTAGATCGAAGAGGAGAAGAACCACTAAGGCGAAGAGGACTCCAACACCCAACGCAACAAGCGCAGAGCCCTGGACGGTGTGGTGTAGAAGTTTGGAGAGAGGGTGCGAACTCAGGCGTCCTCCTCAACATCTGCTCACAGTTGAAAATTAAGGGATCCATTCAAAAATATCCCTCGTGTTGCTCCAAAACGGGACGTTAATATGACTAAACTAAACCTAGGTTACCTTGATGATGCCACACTTCCCTTTATTACGAGTCCTTTATTTATGGACTCGGCTAGATATGCTAGACCAAATGCGATTAGAATCATCACAACTACTTCAAAATATTCAATATTTCCTAAACATTTCATTTTTTTGTTGATTTCAAATTATTAATTTTTTGATACAGGAAATATCGTTTTCAATATCAAATTCAACATTAGCCCGTTTTTTATAATAATCCACTTACATTATTTTTCGAAGGCAATCAATTATGCAAACTGAGCATCAGATGAAATAATATAAAAAACTTTCAAATAAAACTATGAAAAAACCTGGCAGTTATTTTGCAAAATTATGAGTAATTTGATTTAGGAAAGTTTTCAGTCCTTTATTCTTAATAGATGCTGCCAATTTTAATCCAATTTCCAACAACAAAAAAAACTTATTTTTCTTCCAATCGTGGCTGCATTACGTTTGAATTGAGTTTATCTTATTGTTGTCATACGAAAGATAATTTTACCCAGAAATCTTGTTTAATCCAGAAAAAAAACTTTTGCAAATTTATTTATTTTATTTTTAACAAGAATGTTTAAAAGTTGCTCCTAGACTGCTGCAACTTTTAGGATTATATTTTTCACTAATGCAACGGAGATACACGGACGAAAGTAAGAAACATTGGATATCGCTCTTATGACGTCCCATCTAATTGGTTGTCAGAGTTTGTTATTTATTTCACTAGCGAAAAGGTAAATCCTTTCTTCTTTTAAACAACAAACCAGAAGGATAAAAGGATTGAAAACAGATCCAATAAGCTCTCTGTTTTTCAAATTGCCTTCAATTTTTCAAATCAATTGAAATCAGGATTATTTGTTCACCTATGGAAAAAGAATTTTCTTGCTTTTGGATTTTGTGCAAAGAGGAAACTAAGCAATGTTTTATGTTTAAATTGTTTCTGAAAGTTTGTAGAAATGATCTTGTAGATTTTCTTGAATATTTCATTTGATGCGTATTTTATGTTGCTTTTGCAAGATTAATTTGTGTTTTAATTCCCAGGAAACCATTATTTTATTTCTTTTAGTGAAAGGGCTACAGTGGCCTTGCGACAGAATTCCGGCTTAGGAATTGGAGGATATCGGGTCGAGACCAGAATCTACCGAAGATCTATCATGCATGAGGCTCTGGTGCTTGTTGAAGCTGCCATCGTGCATCAAATATCTTCACGCTTTTGTCCCTAGCAACACAAAGATATTTTACAATATTGGTCATTATTCGCAATATTGTAAAAACGTCGAAAAAATAGCTTAGAGCATTCTGTGTTGCTTGAAGTAGAGTAGAAGCTTGGAGAGTGAGCTGAAGGTTCAAGTTTCAGCTTCGTCATTTCATCGCGGTTCAAAATTAGGATATCCGTCCTAAATTAGCCTTTGTGTAGCTTCAACGGGACATTAGTTCAGGAAATCAAATCAAGATCCATGTTATTTTTTAAAAATAATGTTGAAAATATTTTACAGAAATTTTAAAAGTATGGACATTATTTAGATGTTTAAAAAATTTTAATGATTATATACTATATATTCTATACTAAAAATAGTCAGTATAAGCCCATAACTAATGTCCAATAAAAATCAATGCAAATATTACTAACTTTGCACACACACATGCACGTACACACACACGCACGTACACACACACGCACGCACGCACTCACCCAGAGAGAGGGAGAAAGAGAAAATATTCAATTGAAGTCACCAGTGAACTTTTCTTATCATGAGTACTAACTTTTACGTCACAAGCATTTACCAAATTTTACTTGATACAAAAATAACATCCCAGTGCTCAATATTTCCATGTCTCATCATTTTGCCAAGAAGTTACTGCTCAAGAGGAATATATTTCCCGGAAGTAGGTAGAACTAATCGCTCGGTTATGTACCATTCCTTCAACAACATTCTTTATAAGAGCCATGATAAGATGAGAAGCTCACCTCCACTTATTAAGAAACCCGTGAACAATTTTTTTTTTCAATTGAGACGCTGTAACATGATCGTCTTTGCCGACATAACAAAAAAAGAGTCCGATCTGATTATGTCCACAGAATATTGAAAATTGCTTTAAAATTTTTGAGATGAGGCGAAAGAAATCCTGATGGGCCTGTAATATAACGCGAAAATTGTTGAGGCATATATCTATATATAGCCATCTTTTCCGCGGTATATCATTTCTTCGACAAACAAGCCCCGTGTTGGTGACGTCGTTATCCTTTATTACCGCTGCTTCTCGACATCGGCGTGAGTGTAGGTGAGTCCTGGGAATAATTACTGAGACAGGCCGTGAGGGGTGTGTGATTGACAGGCATATGAACGCTCCCGGATAATGGCTTTGGTGGGTGTCAGTGCTTATAAATGATTCGCGAAGATCTTCGCCATGTCAATGTCGAAGAATATGTGTGCAGCTCTAATTCAGCTCTTGTATTGTGGCGAGGTACCTTCATAAATTCATTCTGAATTGGCTTCGGTTTGATTTACACGCGAGTCGATGTAGCAATCAGTGTTTTGCATTGTTTAACAAGGCAGAACACGTCGTGATAATTTAGATATGATGTAGAAAGTGGTGGTATTGAATGGAATAGTTTAAGAGAGACCTTATCTGGTTGCTTCTTGACTTTTGAAGATTCGTTTCAATTAAAAATAATTCGATGTAGCAATCAGTGTGTTTTATTTTCTTGCATAAGAGAAAGTATTTGTCATGAAAATATATTTGCCTTCGTCAAAAAATTCAGCCTCGAGACTTTGATGAATTTCGAAGTTTTGGATTTTCTTGAGTTTGAAAAACCATTTTTGGTATTATGCCTGTGACGATGATAAATTAAAGAATTAAAAACAGAACGAGATAGATGGATGATATTTAGCATGTGGATTTATTACTTCAATATTTGTTTGAAGAAACAGAAATTCCTATAAATTATTACCAATTTCTCTATTTAATTTGACGTAGAAATTTCCGTTTTCAGTCATCGCTGCCTAAACAAAACTTACAATATGCAATTTTTGCACTTTATGAAACACAGTTTTTTAATACAATTTTCCTGAGGAATGGAATATGAAGCTATTAAGTATTCACAACTACTTTAACATAGTAGAAAACAATTAAATCGAATTGTTATCAGATTCAGACGAGCAGGGAAAATATTTATCAAGAACTAACCATTCTATATATAATAAAAGAGTCTGTATTTAATAAAATGCAACAAAACAATATGAAACTGCTGTAAAAATACTTGGAAAAGTTTGAGCATGAAACGAATAAAATGGATTTTTAATAGACTAAAAGTTTACTGCATAAATGATGAAGTGTGAATCTTATGATAAAAATAACAAAAAGTGAGAAAACAAAATGGCAAATTTTCGTCGTCCTACCATTATCGGCAAAGAAAAGAGAACTGCCTTCCCCTTAATGGAATAGTTCGCCATCAATTTAATGCATATTCCGAAGCGGCATATTTGCTGCCATGGAAATTGTATTAAACTGATATTTGTGATGGAAAGAAAACAAGTCTATGACACTGTACTTTTCTCACTTATCATGAAAATTGTCTGCAGGAACACTGATGATGGTAAAGATTTCTACAATATATTCTGCTTTTGATAATTTGCAAAAGGAAAGTTTAGAAATATCGAAATTCAGTAATCTTATTTTAGTTGCAAGACGTTCTTAGTCTTCCAGTATTTGTTTCAATATTTTTCTTTCATGTGTGAACATCGAAAACTAGTAACTATACTCAGAAATGAGGTACATTTTTATATAAACTGAAAGTAAACTGGTAATATTTTTTACGTAAGTTAATGATGTTTAAAATTGAGAAAAAAATTCAAATATACTATCTTGAACAATGGATGCACATATAATTTAAATTGTAACTGTTAAACTTAAACTTTTGACCAATAGTTTCCATGAAAGCGCAAACAGGGCTTTTTTTCTCTTATGTAGCATTTAGTTTTATTACTAGAATTATAGACATGTATTAAAATTTTGATCAAATCTTTCAGTGTGTTGGCAGTATATCGATTTGTCTATTCTTGCGTATGTCAACGCAATAACGCAGCTCACTGATATGTTAAGGCATATTTTTATTCTATCTAGAAAGTTTTTGATATTGCGAGAAAACAGAAATCCAGAGTACTTCTCTATTAAGTGTGTTTATTTCTGCACCCATAATAATCTGCATAAAAAGAAAATTGAGATATTTTTTTTTCTTTTAAATTCATTGATATATTAAGAATGAAGTCAATTCGCGTGACGTCGTAGTCACATGAAATACGTAATTGGGCATGCCTAACATCAAACTGCATGCAGTATCACACCTTTGTTGTGAACAATGGATTTCGAATTGCTGCGATGCTGCCAATGGTGCTGCTCTGTTGACGAGAATCGCATGAGCATTTACGTCATTAGGAACATTATACATTAAAGGCCCATTAAAGATTTTTTGTTTTCACTCACGGACTTCTAAAATTGCAGGACTTATTAGAGATTGTTTAACTACCAAGAAGTGATTAAATAAAGTATTTATTGTATTCAAATTTTAACGTTTGGGAAAATCTGGTACTAAGCCTTTTTATTTTTCTTCTCTTTGGATATGGATTATGAATACGAAAAAAAATTAAATGATAAATTGTTATTACTGATACGGATTTGGATTATTCCGTCAGAAATTTGTTTATTCCCAAAAGGTATTTTGAATTTAAAGAGATAAAATGTCAATGAAATGACCAAAATTGATTGATCAGAATTCCTGCGAAATTTCCAGTAATTATATCCAATTTTAAGAGGAAAAAAATATAAATACAAATCGAGCCGCTTCACATAACATCACAGTCATACAAAGTAACAGCGCATGTCATCTAATTGCAGAGTCTTTAGTTGCGCTGACATATCCTTCCTTTTCCCTCCTGCTAGAAGATTTACGGATCTATTTATTTATTTGCCCACCTGTACCATGGTACAGCCTACCCAGAGGGTGTAAGGCACATTTCATTTCAAATATTATCCTTTCGTAGTGCTTTCGCAAATAAAAACTCTTTTCATTCACTCTAATGAAAACACCTCGCAGCCTCAAATTGACTGATGCAACTATTTTGATTTTTTTTGAATATGCAAGATTCCTTTCCCGAAATATATTTCAGCTGGAAAACAGCAAGTGCGTTTATTAGATAGTATCTTGAAGAACTATGTGCGGCATGGCAGTTTTGCAATATAAATCAGATTTCACTGTAGAGAAGAATTCTAATTTTCTTCTAAAAGATAAGAATTAAAAGGTAAAATGAAAGCATATTTTATACACGGTTTGACTTTTATTCCAACATTTACGTAAAGCGATTCTTGCTTCTGCTCTATTGACTTTTTCATGGATTATTATAAATGAAAAAAAATCTTCGGTTAAATACCAAGAATCACAAGGATAAATGATGTATTGAATTTTAACTTTGATAGAACTGAGTTAATTCTAATAGAGAAAAAATACAGAATTCACTTGAATAAATTTCTGATGAAGCAACTTTAAACATTTCAAATTGCGCTATTTACAGACGCATGCAAAGACAAGAAACAGATGAAATCCCATGAAAAAGACTTTCATCGAGTAAATAGAAAATCAAACAAACATACTAAGGCTTTGTTATTGATTTTCGACATCCCGAATGAAATAACCGTTTTTTTAGAAAAAGCAGGTTAATTTGTCGATTTAAAATTTAGGTAACTGGGAAACGACCTAAGACAAAAGGAATACGACAATCCGGAAAAAAAATGCACTTGGAAAGCCTGGCCAAATGCATCACAGATGCACTTAGGCTTTCATTATCAAAAATAAATTATAAAATAACTGTTATGCTCAATAAAAAGTTTTGTTCTTATTTAATGTAACTGGAATACTTTAATGCACCATACTATTTTGATATGAAGCATTCTATAATTCATAAAATGCATATCAATCTGCTTTAATCTTCTTCTACTACATAACATGGTAACATTTACCAAATAACACGGTTAACTATTTGTCAAACATATTAACTTTGACAATCAAAATAAATTAGTATAAGCTAAGAAAAATTATTTAGGTATTCTATATTTTGTTTTAAAAAGTAGTACTAAAAATGTTTTACAGTGGTGATATTTTGTAAAACTAAATAGAGTACTAAACGAAAGCCCTTTTTCACTTTCACTTATGTTAAATCCAATTTTTCAACATACACGATGTTTAAGCTGCTTAATTCTAGAGTGCATTAAAATTGTATTCGTTGTATTTTTCTATATTTTCATTTGAAAAATTTAATTTCAGCAGTAATTAGGAAGATTGCCATTTATTAAACCTTCAGCTTTGTGGATAAAAATAAAACGATTTAAATATTCTACACTTTCAACAGAAACTGTGCATTCTGTAACTTTGTGATATTCGTAAGTCGTTGTCGTTGACTAATATCAAAAGCAATTGCCACTTACAGAAACGTTTCCCAAACGAGGGAAACAAAACGAACGAAAAACAAATGAGCGAAACACGCAATTAAAGCAAGATGGAGTTGAGCGTTTTAAAGCAAGCTTCACAAGCAAAACATGACAGGTCATAATTCTTAACAATGCTTCTTAAATCTGCAATGAAACGGTTGCAGTGAGTATTAGACAGAAGAAAAAAGAGAATTATTATAAAGCTTTGTTAGAAGATAACTAAAAACTTCATTTAAGTAATGCTTCGCTCCCAAGCTTTTTGACGGCCAGGCGTAATTAAAATATTTTTGTTTTTATTTCGGTTCGAACCAAGGAAGTTTTTCATTTGTGTGTATTTTTTTTTTTTTATTTTCCATCTTTTCGAGCCTAATCAGCTGCCGCGACGGATATTTGAGAGCAGCTGGAAGTCAGCCGGATATTAAACTGTCCCGAAGCAAAAGTGACGATTTAATTCATTTTCGGTAATGAAAAAGTGTATATCGTAGTATAAGAGAGAACGAGAGAATGTAACAAAACGAGTGATATTAACAATAATTAGTCCTATCTTGAAACGTAAGGATAGTTTACTAAAAAATGAAACATGTGAAGCGATTTTTCCTGATTCTATGAACTTGATAATCTGAACAAGAAAACATTAAGTTTTCGAACGATGAACGTTAAACTTATTGTTTCAAAACAGTATAGTAATCTCTACTAATAATAAAAGAGAATGTGTGTGTGTGTGTCTGTGTGTTGGAGCTCTTCAGGCCAGACTACTGGACGTAGAGCTACGAAATTTGGGCATACACTTACTTTGGAGGGTGGGAATGTGCACCTCGGAGCCCTTTTTTGAAATTTAATTAGAATTTTAATTAATTAAAAATTAAGCGAAATTTTGGCGTTTTTTCTTAATAACTTTTGGAAATATTACATCACAAAAATCATTTTTACACCATCTGAAAGCTCAAAAAATTACCTTTCCAACTATGTCAATTTAGTTGCCTTACAATGTTTTCTCGAATTTTAATAAATTTTAAAAAACAATTTTTGGCATAATTTACGATATTTTTCATTGTTGCAACGCAACTCAAACTATTTTCATTGTTTAAACAAATATTTAATTGCATGTTTTTCTTTCATTGTTGTAATCTGAGATAGGATCCTAATACATTTTGATTTCATATTTTATTTCATAATTTTTTTGAAGTTTCTAAACCAAGATCTCCGAAATATTGCTTAATTATTATTATTATTAAGAAACATAAGCTGAAAGGTCATGGTTGGTATGTTTTAATTCTTTTTTCAACATGTTTTAATCCAGCTAACACGCCGCTGGCCATAAAATGTTCTGCGTCATTTTAATGTTGAAATCGAATGTATATTTTACAAGAGGAATAAGTGCGGACAGTATGGAATTAGAGGTTACATGACATGGTCAGTTATTTGATTGCATTAGGGACATTTACGCAGATATTGAACAGAAGATGTCCAAGGTCACTATCAGGACATGGGTTAAATATCTACCTTAATCTGAAGTTTAAATTAAGTTGTTAAGAGAACCATGGATATAAAGTGATGCAAGTTTCAATTGAAATCATATTCCCTGCAAACATGCTGGTCGCCGAAGGTGGCTAGTACGAAATTATTTAAGAAAATGTGCAAGGATAATTATTTTGCAGAATGAAAGCTATAAAACTACCTTTTGCTTGTGATTCGTATATGTATATTCAGTAAAGTGAAAGTCTGTTACACAACGGAGTGAATTTTTGCCGCTTTAATTCTAGAATCCATTCCGCATATTCCTGCTGAAAAAAAGAGCGAATGAAAGAGCAAGAAGATGACGAATTTTGCATGTACAGTTATTCTTGTCATATTACAGAGATGTCACATGAATTTACTGTAATGAAACTAGTGTAGCATTTATATGAAAAATGAAGCAAAAAGTCATGAGAGTTCTAAAACATTTTCCGTGCATCAGTTTCGTTCAGGATATATTTAATTTCATCAAGATGTTGATGTACTTGATGCAACATTAACGTTTTATACATCTCATTAAATTTATTAGAAGTTGGTTTTTCTTTTGAAATAACATACCCTATTCATGATTTGCATAAAGCATAAATTTCATTCCTTCTGTAATCTTTCCAAGTTTTGATTAATTTCCTCAAAATATACAGTAATGGAAACCAGTTCACGAAACAAATATAACTGTGCATGTGAGCTATACAAAATGAACATAAATTATCACAGTTATTTAACAGGAAAAATGAAGATTTTCTTGCTCGCGCCTATTTAGGAGTAAATCAATAAAATTAAATTTAAAACTAAGTTAGGCGTCGAAGATTGTGTGCCTTCGGGTGATTCGTTAACAACCCATCGCTGTTTTATCTGCTTATGTCACCTAATATTTAACTGCATGATGTCTAACAGTATATGCCATGTTCTTTTTTCTGAGGCAAGATTAAAAATGGATTCCAAAATTAAGATGGAGAAGGACATTTGTCCGTCAGAGAACAATACTTGAAAATTATCGTGTAATCTATAATTTATTCTAATGGAAAGCTGCCAGAAATTATGAAAATTTAATCAAAATAAAGTTTTTTGCTGCTTTATGCACTTTTGCGTTACAGCTATTTTCTCCAACATATTATTTAAAGCAAAACTTACGTTCTATTCTCAGCTTGGGTCTCTTTGAATGATTTCTGCATTTAATTCCCGTCAAGAATTGTATTTCGATTATTCAGAAATCTTAAAATAGTTGAAACAGATCGTTTTCTGCACCGTATCATTGCGTAAGAAGAAAACATAACCAAATAAAATAGTTCTTTTTTATGTGCTTTTTCCTGGGAGCATATTTCATTTTTTAAAACAAAATTACAGTAATGAATATGGCATCGAGTATTTTCGTTTATTAATAGCATGCTATGTACTGAAGGTAATATAAGTTCTGTGATTAAAGGTAAATTTTCATAGATTTTGGAATTTCCAAATATTTGGGAGTCATATGCCGTTTCCTGAGTGTAGTATGCCGTTAGGAAAATTCTTTAAAAGGCATTAGATATTAACCTTTTGCAAGGCATTAAGAAAGAGGTTTAAAGTTGCACCGGTAACAGAGTCTACGTTGTCCTAAAATCCTAATGCTCTATATTGTAAAATGAAAAGATATAAAATGTTCGTTGAAAAAAAAGCAGGTACAAAAGAACTAAAGAAGCCTATCATGAACGCATTTTACCCTAATCATTTAAGAAGATTATAAAGTAATTAGGAACCTCAAATTACCAGAAGTAATTAAAAGTATCATTGATTATTTCTACAGGAGCTTTAATTTTCCGTAACAGACACAAGCACATAAAGCACAATGAGACGTCATTGGATTAAGAAGCAATGCTTTTTGCATATCGATTCAAATAAAAATACTAAATTTCATCAATAAAGATATTTCATGCCGTGCTGATTATCTATATATATAAAATTCAATGTCTGTTTGTTTGTGCGTTTGAACCATATACAATTCCACACCGCATGACGGATTAGAACGAAATTTGTCACACATGTTCCTTATCACCTAGAAGCATTAACTATGCTGTTAAAAAGTTGCTAGCTCCACCTAAAGGGGGTCATCAAGACATATCAAGAAGAAAATCCTATACTAAAAAATCATTATTTGAACAATATATATATATATATATAAAACGCCTTTTCCCCATGTTATCTTATGAACACGATAACTGGAGTAATTTTGATTTAATTTTAATCAGAATGGGATATGTTGTAAAGATAGTGAAAATTTCGGTCGAGTTCGTGGATGGGCTATCCAGCTCAAAGGGGGGGGGGAGGGGAGTGGGAGTTTGAAATTTTTATTTCTCCATAAATCCTTTGCAATTGAAAATAGAAAGAAATGTCAAATTACGCGAATTATCGCGTTATCATAATGAACAATTTTTAAACTTAAACTTTTTCGATAGATGCAATTGCTTAGAAATTATGGGTTGAAAAGGGATTTTCCCTTCCTTTCCTCCCCTCCCCCTAACTTAAAGTGTCTTTCAACCCATGCATATTACCCCTCGTTGGAAAGCTCTCGTCATTTACAATCTCTTCCACCCACTTTCATTCTTGCAGTTTTAATCCTTATCAAAATAGAGGGCGAAATGTTCTTTTCCTTATATCTCCGGACTATTCGTTTTGCCATAATTCTTTTACAATTGAAAATAGAAAGAAAATTCAAATTAGGCGGATTATTGCCTTATCATAAAAAACAATTTTTTCTTTTAAACTTTTTCGAAAGCTGCAATTGCTTAGAAGTTATGAGTTGAAAAGTGATTTTCCCTCCCTTCCCCTCCTCCCCCTAACTTAAAGTATCTTTCAACCTATGCATGTTACCCCTCGTTGGAAAGCTCTCGTCATTTGCAATCTCTTCCACCCGCTTTCATTCTTGCAACTCTAATCATTCTGAAAGTAGAGGGAGAAATATTCTTTTCCTTATTATTAGTAGTAGAGATGTATATAACGCTTTGCCTATATTTTCTTGTGAACGTTATAAGTAGAGCAATTTTGATTAGATTTTAACCGGCGATGGATATGCTGTAAGGATGGTGAAAGTCTCGGCCGAGATCGTAGATGGGCTAGCCAGTTCAACGGGGGTGGAAATGGCGGGTTGGTTGAAAATTTCCTTTCCCCATAATTGACTTACGATTGAAGATAGATGTTAGATTGCAAAAAATACAACTACATGATTTTTCGGCTTTATCAGTAATTTTAAATATTTAAATATTCGCCACCAAAGTTTATTTAGTATCTTGTGGCATCTCTGGCAAATTTTTTGAAATTTAAACGGTAATTTTTATCAGTTTGATTAAATATCTAAATTTTTCTTAATTATTTACTTAGTAATCAACTTACATATTAATTGCCTTAACTTTTTATGCCTTTTAATTTAATTTTTCAAGTTCATTAAATTATAAATCAAATTAATTTAATGGAACTATTTGCTCACCATCTTGTTCCGCGTATGGATTTGTGTGTAAAAAGTTTTAAGCGTCTTCCTGACTGGAAGGATTCCTCGGTGTGATTTGAAATTTGACGGTCCAGACTTGCTCGAAGTGGTTGCATCTGCGGGCTCCTGGAGGCCTTTGGGCCTTCCGGGAGCTTGTCCCTGCAGTATTTTCCGTTTAAAAAGTTTAAAAGAAGATAGAAATGGTACGTTTTTAGTATGATTTCTCCATGATAGTATGGAAGAGAGAAAACCGCTGATTTCTCAATAGCGCAAATCGGATACTTTCTGATCTGAAGCTGAACAGAAAAAGTTAGCGAAAGTGAATGAAATATGTTGTGCACCATTTGAAAAGTGAATAGCAGTAATTGCTTTTCTATGTATAAAGTTCTGCAACATGGTGGCATAGGAATGAAAGAACACCATTTCTCAACACTGCTCCACATAAATATTATTTTCGAATCGCCTGTGGTATGCTTCTAAGTTTGTGTTTTGTGTGTTTTCTTCTTTACTATTTCCGTTGTTTAAGAACGTGTGATGCCTCTTGTGAAAATTTACGCTACAAGTTATATGTGCTCAAATGAGTTCCATGAGTTGTGCTCAATTAGTTTTTTCTGGGAAAACTTAGTTTTCTATACTAAAATTGACTGCAAGTGATTGACCTTGAGGTATGTTGCTTCAACTGACTCAAGAATTTTTTCTTTTTGTGTCAATGAACATTATGTTCACATATAAAATAATTTCTGTACATTCCAAGGTACATGATCGCAAGTCTGGTTTAACTCTCATGCAGTACAAATGCAACTCATAATGGCCATTGTGAAAGGGTATATTTTTTACATTTGCTAAATTGTTTAAGATTTTGCTAAAATATATATGCTTATATATCATTGTTGATTACAAAATTTCTTTTAAGTTGTGCATCAGTATAATTTTGTTATTTCTATTTTCTTAACTTAAAATGTTGTTGGCAGTAACTTTTTCTAAAATAAAAAATTGCTAAATAAAAAAGTTTTAAATTTAAAATTCTGATTCTGTTTTAATCTCTTTAATTATTTTCACAATTGCAAGTGTACTAATTATGTTTTCAGCTATACTTTTATCTTCGGCCAATTAAATATTTTAGGTGCCTGTGCCTGAAAAGGTAGGTGTATTTTTAAGGTGCAGCAAAATTGTGTTATTGTTTGTATTCATGTTTCAGCACCCAGTGTTCTGTTCCTGATTCAATATAAATCTAAATTTTAACCTTTGGCACCAATCAATAATTAATGTCTAATAATTAACATTCTAGGATTAACAATAGAAAGAAAATTCAAATTAGACGAATTATTGTCTCATCATAACAAACAACTTTTGCACTGAAACTTTTTTGATAGCTACAATTGCTTAGAAGTTATAAGCTAAGAAGCCATTTTCACTCAGCCACCTTCAACTTTATCATAACGAACAACTTTTACATTGAAAGTTTTTTACAGCTAGAATTGCATAGAAAATATGAGCTGAAAAGCGATATTCAATCCCCCCCCCCAAATTTATAATTTCCCCATCACTCCGTTACGATTGAACATAGAAAGAAAATTTCAATTAGGCGAATTATCACCTAATCATAACGAACAACTTTTATATTGAAAGTTTTTTGACCGCTAGAATTAAGGGATCCCCCCCTCCCGCCGTCCAACTTAGAGAGCGTTTTAACCTATGCATGTGACACCTTGTTGAGAAGCTCCCATCAGCCGCATTCACTTCCTCTTTTCATACGGTAAACAAGCTGATGTATCCGGCTTTGCTCCTGATTAAAATGCTTTCATGCCTAATATTTTTAATGTAAAAACTACTATTGTATAAAAATTATAATATACAAATTCCTTTTCTGATCTGACACGCTTTTAATTATAAGGAGAATACCAATTGAACCAGACAATTTTTAAAAACAGCCTATAGCTAATTTTCCCCATAAATTATTATTTGTTATATAGGTACTTCAAATTTTGTTAAAAATTACTAAAGTAAAAGAAAGGCTTTAATGAATATTTTGAAACAATTAAATTTAATAGTTAATTATTCATTAATTTAAAGCATGAAAATAAATCAAATCAATAGTTGGTCTTAATATAAATTGTTAATCGTCTACTTTTAAAATTTTCTTTGAGCATTCGTCCAGAATTCTGTTAATGTATTCTGGCAACAGTTCTTGGTATTATTCTTATTCTCCAACGATAAAGAATATTGTTATGGATTCTGTATAAAATTAATTTCGGAAAAAACATTAAAATGAGAGAAACAAATTGTATGAAAATAAAATTTTTGTCATTGAAAAGTTAATTTTTTGAAATTTAATATTGTGTAAAATAGTTTCGTGAGATAATATTTTCCATAGATATCGCGGAAAAACGCCTCTCTTTATTTTTAATTAACTGTAATTTTAACTAACTTTTGGGCTTTGAAATGTTGAGAGTGACTTGTCTTAAACAAAAAGAGTGCAAAGTTTGACTGAAATCAGTTCATTGGTTTAGGAGGAGATGTGGAACATAAATACATAGTCGCAATGACTTTTATTTATATTAAGATAAATCCAAACTATTGCTGATAAATACTATGATCCATAAAGAGGGTTTTAGTGAAAATTTTATCGCAATTAATTGAATATTTAATTAATTAAATAGTTAATTTGATTTAATCAGACAGTTAATTTTAATAGTTAATTTTACAGATTACTTTAATTTGATATTTAATTAAACACGGCGGCACCAAGATTTGTTTAATAAATTTAATATAAAATAGCCAAAAAAGATAGATATTTAAATAAGAGTTCCCTTTTTCCTTATTGATATTGAAAAATATCTCATTAACTTTAAAATTGTTTTGGGGTTTTCTGCCTGACTATTTGCTTTTAACTATCGATGGAGACTTAAATTCATTACTGAAAATTGCTGCATTCATATAATATGCTTTAAACACGCCTATTAAATTTGCCACTCTCAATATTGAATAATTTTTATTCCCTTATGTGTTAAGAATTTAGTTACTATTATCTCTGCAACCAGGGAATTCTCTAAATTAGCCCATTCTAGTAGTGTTTAAATGTTTCATATCATGTGATTTCAGCATATGACAAAGTAATTTCCACAATTATATGGTAACCTAGATTAAATAAACTAATTTTTAAATCTAGAGTCTTTCTTCATTCGTGTCAAGTGTCAATTTTTTGTTTCTGTTTCAGATTGGCTGGCCTAATGTTATCTAGGGGATATTTGCACTGCTGGGATGTTTATTTCTTTATGACTCCTACCTGTTGACTGATTATGTGTTGGGATACAAAATAAATTGGAGCAATGTTCTGACCAATAAATCTAGCATAACCTTCTGAGTAGAATGATAAAACATAGATGTAGTTGAAAATTAAATGTCAGGAAAACAGAATCTCGACGTAAATATTGCAATGTCTGGAAACAATAAAGTCATTGCCTAGGTCTGTATTGAACAATATGGAATATTTCATTACTATTGTAACATTAACGTAAAGGAATCTAACTTCGCCTTCCAGTTTGCCGAAAGGGATTTTTTATATTTCAGTGCTTTTTATATTTTTATTTTCACACTCGCGCTTTTACCAATGTTAAGGTTAAGTTACTTTCTGTGGATATTTGGTTCCGTGATGGCGTGAATTTAGCTCCTAAGATTTAGAAATGTTTAAACAAAAATTAAAACTCGGCCAAATTATTTCTGAATCCGCGTTGGCATTCCGTCGAGTGCACGTTGCATTATCATTTACTTGTACGTTTTCTGAATTTCTTGGAATTAGAATTCTGATTTTCTAGAGTTGATATTAAAATGTCTGTGTGTGTTAATAGATCATACATACGGCGTGAGTACGTTGCATCTTGTGTAGTGAATATTTATTTGAGCGTTTCTGAATTTTTGAATTGTTCGTTTTTTCGCAGTTGATATCAAGATGTTTATCAATTAGTGGAAAAGGTTGTTATAGAGTGTATTACCCATGTCTACAAGTCAACACATGATGCTTTGAGCAGAGATTTGTAAGAAATTACAAACTATGATGTGAATATTTTACAAGAGATGGTGTGAACAAATAAACCTTGATTAACAAAAGATCAGCCAACAGCGCATGAAGTAATGGGGAATTTGATTGCTGAAGAGAACGGTGAACCTCTCTTTCTTGAAGTCTCATGTGGAACTGAAACAACATTTTCTAATTAATTTTATCCTGACTGAAATCCAATCTAAATGACATATAGCTCTTGCCGTTGCTCCATCAAGAATAGCTATCAGACTTTTGGATAGTGATCGCATAGCACATTCTCCGTTACAGTTATCTCTGGTGTCAGTTCACACTGACAACCCTATATGCAATAGAAACAAAAGGTCTGATAAGGCGATTGTCCAACAAAAACAAACTTATCATTTGGGATGAATGTACGATGTCAAACAAATCTGCTGTTATCATGTTTGTTTCTCCTATGACATGTTCTGGAATAAAAACTTCAAGCAATCCTTACATATATGCTCTAAACGGTGAGACCATAAATGTCATTTTTTCGAAACCGTTAAAGTAGCAATTAATTAGGTATTATTAGTTAGGGTTGAGAGTGCTAAAACGTATTAAGGGGTTGTTTATTAAAACTCCAAAACTATACGATATAAAAGCATATGCGTTTTTCTTTTTTCTTTCATACATATAGAACAGATAAAAGCGTGCGGAGCCGCGGGTATAACGGCTAGTTTCCTATAATATTCTTAATAACAAAATGATGTTAATTTTAATTGATTCGCATATAGTACTAATTCCCTATCGATACAGTAAAGGTTTTCCGGATTTCTTTTCGAAATTTTTTTTCCAGTTTTATTCATAATTCACTTCATTTTTTATTTGACAACAAAACACGTAGAAAATGAATTAATCACGGCTATAATGAGAATTACTTTCCTGAGAATAATAAACGAGTAATATAAAAAAAATTAAGTCAATTCCTACTTAGGTGATTCGAGATATAATGAAAAGCGTACTGCGCATGCGCAAAGATATGGCTAAAATATGGGGTGCTTCGATGATCCCATGGGCCATCCATATACCCAAGAACCAAGTCTGTAATGTTAATAGTTTTCGAGATATAATTAGAAACGTACTGCGTTATGCAAAATATGAAATGACAGACAAGAAAGCGAATTAATATTGCATTGTTACCTAGTTCTGAGCTGATTCGATTGCAAAATTTGAACAAGATATAGAGAGAGTGTGAACTAATAGTAGGAATTGAATAAATATTTATTACGAAAATATATTCACGACTTTTGAAATTGCTTTTGGCGTTTTAAATATGTTGCCAACCATATTAATAGCGTCACATGCTGTTTGGAATTTTAATTAGTTAACTAATGTATTTTGGATTTTTACTAAACAATTTTCAAATCCAAACTCTTACCTCTACTAAATCATTACCGAAATCGTTGAAAAATAATCATGTTAATATTTTTTAGCGCCTGCGTATTATTATATTGTTGTGTCTCTGTTTTCACTTTCAACAACAAATTGCTATACATAACTTAATTACTGACTATTTTTTAAAAAAGAAAAACAGAAGAAGATCCCATTTCTAACACTATTTTATGTTTCGCATTGATTTCAGAATGGATGATCAAGACAAGCACTCTTTCCCAATATCTCGTTTTATTACTGCCGATAAAAATAAAATGCTATATAGCGTCGTAAAAAATAATTTGATGTGTGTTGCGAGCATTAAAACAGTGCTGAAACTGGTTTGTTAAATTTTTGTCTGTAAAGCTGGGTGTTAGTCTGTACATCACTCAGAAAACGATAAATGCATTTATCGAGTTCACTGGTATTTCTAGATAACAAAACTTACCGATAACAATGGTATCTCAGAACTGAGTATTAAGGTTTATTTCCTGATGACTCACTAATAGAGTACTGCTTAAAAATTCTTTAAAAGTTCTAATACTTGTTACTTTTCCTGAGATATGTGACGAAAGAGACCAATTATAAAAAAAAATAATATATATGACATCATGGTTTCGGTGAAGTGTACAAATGTAATTCCAAAGAAGACAGCAGTCGTTGACGAACGATGAACAGTTTCTTTATTTAATTTATAGGTTTCAGCTGATTTGAGGAAGATTTAGAGTAATATCAAGCCATACTTAAAGTATTAACTAGTCACCGGCGACGGGTTAAACGAAGGAAGAATTACGCCGAAGCATCGTCGTTTCTGGTATGAAGATTACACGTTTAAAAAAAATTCATTTCGGCAAGCTGGAAGGCAAAGGTAGATTTTCTTACGTTAATGTTACAAAAGTAATGAAATATTACAGACATAGCAGGTGACTTTACTGTTTCCACACATTGCAATATTTATTCATGCCTTAAATTATAAAATAATTAATTAGTTAATTTAATTGTTTCAAAATATTCAATAAAACCTTTATTTTACTTTAGTAAATGTTAACAAAATTTGAAGCACCTATATAACAAATAATAATGTATGGAGAAAACGGCTGTTTTTAAAAATCGTCTAGTTCAATTGATATTCTCATTTTAATTAAAAACGTTTTAGATACGAAAAGGCATATGTGCATTATTATTTGTGTAGTTCTTACATTAAAAATATCAGACATGAAAGCAGAAGAATCCGGATTAAAATCCGGAGCAAAGCCAGGTATATCAGCTTGTTTACCGTATAAAAAGTGGAAGTGAATGCGGGTGATGGGAGCTCATAACTTCTAAGTAATTCTTGCCGTCAAAAAATTTTAATATAAAAGTAGTTTGTTATGATAAGGTGATAATTCCCCTAATTGAATTTTTTTCTATCTTCAGTCGTAACAGAGCTATGGGGAGATGATAAATTGGGGTTTAATGAGCTAAAATGGCATTTTAGCTCATAACTTCTAAAAAATTGTAGCTATCAAAAAGTTTCAATCAATACAAAAATTGTTTGTTGTGAAGAGGCAATAATTCGTCTATTTTGAGTTTCCTTTCTATATTCAATCGTAAAGGAATTATGGGAAAATGAAATTTTCAGTCTCCCACCATTTCCACCCCCTTTCAGCTGGTTAGCCCATCTACAAACTCTGAAGATATTTTCACCGATCTCATAACATCTCTCTTGCCGGTTAAAATCTATTCAAAATTACTCTAGTTATTGTGATCACAAGATAACATGGGCAAAAGCAGTATACATATACGTCTCTACTAATAATAATAAGGAAAAGAATATTTCGCCCTCTATTCTCATAAGGATTAGAGCTGCAAGAATGAAAGCGGGTGGAAGAGACTGCAAATGACGAGAGCTTTCCAACAAGGGGTAACACGCACAGGTTGAAAGGTACTTTAAGTTAGGGGGAAAGAAGGGAAGGGGGGAATCCTTTTTCAGCTCATAACGTCTAAGCAATTATTGTAGCTATCGAAAACGTTGTTCATTATGATAAGGCAAGAATTCGCCTAATTTGCATTTTCTCTCCATTTTCAATTGCAAAGGAATTATGGGAATATTAAAATTTCCATCCCCACCATTTCCACCCCCTTGCAGCTGGATAGCCCATCTACGAACTCAACCGAAATTTTCACTATACTTACAACATATACCACGCTGGTTAAATTTAAATCCAAATTACTCCAGTTATCGTATTCACAAGATAAGATGGGAAAAAGCGTTATATATATATATATATATATAGTTCAATTTTTCAAACAACCAAAACACATGTCACATATTTTCAATATATACACATATTAAACTAAAAATTAAAATTAAAATAATGTTACCTTATCAATAATCATACAAATGAAATACAAAAGATGCTGAGAAACGGGAATTTTTCCGCAAGTCTCGTGACTCGACGTGAAAGTGAAAGTGCGCTTATTACGATGGAAGTAGAAGTAATTAAATTGAGGTATCGTTAAAAGTAATTACAGAAAGTTAAAAATTTAGCTCATTACTTATATATGATTGAGTAATGATTATTTATAACATTAACGAACCGAAAAATATGCTGTGTCTTGGGGTCACTATCAATAATGATTTCTTGGTGGAGAACGTCTTTTTCTGGTGGTGTTAAATTGGACGATTCTTTTGTAGGTTTGGTTATCCTATCTGCCTTATGGCATTCGGTGAATCTGAATGTATACTATAGGCATTTTTGCTTTTCATTCCAAAGATGTTTCTGAAATGAATAGGAAACTAAATACAAGCTTAACATATTGGCATTATATTGTTTAATAAATTATTCCTTGTTGCCACTATAGTGTTCTATAGAACTCGTCAAGTTTTGTTAAACAGCATCTCAAGCAATTCTCTAAGCTTTCTACCTTTTGGTTCCCGAGCTATGCTACTTTTACTATGCGAATAATCAGTAATTTTCCACTGCCAAATTGACAGCCATCTAGTGAAGGTCTGTAAGATCTGAGGTGACCAACTTCTTTACACTGAAAAGGAGGACGCAGATAAAAAGAAGCAACAAAAAATATCGTAAATAAAGGAAACATTTTCACATCTTCATTGCAACAATAATGCAGAATACACAATGAAATGATAAATGCATAATAAAAACTTTTGCAGTATTTTATATTGTAATAATGCATATTAATTATTATTTAAACGAGTACGACGGATCGGCTTGGTGTCGATGGAACACGGAGGTTTGCGGATTAGTTTTCAAATGTCGAAAAGGAGAACACTTTTCGAGGAAGGACAGAACTTACAAAAGAAGGACTCTCCTCCCGAAAGGAGGACGATTGGTCACATCTTCAAGTTCATATCTCTGGGCATTCTTTTATCTTTGCTGCATTGGAATGCCGAATTTTCATCGGAATATTCGTCATACGGTAAAACCTGTTCATAACGATATTGTAGGGAGCTAGAAAAAAATATTGTTATATATAGGTTATCGTTATAGGTAGGTTGAACATTTTCGCATTCAATATTTATGTACGCCTACATTGACTAATATAACGACTAATTTCATTGTTCTTATTGATTCATCTTACAAATAATAGCTGCCATAAACTTTTGTAAACTTTAAATTATCTAGACCTTTTTTTAAGAACTTCAAAGAGAGACTTTTAATAAAAAATTTAATAATTATGAAAGTGTGCATAAAAGGGAGATGTAAGCATAATTTTTTCATAATAATATTATTGGAAATAATCTTTAATTTTGTTTGATTACTTGTTCAAGCAAATGATACTTTCATGCACGTATGCTTGAGCCCATCTAAGGAGTACCAGATGTTCTAATTGCAAATGAACAAATACGATAACACGTGAAAATAGAGGCATGTGTGCACATTCCGGGCGCTAGACCATCCTCCCCCTGGTCCCCCTGTTATAACAGGCTCTGGTTTCTAGTCTCTTCCCGTGATTCTGCTGCTATCCACATTCTGGACCATGTGGTGTCGTTTTAATAGGGAAAAAAATCGGTATTGTAAATTGTGCCAGTTTTCTAAGGCCCGCCGCAGTCATGTCGGACAAATCGCTAAAGGCAAAATACTGGAGAAGCGGTAAGCGGCTTGAAGTGCAGTGATAATAGTTAAACACTGCACATGTACCTCCCTCAGAGCAAGAGTATTGCTAATAGCTTGTCTAACACTTTCCCCTCAAATCTCAGATGTGTCGAACATCAGCAACGCTCTTGGTTTGCGATAGGTACGTGTACAATGTCCAACTGATACCATCACTACAGTTCCAGCTGCTAATCGATTTCTTCTACATTTTCCTTCTAATGATTTGTCCGACACAAATTGTGCGTGTTAAGTGGATCTATAGTGGTAAAATTATCGTTATAGATAGGTGCGTCTAAAAAGTGATTATCGTTGTAGGGAGGTTCAGAATACATACCAGATTCTCTGTTCTAGACGTTTCCCGTAAAAAAATCGAGAAATCCTGAATCATCTGTCTTGAAACGGCTCGAAGGGGAGCACATTTATTCATTGAAAAGCAGATATTCGATAAAATGAGTTTGTAAACTCTGCAGGATGGAATTTTGAAGACGAATTTGAATTACTTCCGGATTATCAATCATACGAGTGCTGTCATCAAATGGATCAATTTAATTATGCTATATAGGAGCTTGTGAATATGAATGCGCGTATTAAATGAAAATGTTGAACAGAAGTAATTAATCGAATCAGTCATTAAGACATCTAACACTATGATAACGGTTAATTGATAGTTCGGAAGTAATGAAAATGAAGTTACGAAAATTTTGCACGTTGAAGGAAATGTATAACCAAATAAATATGTATTAGCTGAACTTGATTCCATCAGAATAGCATTTATTCATTTCTGAAGCACTTTAGAGAGTAACATACTCATTGTTAATAAAGTTTATAAACTGTCCTAGAACTTCCTTAACTCTTAAAAGCCCGATATTTTTTAAAAATTAATTTTAAAATGTTTTTTGACTTTCATTTCTTGAATAAAACATGGGAAAATTACTTTTTAAAAGTCCTATTTTGTTTTAAGTATGGTTTATGGCTAAAAAATGTTTGTTATCAACTGACAACACTGGGCTTTATTTCAGAAAAAAATTCCTTCATAAAATTTTATAAGATTAACCACAGATGAATTTTAATAAATAATATTACGTGTAAGGAATTTCCTTCAACATTGTAGAATAAAAAATGGTATTCTCGAGCATACAAACAAGCTAAAGAGATGCAGCCTCAAGTGAAAAACATCAATTTATTTTTATTTTTTATCAGCACTCAGGTTGACATCTCTAGGTGTAAATTGATTTAATAAAATTTTCAATATGTATCTTATTGGCAACAACAGGCATTAGAGCTTCAGTCTTATTCTCAAGATTTTAGAAGACAATATTGGGTATGTTGCTCAAAGGCAACACAGGGCATTTAAGGGTTAAAAGAATGAGACCAATTACAGAAAACATCGCAAAATACTCTTGCGCACAGGAGCCTTAATTTGAGCCCAATTACAAAGATGCTTGAGACATTAACCAGCAGGATTGCATCAATATGAATGCGATAAAAATTCCAGTTTCCTTTTCCTAAGATTTACTTTTATGTTAAAGAAATGGGAGATACAAGTAATGATGTTTTAAAATAATATTTATTGATGACTTCATCTGCTTATAATGTCAGAATCCAGGCTAATTTAAAAGTTTCCTTTCAAATTTTTGAAGGAACATTTTCTGGTTAAAAGTGCGAATTATAGTTTTTCGTTGTATTATTAAGTTCATTAATTCTGTACCTAAGAGATAAATTATCTTAAGTCCAATTTTGCTGATTTTGATGTTTATATCGGATTTGCTTTGTATTGACCACATCTTCGGTTGGGCAAAGTGTCGTAGTTATAGGTCGGAAAGAACAAAAGATAACCTTTCTCAAAAAATAGATTGCTCATTGAAACCCATTGTGATCTGGAACTTCTTTTGGCTCTCCCGCAAAATGCTCAGGTGTCGATGAGGTGACCACGGTTCAAAATTACGAGGTTAGTCCCAAATTACCCCCCTCCTGTTGCTTCAAAACGGTACACTAACGCAACTAAACTAAACTTGTTTGATTTTCTTTTTAGCAGTCCTTTACATTTTTACCCATACTTTGTTTTCTACAATAAAGTATTTTCTCCAAAACGCACTGAAATTATGTAAATAAAATTTGAAAAAATTCGACCTCTTTCAGTATTTACGAGTTCATGAAAATGTTCTACGGGACCTCCAGACATATATGCATTAATCGTTAGAATATGCCTAGGAAAAGCGCTTGTCGCGGACAACTTTCATTCACAAAAGCTATTTGATCTCAACATTGCATCGCCTCTCTTCTCGATTCTTACCGTTACTCGGATTGATACCTTTTGATTTGGTATAATTAAAGGCGAATTTCATTTAAAAATTAATTGTATTAACACTTTCGATCCGATTTTTGCATGATAAAAATTTAACTATGAAAAGTTGTTTAATTTAATGTTGACATACTAAAAGAAGTATATTATGAGTTTTAAAGTTTTTCACTTTTCCTGAACATCTCCTGTGACAATATGTCCCAATCGTATAGTTGGCTGAGGAGATTCCAGTAAAACATCTGTAAAACTCTGTTTCCTGCCATAAGATTAGCATATCAGGGAAACAACTTTCAGCTTCGTAACAATAATCTTGTTAAGAAGACAACAGAAACGTAAATCCACCATTTGCAATCAGAAAATGTTTCTAAGTTTTTTTAATCATAATTTTATTCCCTAATTCCTTAAGAACACTGAAAACATAAAAATCCACCTAAAAGTGGGATTTATTTACCAATCGGGTATAGTAGACTGGAATTATTCCAGTAAAATATCTGTGAAACGCTATTTCATGCCATAAGAATAGCATGTCAGGAAAACAACATTACAGTTTTGTAACAATAATCAGACATAAGACATCGGTGACATAAGTCCGCCATTTACAACCTGAAAGCATTTCCATTTTTATTCCCTAATTCCGTAAGAACACTGAAAACATAAAAAAACCATGTAAAAGTGAGAATTTTGTATCAATAAGGAATGAAGTCTAATCTCCGGGACGTATAAACCCATTAGGGAAGAACGGGCTAGATGCTAAAACAGAAAAATTAAGAAATTTGTATTTTATAAGAACCCAAGAGAATGAACCACAAATATATGATAGCAAATATAAATGTTGTAATTGTTTTTGTTTGATCAATGCGATTTATACTGAAGATTAATCAACGCCACCATTTAAGGGATCCCTGCAGTCAAGTTGTGTCTTCGCCGTCCTTTACTGGTGTTATTTTATCCTATTTGATAACAAACACTAGTCTCTTAAAAACTTGTTAATGGTCTAAGCGAATCGTTCAGCATCTTTCCCTGGATGTTAAATTCAATATATTAAGTTTTTAATGCTACGAAAACATACTATGATATCAAGGACATCGTATTCTATTGTCTCTCAAAGTCATTGCCTGATTTCCTTATCTGCGATCGGTGCGGTCAATGACTCAAGCTTACCTCCATCTTCGTAACATTTCAATATCTTTCTGGAATGAATATTGAATGATTAATGGATTTGATCATTCATTTTCCAATACTGTGTTTTAGTTAGTCAGAATTACCAGGACCGGATTAAGCCCTGTAGGGGCCCTTAGGCAATGCAATCGTCGGAGCCCCCGTTTTCCTCCTTAACTTCCGAAACAAAATGTTTTGTATTGATTTTCATATAACCTTTATACAAGCCGTTTCTAAATGTAACAAAATTAAGAGAAAATGAAATATCAAAATATTTATTCGCGAGTTATCTTCGGGACAGTTGGTTTCAGTATTTAATTTAAATTTAAAAGAAATAATAAAGAAAAAAACTAAAAATTTAAATTTGAAAGAAATTTTTAAAAAATGGTAAAAAATTACAAAACTTTTTTTAGACAATCTAAATACTCTAACAAAAAGTTTGACGCTGCTCTTGAGTAAAACAGCCAGTTGCAAAACAAACAGGATCAAACTGATCTCCAAGTCAATTTGAAAACACGAAAAGAAACCTAAGAACAATGTACAGAAATTTCAGCGACACTTGATTTTAATTTAAGTTCCATTTAACTTAATTTGAGTTCGTAATTAATAAGTTGGATTACACGGCTCTTTTAAATAAAATGAAAGAACTAAATTAAATTGCCCTTAAAATAATGTTAATAAACCTCACAAGACGTAGGGCCATAGGGCAGTTGCCTACTTTGCCTATTCAATAACCTGGCCCTAATGATTACTGTCATAGAAAATGACTATATGAGGTCAAAATCGATTAAAATTTCCTTTTTGAACATTATAGTTATTTTTTGCATATACTATTAAAATACTCTCTACCAATCCATTCTTTAAATGCTTTATTTCAATCCTTTTCATATGCATTCAGTATATTTTTGCATATGATAGTTAATTATGATCGGCTACCTTCTCCAGGTCGGATATTTTTAAAAAGGAGAACAACAAAGAAATTTCACTCAGCGTAAAGCGGCTCATTTACATAAAACGTAAAACTCATGGCCTAGTTTCGAATAACCATTCCAGACTTTGACTTCAGGATTTAATTCCGGTCGTATAAGTAGACAAAGCTACATGTTTAATAGCAGACTGTGGAGGCGATAAATCAGTCTGCTTCTGAAAGATAAATACTGAATTCCAGACACGCATCAAAAACTCCTGTCATTCGCCGGAAGTTGCAAATATTTGTGAAATATTTGCAGCTGCGGGCAATTCATTACTTGGTAGAAATAATTTTAGTCAATTTAAAGAATAGTTTTTAGTCAAAATATTTCCTAAATTAAGGCATATTATGATTCGATTATTTATCTACATGAATCATACTTTGACATAAAATCAACTAAGAAATTACAGTCGGAGCTCTATTTAACGAAGTCGCTAAATCCCGGAAAAAAGTTCGTTATATGGAAAATTCGTTAAATAGAGATTCATCTTTTAAAATACTTTAAACTATACAAAAAAGATTTTAAATTCATAAACACTAAATATTATTATTAAAAAGTAATTAATCACTCCCTTATTTTGTAAATTAATATCTATTTGTTTTATATATCTTACCCATCAAAAATAAATTGCAAGGAAAACCAGAATGAAAAAAAACATTGACCGGGAATACACAGTATTTTCAATTTTAAAAAAATAATCTTATATTAAAATTAATGAATTTTAATGACATTATCGCATTTATTTCAACAAGAAATTTTAAGCATACATTACCACATGCGTCCTTAAATTTAATTACTGATAAAGTTCCAGGACACGGGACAACTCCGTTGAGGGTGAAAGGGGGACATTGAAAGTTTCTCTAGTGAAGTGGACAGTGGGGTGGGGTAAAGTTTGCACGTCCTGGATGAAATGAAAAGAATGACTGCGATTTTACTGCTCTCGATGAGTTAGGAGACTGGTAAACCCAGTTCAAGGTCATTGATCACCACAAAATGTGTCAAAAGAAAGAATAAGTTTGAAATGTTCAGAAATATTTTGAGAAATAGGGAGAAAAAAAATATTGGATCACAAGAAAAAGTTCGTTAAATAGAGAATGCGCTTCGATATTTGGAGGTTATTTTACGAAGAAATTCGCAAAATGTTCTTCGTTCCAAGGAAAAGTTCGCAAAATAGAGAAATTCGCAAAATAGAGGTTCGTTAAATAGAGGTCCGACTGTATCTTGGAAATATTTTCTCAGCGAGAATAACTTGGAAAAATTAAATATGTTTAGACAGAAAGAAGCAATTTTATTTACAATGCGATATTCAACGCACATTAGTTTATTTAAAATACAGATTTAATAAACAAAATTCTTATAACTTTTGGTCAAAACTAAGGAAAAAGGTCGGCTGCTAAAGTTTTTTCACTCCTTCCGTCTTTTATGAAAATTTGATTTTATTCTATTTATAAAAGATTTGTTTTCCCTCTACTTGACAAACAACATCGGCCAGTCTGGTTCCACAGCGTAGCCTACAATTCAACGTCAAGAAGGAAGATCCGTAATTTGCTCAACCTTCTTCAAAGTGAAACCAGTCTTTTCCGATCAAACCCCAATTAATTGCCTTTTCCTTCCTTAATTAGTCTTCTCTCAGTAGAATGAAATGCTTGCTACCCATTCCCAAAATTTCTGCCAGCTTTTTCAGAAATAGCAACTTCTATAAAAGAGCGTCCTCTTCCTCCTGCGATGAGGGAATTTAAAACCAACCAAACTTGTGCTGTCTATCCAACGTCTTCATCTCTTCCTCATCTCACCATCCTTTTTCTTCTGAGATGGATGGTCTCGTTTCCTCAGTTCAGCATTCATCTTCACCTCCTCTTCATCCCCTAATGAATTCAGAACTGCTTTTAGTCGTTCTTTCAGAACTATCTTCCAATATCAACCGTGTTTCACCTTCTTCAAATAGAGTTTCCATCAACTAACTCTTCTTCAAAATCAAACTTTTTAAAACTGTGTGTGGTCTATTTCTCTGTATTTGTGTATATTTTTTTTAATTTTATTTTTATTATTGTATTAATTTTTTTCCATCTTTTCCTTTTCATTATTTTTTAATGGAATTTCCCCCCCTTATTTTATAGTTTTTCCATTGCATGTAGTTATTACTTTTGTCCAGTTATTTCGTGTGCAATTGTGTAATTTTGTGTTTTTTAAAGTTTTTTTTAGCAACATGCTTTGTGTTACCAAAGATTTTTTTATAATGTAGTGCACAATAGCAATTCTTCCTAATTGAATAGCTCCTGTTAACATTTGTAAACTTGTTGCGTTTTATAATTAGTCAGCAGTGTAAGGAATTTGGCAAGGTCTAAGAGAGATCACCCCGTCGGGTGTTGTGATTTTTCTTCCACTTCATGTCCACGACACTGTTTAAATAATCTTAAAGTTATATTTTTAGGGGCTCGGAGTGGTTTTATGTTATGTTATGAGTTTCTTAAACTTTTAGGATCTTTTAAATTATCTAAAAATGTCTAAAAGTTCAGCACAATTTTTTTATTAAAATATTTACTTTCTTTTGATGAAAATTTCTTCAAAGGTTGTATAGCAATATAAATAAATAATGCAATGTTTATGATATTTTTATCTAACAATCAGCAATAAATTAGGACAACATTTGTAACAGCATTCACTTTCTCTATTCTGCAAAGTTGCAGAAAACGATTCAGTATTTACAACAAATGCAAATTAATATCATCACCGTTTTTAATTGAAATGTAATAAATGTGAAATATACTAAATATCTCATTAGCGTTTATTATGTATTTTAATCATAATAACAAAAGACTGTGAAATTCGATGACAAACATTTAAGACCATATTACTCAAAAGTTTTAATTCAGAGTTTTATAAGAGTTTTATTCATAGATCAAAATTATTTAAAAAATATCATCAGAAAAATAAAAACGTTTCAATTTATCAAGCGAAATAAATGGAAGCATTTTTGAAACACTTTTATTTACAGATTTGTTTCGTTGATTTTGAGTAGATTTTTATGCATAACTCTGTTTCCAATATAGAGCAGAATATAAATAAATTTTTCTTAAAAATCATTTCTAAGTAAAATATTTATTTTTTTATTTCAAAAAAATTATTTTCTGTAATACATAGAAATTTATATTATCGTCATTTCTAATTGAAATGTAACAAATTTGCAAAAAATTTAAAATCTAGTCAAGGTTTAATACTAACAAATGATGAAAAGCTTTGCGTGAATTTGTTACACAATATATACTTTCAGGTCAAAATTATTTAGAAAGCAACATCAAAGAAAACAGTTTCAATTATCAAACAAAATAAATAGGAGTACATTTGAAACACTTTTATTTATAGAATTTTCCATTAATTTTGAGTAGCTTGTTAGCATGATTCATTTTCAAAAGTATCTAGATTGTGAATAAATTCCTCTGAAAATAAATATTGCGAAGTAGAACACTACTTTTTTATTTCAGAAAAAATCAAAAGGAACTATTTTCTGTAACGCCTTCCTTCTCGAATTCTTTCTATTACTTCTAACATGTTATACGTTCTCTTGCATTTTTCTAATAAGCCTCCACCGAAACAGACTCAAAAGACGACGTTCTTGATTATAAGTTAGAGAAGTTTACAGTTTCTAACTTATTAGAACGGATATTTGGCGGAAAGAGCGAAAAGTTTCCTTCTCCTAAAGATTTTCTCCAGCGCTTAAAAGTTAACAGAAACTCACATACATCCCTATCAGTGTTAAAGCCAGCTATCTAGTGAAAGCACAGCCAACCAATCAATCTTCGAAGACCTCTTCACCAAACAGAAAATCAGGATCTTAACGGATTAGGCCCAGACTGATCCAGCTTTCCACACAGGAAAATATTCGCCAGAAAAAAGTGCCTATTCGTAGCATGTCGCTTTGACCGATTCCTGTCAATATCTAAAATTGGCTCGAGTTTTGGCGATATAAAAGATCAGATGCTTTTTGGAGTTAAGTAAGGGAAATACTTTTACCAGCAGTTTTTCCGCTGTGCTTTTTTTGGAGGAATGAAATATTGGCTCCGTTGATGAAAATCATTAATCCTTTTTGGAGCCACTCCTGGAGCGTATCAGATTTAGTGGATTATTTATTTTTATACAGTGTAAGCGGAAATGACGGATAGTTGAACTTAAAATTAAGGATTGAGGTTTTGGTTTGGCGTGTTTGTTGTAAATGTTTTGGTGGACTTGACGTTTCAAAGAAAGAGGTTTTTCATTATTATTAATTTACTGTTTTCTTTAGAATTAAAGTTTTTAAAAGAACTTGTAAGTCGTGTTTTGATACCTGATTAATAACGATTCAGAAAGTAAAAAAAAAATGTCTGATTCATTAATTTCTACACGTTGAGAATGTTTTGATAAAAAAAGTTTTCTGCACATTTATTGGAAAGTATTTTTATTGTTATAAGCTGTTTGTTCTGGAAGAAAAATGTGGAAACGTGTTCTAAAATATCTAGCCAAATATTAGCTTATAATTGATGCTTTATAATAAATTTTTATACTAAAGAAGTAGTTGTTTTATGTCAAAATTTAAACATATTGTGTGTAAGCAAATCAAATTGCTGAATTTTATCGAAATAATTGTTTAAATAATATATTTTTAAAAATGAAAAAAACGTCTTATCGTTTACTGTAAGATCCATCAATTTTGCAGTCGTTTCTTGATTTAGGGTTCAATAATTTTGTGCATATCATAAAATTATGCGTTATAATTTTTAAAGATAATTTTTTTAAGTCTTAAGTAATATATTTTAGTTTATTTGATTTTAATATTTACGAAGTTCCTAAAGAGAATATGTATTGCAATCTTTAAAAAAAATCGACCTTGAGGATTTGATATCTCCGCGCATTTTAAGCTTGGGTTCAAGAAACACAATTTTGGAATTAAAACTATACGTCTGTCTGTCGCCTCATATATATGCGAGCGAGATAACTTAAAAACGAAACGAGATAAATGAATGAAATTTGCCATGTCGTAGTTACATAAAAATTCTGAAACAAATCCCTCAAAGGGAGACTCCCATCAGAGTGTATGTGTACGCGTTAACTCTTGTTACCTGCAAACAGCCAGACAAATAAAATCTGATCTAGAGCCTTAACACCAAAATTGGAGAGTTGTATAAAATTTTTGACAAATCCGGTCAGTGTAAAGAGCCATTTTTGTCGATGTGTCCAATAAATTCGATGGCAGAACACTCCCGATATTTTAGATTAACATAGGTTTCAAGGCTACATGGGGGTCTACTTTGGAACGGACCTCCTAATTTTGAACCGTGGACAAATGAAAAGGCAGACTTCTGAGCCAGTATACTCTCCCCAAGCTTCAGTATGGGAGACCACAGTGACGTGCACCAAGTCCGTATAAACGGAATTTTATTAATCGAAAAGAAAAATAATAACTGCCATTAAAAGTTTACAATTTCGATTGCTATAGTTATTTCTTTTATAATCATACTTTTGTAATGATTTGTCATAACCCCAAACCGCAATTAATATCAGCAGCTATGATTTAAAAAGATGAATCATGAGAATTTATTCGAATAAAATGATTAATTTTATTTTGGCATTTGATGCCCAGTAATAAGGTGAACTGAATTAAGATGTAGCTTCTACTGTTGATGTGTTCGTCTAAAGATTCCACATAAATGATAAAGAATTAAGTGGATACAGTGAATCTGATCTGTTATTTATTTTAAAGTAGAAATTATTTACAATTTTTATCAAAATCATTTATGTTAAGTAAATCTTACTTTTATAATTATATGTTAAATTTTAATCATTGTGATTTATTCATGATTAAGGTAATTTAAAAGCATATTATTAAATCCAAAAAAGAGTGAAGTCTATGAATTGGCGTTTTATTCACGAGAGACTGTGGTTCAATTCCCCGCCGGGAGCGGGTTAGGTTTGACCGACAGTTGCTAGTAGTTAAATGCATGACATGGATGAAGAACATGATTCGGAGGAAGAAAGTGTGTGTTCTTTCCCTGTCTTACCATGCAACTATTCTTTAAGGTCGATGTACGCTTTGCAACGAATTGCTCGATGCGGCTGTTTGTGATAATCCTCCAAGCACAAATGTGGGACCCTTTCCATGAAAATCCTCCAGTATGTCTGTCTACTCCCAAGTATTTGCAGCAAATTCAGACTTCTCTGTTTGGTGCAACTAAAGTACTCCAAGGACGCTTTGAACAAAAAAAAGGCGACTCATGGTCTTGGCTAGATACAAGTTAAACCACCCGGGAGTAGAACCAGAATATGTTTGTTATATAACTTTGAAAGAGAGGGAATTTGTGAAATAAAAAATATTCTTTAATCGCATTTTGCAACTAAGAAATCCTTAGCGGTTAAAGAACGCAAGCTTAACTGTTACATAACTTTCAGTTTCATAAAACTCATTATAAAATCAGCACTTGCAGACATTGCTTTTTATATTTTATTTGAAAGGAACTACACTTTGACAAGTACCCTTTTTAATTCCCCGAAAGGTTTTTAATCGTTTTAAGAAAAAAATGTTTCTAAAGATTATTTCCGCAAAGTAAGAGGACTAATAAAGATAAATTCTTTTTAATTAAAAAGGAGAAATGAAAATGAGTTACTAAAATTGTGCAGCATTTAGTTAGTTGTATTTTAGTTCTTTTGATTCAACTGGGGAAAAGCTTCGTATTCACAAATAGTGTAAAAAAAACCCCTTACACTTTTCAACTTCTTAAATGCGGTTTGTTTAGTTCCTCTTCAACCTGCTCTCAAATGACTATTTCCTTTAAAATAAATAAGGTGAGATAAAACTTTAACGATGATAACTACTAACTGAAATTAAAAGAGAGAATTCAAAGTCGTCAGTTCCGATAATTGATTTTCATCATTTGTAGAGTGAATATAGTATTTTAAAAGAAGCACAAAGAAATAATCTTTGAAATTAATGAATACTTTACCCCATCTGTTAGATTTTAAATGCACTTTAAAGCTTTTTTTCTGGACAAAAATTGCTATTAATAATGGACATGAGAAGCTTTTTTATAAATAAGCTTATAAAAATTAAGAAAATAATTTTTTAATAAAAAATATGAAGGTAAAAAAAAATCGTAAAATCATGGGACGCTGATATAAATAAAATTGGAATTTTAAGTATATATTCATTTTAAATGAAAGATTAGAACTTTTCTTTCTTATGGCATTCATTGTGGCTTAATTTTTTTATAGTATTGTTTTCAGAGTCTCGCGCTTTTAGGATTTTCTTTTGACTACCTGAATTTTCATAGAAAAAATATTTTCTATTTTTCAGGAAATTAATAAAAGCATTGTTATAAAACTTTTTATTTCTATTATATTTTACTTTTTAGTCTTTAATATATTTCATAATTCATTATTATAGTTATCAAGGAATCTTGTAATCATTTATTTTTCTCAAATTCACTACCAGATGGCATCTCTCATGCCTAATTGAAATTTAATTAAAATTAATCAATTGATTGATGGTTCTGTTTTGAACATATTAAAATATTGTGCAGTTATAGAAACATGCACATGTACAGAATTTCAGAACTCTAGCGCATCAATAAGTGAGTGAAAAATCGATTACAAAATTCCATCTTTACAAATTTGAAATAAGTCAAGTTAAATAAATTTAATAAAATCATTTTTTAACAAGAAACTTTTATTAGTGTGCTATACAGTAGAATCTTTAGATAATTATCATTTTCTGTATGTCTATAATTTATTTTCCTTCTTAATTCATCATTATGATTATTATGGAATCTTGAAACCAGTTTTTCTCAAATTCACTAATAGGTGCACCAGGTGGCGTCACTCGTATTGAATCAAAATTTAATTAAATTAATCGATTGGGTAAAAGTCGAATATACTTCAAGAACCGACCCGGCGTTACGCAGGTATGGCACGTTTTTCGCAAGTCTGCTTTCTCTTTCCCGCAAATAAATTTGAAAGAAATTATTTCTCTAGTTAATAATAAGTCTGCTTTCTCTGCCCAAACAGCTACTTTCAAAGAAATGTCCCAGCTTTATATTTCTTATAAATATCGTAACTGATTTTTCTAACTTTAACTTTATAAGCGAAGAGCATGTTTTATAAATAGATGAACTGGTTCAAAGCGTTTCTCAAAAAGCGAAATGGAAATTTTAACTATCCAATCGTGCTTAATATGCTCTTGCCATGATAACGCATGACGCACGGCATGAAATGACGATAAATCGTTGCTAATATAATTAAAGTACTATTACAAAATCACATTTTTTACATTTTCATTGATTTTATTCAGAAACTTCTTTTTCCAATACGAAATATTCGACATAATCGAATTTTTTTAAAAACATTAAAAATGAAAATTATATAAAGTTAAAACTATGCAATGATTATTTGAAAACTGTAAAAATGAATAAAAAAACCATTGATGAAAAACGTCTTGAATTTCAGTTTGGTAAAAATGAATTAAAAAAACCATTGATGAAAAACTTCTTGAATTTCAATTTGGTGCAATATTTCTTCATTTTTCCTTCAATGAATTTTTTATCTCGCTGTCAGAGAAACGTTAGATATCTACCATTACTTTTTAAATGGCTACAAAAAGTAGAAACACAATTTTAAAATATATTCCTAAAATTTTCTTTTTCCAATGAAAAGTAACCGCAACCAGATATTTGAAATCTAGACCGAACGTCCCCCACACCATGCTGTCGTCGCTCTACGACGATGGATTTTAACACCATAATGAGTTTTCACCTCGGTTTTTCAAATCTTGGCGATTTTTCTAGGCGGGTGATTTCAGAAATATGTCGCAGGTTAAAAGCAATAAATAAATTTGCTGCAAATTCGAAATTTTTACTTGGGTAAACACAGTGAAGTGAATAAATCAATGAATATATAACTTTAGATTGAGCCATCTCGCTTGATGGAGACACACATTACCGTGAAGAACTCTTGTGGAGAAAAAGAGGATCCTTTGCTGTAAAATCAACACATTATCGCGAGACAACAGGGGATGATTAATAGGATCCATTAAGGCCTCTCTCTGCACATCTATCTCACTTCCTTAAAGTTGTTATCACCATTTTGAAAGCAGCATGCGCGTATATTTCAAAGACACCTTGAATCAATCAAACGAAAAATGAGATTGTTGCGGAATTCATAATTCGGGCATCAATCCTTTGGGTAGCTCTTTGCTTTAGTTTGCCGGAATTATAAATTTCTTCTTTAAGAAATACAAAGCACGAATAATTACTTTAAGCATATTATTAATCCCGTCAATCGGATTTTTGAAAGAGTATTCATCGAGTTTTTCTATAGTAGATAAATTGCTATCGTTATAAAGATAGTGTGCAATTTTAATATTTTATTGTATAGAACGCAGTTTCATACTTCGTGCCCGTAATCATTACGGCTACTGAATGGTTTGTTCAATGCATGTACAGCTTGTTATTAAAGGAGATGTAAAATAGAAAAGTTTGCATCAAGTTCAGTATTTGTTGAGAACGGCTCGTTGAACTGTTGCCAGCTGTACTATTGAGTGATTCAGAAGCATGAAGCAACTTTAATGATGCATAACTCGGAAACGAATGGTGACGGAGGGATGTCATTTGCACAGAAGATATGGAATCACCCCCACATTATTTTGATAGAAAATCAGTTTGTTGGTAGCATAGTTCAAAATTTAAACACCAGATGATTCTGCATTTGCTGGGTCTATGCGTTATCTGGGATAAGACAATCCTCGGATCTACAAATGTCCAGTGTGTCGATCTCCGTTCGGGAACTCAGCTGTTAGACGAGTGAAACATTTTCGACATCTTTAAGCATAATTTCTTTTGCTGATGTGCTGCCATGCATTCAGAAATGGTCACCATGAAATTATTTTCATATTGTATATAATGGTTTCTGCGAGATCCATACTTGTAAAAGCTGCGCCAAATGTATTAGTGGAGTTAATTCATGCTAACTTGATAAACATCAATCGCGCGGCCTCAGTTTAATATCAGATACAAATATGCTTTCATGGAGACAAAGTGAAAAATTTTTTGTGTTCACTCAATTTCAGTCATATTACCAATCTAGGTACACAAATTTAATATGAAGCAACTAAAATACGACAATTGATTTTGAAGTAAAATCTAACTTTGGAATTCACTGCACTCCTTGCAGGAGAAGGAAAAAATATCTTCACAGCACAGAGCATGTCAACGAGCTATTAGATGTTAAATAACATGCATAACTAGTCTTGCCTTTTAGCTCTGACATCACTTGAGCTGTCTGCTTTACGAGAATGCGGAAGAAAATAACCCTAATTCTACTCAAGAAAAGGACATCACTCAATAAGTAATTTGCCAGAATAAGATAAACTAATTCCTAAATTTAACGAGCTCTATAATTTTATTTCGTGTTCTAAAGGAAATGAGTTATTATTTTAAAACGAATCTAACTTTTGCCTGCCTTTGTCCTAAGTATGCCAGTCTTTATCATCGTGCTGTGTTATAATTTTTTTTATTTTTGAAATTTACTGGCAGAAGAACAAACAAATTTTATTGAAATTGAAGAAACTTTTAATATTATTTGGAAAAATACCATTTTCACATTATACGATTTAGTATCGCATTATAAACGTTTTTCGACAGTCTTCAGTCTTCCTTCAATTTTCTAAAAAACAAATTTTTAAATTTCATAAAGCTCTTTTTAATACCAATATTATTACATAATAAAACAAACACCATTAAACATACAAAACTGTTAAATATCATACAAGAAAAAGTCCTCAAAAGCAATATTTTATTATTAGAGAAACGTGTATAAAGAGCTCATATATTTCAATTTTTAAAACATTTTATAAACAAGAGAGCTTTTTGCACCTAAGTAATTAGACACCGAAGAGCAAAATGCTAATATATTCCTTTCTGTTTACTTACATTAATGATACTGCACAAGTAAAAAGAATTCCCCCCCCATGAGGATAATAATATATAGTTCTATATTTATTTTTGTTTTCAACATGAACTAGAAAATATTTTCGGCAGTAATTAGAAAGTACTACTATCAATTTAAAGGATCTATAAATATATTATCCTTATTACAAAAATCTATTAATTTCTTTGCATCGGTTTGTTTCTGTGCAATATGTGTCTCTTTAACTCTCTCTCTAACATTAAATCAGATACGAGGAAAATTGGTCGAATTTGAATCACTTGGATATTCTTTAATGTGCGGTGATAGAGAATTGATTTTAATAAAAAACAGTAGTAGAAATTTTTATAGTTTATTCATCTACAAAACAACGTAATTAACATTTTATGAAATGCATTATTTATAAGAAGGAAACAAATACCTTAAAAATTGTGTCTTTATTCCAAATAAAGAGACTGTTCACCAGATTGTACCATTGGTTTCCCGAATCAGGCCACCAATTTCTTTAAGCACAATTAAAGCAAAAATATTTTTTTGATTCTAAAATTTACATGCACACAAGTACTTAATAAGTATGACATTTTATGCATTGTATCACTTCTTCATATTCCTTTGTTTTTTCACATATAATACAAAACTATGCAACTTTAATTTTATTTTTTGAACCATCATTTGATGTCTTTAATGCCCTTTTATTGTTTCTTTTGCTTTGGAATGTTCCACTTCGAATTTATAAGAACTACTAGTGATCTTAATTGCTTTTTTATCTATTCTTCTAATTCAAGATAATAGTTCCCTTGATTTAAATAGTCCAATTTTGGAAACTGTTTGTTATTTCATCTGTGTAACTTTTAAACAAAAACGTAACAAAAAAGCCTGCAACATTATCTTAAAACTATTTTAACGAAATTATTATAGTAAATTGTAGTCTAACAAGTTTCCAATCTGAGGATATAAGAACTTTTGCTACCTTTAAAAAAGCGTAAGGCCCTTAATTCTTTTAAATCTTTAGTTGATGATATCTAAATCAAAACACTTGTTCTCTAACTGTAACCACTTAGCTCTTCCTCTTAAAAATTATTTCATACATCACATTTACATCGTTACAGCATTGCCTATTTTACGGTCAAAATAATTTAACAGAATTGAAGTTATGATAACGGTCAATTCTAGGAGACGGTCTAAATTCGGTAATTCTCCCTTAAATTCTTGCAATTCTTGTAGGTAAACTTGTTGAAAAATATGATCTTTAGAGAGATAAATTCTGTTTACTTTCTATTTCGAGATATCTGTCCCTGCGAGGGATAATATTGATCAATAATTTTCTGCGCAAAAATATCTGCTCATATATATATGTCTTAACCAACCACAAATAGTCTGAGATAAGATTTCTACAAGATTAAAATTAACTTATTAGATTGTCTGTGCCTGCAAACAAAAGCCAATATGTTCCAAATTGAGCTAAATTTGATGTTCTTCGGCTAGTGAATATGCACATCTGCGGCAGTCAGGCGACCTGTATCTGGCAAGGCCTAAAACATGCAATGTAAAGCACGCTAGAGAAAATTCTTTTGTAAATTAGTATATTAAAGGATCTACAGATGAAAGTGAACATTTAAAGCCTATGTAAGAAGTTTTCCGAAAGTTTCAGAAGTACTGTCTTGTAGTTATGCAGAAAAACGCGTTTTTGGTCAGCTATCTGTTAAATTTCTTGGTTATTTAATTTCCGAAAAAGGAATCGAAACATTACCTGATAGAGTTAAAGCTATTCATGAATTGCAGCATCCTAAAACTATTAGAGTTACCTCGACTTTTGGCCCTCTTAAATTTTTATTCGGCGATTCCTTAAAAATGCGGCGTATGAACAATCTGTGTTGTCCGATTACCTAAAGGGTGCAAAGAAAAATGATACCCGCCCAATAAATTGGACAGAGCAGGCAAAACCTGCTTTTGAAAGTTGTAAACATAGTCTTGCTATGTCAACTCTTTTAGTGTATCCGTCGCCAGATGCGCGGTTATCTCTGACGTGCGATGCTTCAGATCGTGCTTTACGTTCTGTCCTAAGTCAGGAAGAAAATGGTGAATGGAAACCTTTAGCATTTTTTTCACGGAAGCTTACTCCGGCTAAACAGCGATATAGCGTATATGACCGTGAAACTTTGGCGGTTTATACGCCCGTTCGACATTTTTATTGTATGTTGGAAGGCCGTAATTTTACGATCTATAAGATCACAAGACTTTGATTTACGCCTTCACTCAAAAACATGAAAAGTGTTCTCCATGTCAGATTCTGCATCTTGACTGTATCGGTCAGTTTCCGACGCATATGCGGCACATTTCGAGTTCACTTAACGTGACAGCCGATACTTTGTCTCGAATTTCAGAGAATAAAATACCCTCGCCAATTGATTATAAAGCGATCTCTAAAGCGCAATTGTTCGACAAGGAGTTTCAATTATTAAAATCTTGCTCCAATTCTTTAAAATTTCAATTCCTTAAAGTTCCAGAAAAGAACACTGAACTGTTTTGTGACGTATCAACTGGAAGATGTCGTCCATTTGTTGCGAAGGAGTTACGTCGACGGATTTTTGAGACTCTCCATAACTTATCCCACCCAAGAGTAAAGGCTACTGTAACGTTGGTTGGAGATCGTTTCCTTTGGCCGGGCAACAAGAAACAGTTTGCCGAATGAACTCGTTGTTGCGTTCCTTGTCAGCGAGGTAAAATTCAACGCCATACAGTAAGCCCTCTTTGAACGTATCCTGTTCCACGTCATCGATTTGATCATGTTCATATTGATCTGGTTGGACCACTTCCTTCATCTCGTGGTTATACATATGTTCTCACGTGTGTGGACAAATTTTCACGTTGGCCTGAAGCCATTCCTCTTAAGGATATTAAAGCTAAGACGGTTGCATTTGAGTTCTATGCCAACTGGATAGCTAGATTTGGAGTTCCTGAGAGGCTTGCCTCTGATCAGGGTAGACAGTTCGAGAGCCGAGCATTTTGTGAATTTGCTCGATTAATTGGTGTGAAGGTGGTTCATTAAACCCCTTACCATCCTCAGGCAAATGGTTCAATAGAAAGACTTCACCGGCAGTTAAAGTCTGCAATTTGGGCTCATGCAACTGAAAGATGGACCATGGTATTACCTTCTATCCTATTAGAGTCCGAGCACATGTGAAAGAACCGCTAAACTGCTCAGTTACGGAGATGGTGTATGGCACTCCCATAACTTTGCCTGGAGAATTTTTCAGTGTCAATAAAACTTACCAACTAATGATTTCCTTGCATTTTTGAAATAGCGGATGCCGTCTTTAAGACCGATTCCGATGTCGCAACATTGCAAAAGGAAAGTTTTTGTGCATAAGAAACTTAATTGTTCTCATATTTTTCTTCGACAGGATAGGCTTAATTAGTCTTTGGTTCCTCCCTATAGTGGACCTCATCTTGTTGTTTCTAGAGCTTTGAAGCATTTTACCATCCAAGTGGGATCTCGTCAGCAGACTGTTAGCATCGACAGACTGAAACCTGCGTTTCAACTTGCAGAGATCCAGCCTTTTCGAGTGAGCTTTTCCATTTAATCGTCTTACAGACTGCGTGGGGGAGCCCTGTGGCACTGCGGTCAAGACTTGAGACAGAGAAGTGAACTGACGAGATCAACTTTAATGTGACTGCAAATAGATGCGCAGCAATTCAGTTTCGAATCATTCTTTGTTTTGTTTTAGATACCGACGTCGCTTTTGTTTATGTAAATAAAGATGTTGTTGTTTAAAGCCGTCGAGTTGGTTATTCGCATCATTAATTAGCGGACCGTACAGTAAGCAATATACATTTTTTGCAATAATAAAGAAATATTGAAAAGTTATTATTAAGTTTTCGCAATGACTAATAATAACCATATTTCATGCATAAAAATGTGATGTATTTTGGTCATGGACTATTATGTCTCAGCATTAATTTTAAATACGCTAGGAGAAAAAACTTCAAACAATCAGTTTGATTTATTTGGTGACTATCATCTTCATTTGCATAGAAAAATCGAAAAAATAAATGCATTTTAAAAAATTCCGTAGTCAAAGGGTTAAGACACTTTGTGGCTGATTAATGTAACCCATAGCACCGTTAAGTTTAGAAATCGTCAAAAAATTCTATCTCGGGATTGTAGTGATTCCCTCCGTTTCAAACCTCTCCGAATTCGGAAAGAGTATTTTTGGGATTATATCTGTCTGTCGGTTGGTAACGCAATAACTCTAAAAGCAAAGTTGAAATTTGACTTGAGGTTTTTAAGCCAAAATTGTATATCTCTAACAAATTTTGGTCGAAATACAACATTGAGAAGTCTGCTTATCTGACCGCCCATGTGCAACTGAAAAACTCAACAAGCTAGATGGATGAAATTTTGAACATGGCTTTATTACTAGAATTGTAGATTTGTATCAAAATTTCGACAATATCTGTCGAAGAGTTACCGTCTATCTGTCTATTTGTGTCTATGTGATACGCCTTGTTTATATGTGATGTGCCTTTTGTATAAGATAACGTACAAACGCAACAAGCTAGATAATTGAAATTTAGAATTGGTTTTTGCCCCCAAAATTATATATCTGTATTATATTTTCGACCCAACTGGATAATACCGTTGGGATTCAGAATAAAGTTTTATGTAAGATGCGAGAATGTCGAAGTGGAAACAATCTCGCTTGTTCATCGTTATACTTGTAGATGATGAGTAAGAAAAAAATAACAAAATAGGGGAATAAAAAATAATAATTGAAAATTAAATTATGTTAAAATAAAATGAATCATAAATAAGAATAAATTTAATTTGAAACTGATTTTTAATAAGTAACTAGAAAATGTTACAATTCTAGATGTTTTTTAGACTAGTCTTGCTTCCTAAATGTAGAAAAGTCTATCAGAGTCAAAAGTTTCCAGACTTTCCGTGCTTCATTTTGAATTTCGAACAATATCTTAAGAATATCTGTGAGAAGAAATATAATAGTTTTATATAATGTAAGTGTGATGAAAATCAACTTACAAAGCGCAAACACAAAAGTTTCTCAGAAAAAACAAAGTGAAACAAAGAAAATAATCAAATCCACTAATCGAAAACCAACGTTTCCTAGGGGGATTTCAAGAGAAAAAAAACGGCATAATTCTTACTAAAAATGTGATATAATTTAACAAAATACAACAAAGCAATCAAAAATACGAAAAATACGATTTCTAAATGTGTCTTTAAAACTCAGCTCTTCTAATCCTAGGCCAAACGTAATATTTGCCTATTAGAGACAACCAAAGAAACATGCATTTTTAAAAGGAGTTGACTCCATTTGAAATTGAGCTAATAAAGGATGATCTAAACCTCAATTATACTTATGAATTGTACAGAGGAAGAAAACAACCTAAAGATATCACAGACGTGATAATCGGAATTTGTAAAAGAACAGGTGCCTACCAGGAAAAAAACTTTTTTTGCTGGATGAAACAGATTGCTTATACCAGTTATCACTTACCGATAATCAGGAAGAGAAAGACAATACTGTGGTATTATTTGTCTTTTTCAGTCTATCTATATCGGGTTTTTTTATTAATGTGGTTTTTTAAAATCTTCTAATAAGACATATTTTTTATTAAGTGGAATAAAAGAAAAAAACCCACATATATAAGGGTTTTTCTACTTTTAATTTTCCTATCTGCCCGAAGGGGATAATAAAAGGAATTATTATAAAAAATAATAGCATTACGAACATAATTAAAGTATAACGGGATAAATAATATATTAAATTCTTATAAAAAAACCCTGACATGAAAGAATATTCGTCAAAAATAACAGTATAATTCATCATATTATTTGTTAAAGTCTTCTTTCAAGTGAAAATTATTTTAAAAGAACGGTTTAGCGTACGTTTTTCAAATTGGGAGGAAACGTATATCATTGCAATCTAGTATTCTTGTTCTACAAATTACGAAAATAATCAACACATTCTACTATTTCCTTTTCATTGCGCATGTATTAGGAATATACCATGCAAAGTTAATGAAGGGTATGAATTTTCTTCTTCTGCAGAATTTATTTTTTCACCTTCAAAGTCTCAGAACCTTCAAACAGTCTGCACAAAACATCATCCTATGTATGTATTTCATCGAGAAGTATTCTCGGATGTCTTCTTGTCAGAGCTGAGCACCTAAGCAAACTTCTTCTCTTTGAAGAGCATCTGCGGATCCTATTCATACTCCAAGCCTGATCTTTTCCCACACCGACTCTTTGGAAATTTCTTCTTCCTCGCGATCTATTCGAGTGCAGCACGGTGGATCAAATTTTCATGAATGGCGCTGGGAAATAAGGCATGTTTTCGTATAGGAATAGAAAAGCGAAATTTTGCTATCAATTGCACTATAAGGTCCCAGCAGATGCTTTTCGTTAACTATAGAGTTGTAATTGTGAATTGTATAAACCAGCGAAAAAAGAATGTTACTACATTTGAAAATAAGATGGAAGGAGTGAAGCATTCATTTGATAGCAGGTGTAATGCATTTATCAAATAAACTGTATGTATATTTGAAATAGACAATGCTTTTCTATCTGATACCACAAAAATTTGGTCTATAACATTGTTTTGTGGACATTACAAATTTCTCCAGGAATATATTCTACAAAAACTGGAGCTGATGCTGAAACTAAATGTGATGACTTTTAAGAATTTGGTGATATCTACTGAACCAACTATTAACTCTACTGTTTCTAACTTTGAAATGAAAATTATCGAACTATATTTTAAACAATCCAAAAGTTGAAGCAGCTATTCAATTCCTAAATAACCACCATTTTATGGATTTCAGAATCAGTATCGTAAACTGTGTCTAAACTTGCGTAGTTCGTTATGTAAAACTGAGCCAACTTCAATTCTCTTCAATTCGACGTACAACAGACTATTGCTATAATTTTGTAAAAATGCAGCATGAGAATTTTTACTGGACTGTTTCTCAAAAGTTGATATTATGCAAATTAGAGTTTTATATGGTTTTCCATTCATAAATGCGTGCAAATGGCAGTGTTTTTTTCTTTTCGTTGTTGTTAAGAGGGGTAAAGAAAGATAAATATAGCCTATGTAAAAGTGGTACTCCACGTTGCAAGACACACCAATCAAATCAAGCATAGTTTAATCAAATATATACAACTTAAAATAGTTTTTTTCCAATATTTTGTTCACTAAGTGAAATTTCATGAAATATTTACATTAAGAAAAATTACATGCACTGTACAGTTAAATGCATTTTTATATATATCTCACCTACCAGTGTGCTACAAATGTTCACATTCAACAGTAGTTAAATCATAGACCTAAGCCTATTCTATAAATATTTGAATATCGATACTGTACTGAATTAACGGTAAATTGCCATTAACATAGGCATCATTATTCGCTGTTAAATTACATTCTATGAACCAAAAACTGAATTTGCAAACATTTAGAGGCCTTCACAATTTGCCTAATACTGTATTATTCAAAGTAATAAAATGTACGAAATCTTACATAACTCACGAAATAATAACGTACACCATCGCTTCATTTCGTAATTATCTTTCATTGTCGAACATTAAATCCCCTCCTTAAGCATTACTGCTTCATAAACTGCAAACCTTATCTTTTTAAGAGAGACAACTCGTACAATGTTTCACAAATGACTTATCTAACCAGAAGATAATAATTACAGTTCTAAGCCACGAAATATTTTATCAACGTCTAATTTAAATGAAGGGTAGAACGTCCACAGACACCCTCTGGAAGACCTCACCCAGTCCATAACGGGCGATTAAAACGGCTATGAAATTCGCACTCGAGCGTGTTTGGGCATGCCTCCTTTTATCTGCATCTTAATGTCTTCCTTCCATTTAGAATGAAAGCAAAGAGTTCGATAAGTGCCATATGTTTAATGTGAAACTTATTGTTGCGTGCTTTTGCATAATAGAGGTTCGTTTATTTTGCATAACTGATGCTCAGTTTCTGGTGGATGAACTTTCCTTCTACGGAGCCTTAATATGGTGTAGCTGTAAAGCTTTGGAGATTTATCCGCAACATTTGAGGCACAGCAATTTGCAGGAAGCAAAGCAAAGTTTTAAGGATATGGAATTCTTGGAAAGTGTGAAACTAAACAAAGATCCCGCTTGAGTAAATGCAGTTTGCTTGTGATTTACTTGGACGATAGCCTCATGCAGCTCAAGAGTTTACATAACTGTATTTACGTGTCAATGGTTTGATTATGCTTAGATAGGCATCCGAGTATAAACATGAAACAAGGAACATTAAATGAGCTGCCAGGTTAATCGTCTTTCGTGGATAAAAGGAGCTCCAGAACTTAAGAATCGCTATTGTGTTTGTGCCATGTGGCTAATAATGGGATTTGTTCTTCTACCAACTTAAGGCGTCTTCCATGAAAATGGAGAAGGAAAAGAATCTAAATTTCATTCTGCTTCAAAATTTTCCATATGCATCTAAGAATTTCAGGATCTACCTTATTCTTCCCGTTATTTCTAAACATTTATTTTACTCTACAGGACCAAGATCAATTTAAAAATAAAAATGTCACAATGATTTTGAAAACAAATATTTTCTAGAAGCAAAAGTTTTTACTGAATGTTTTGATTCGCATCTATCCTTGATTATGATCTACGTACCATTATTAACACTACCGAAAGAAAATTGTGATTTCAATTTTCTAATTTTTTTTCATTTGCAAGTTTCTGATTTTAAATACAGGGTGATGGAAATGAAACAGGAGGTCTGAAGACATCTAGTTTGGATTTCTGAAATGAAAAAAAGAAAAGAATAGTTCACATTAAGAGCCCTAGAGCGAAATGGCGCTGTTCTGCACTTAATTTGAACAAAAGTACCTAAATTCTTCTACCTATTTATTTCTTCTCCCTAGAGTCGTGGAGCAGTTAATTATGCAACGTCGATTCCAGTTATCATGAGAGTCAGTGTACCAAACTGCTCATTTCTTGCAAAACTCTTTTTCTAAAGAAACCTTTTTCTGATAAGCTTAATTTCTTTCAGCAATTTCGAAAAAAATCAAGTGTTTGGTTAAATGTCCTTAGACAATTAAAGTAGTATTTTCCCTGATATGTATATAGATTATTTCACATGTATTTGAAATAAAGATATTGCACCTGATTTTTTTTCTATTTCTTTTACTCCGTTTCTATACATTATTGCAATAAAGTTTTTGATTAATTCCTTTAGTGCAGTTATCTTGCCTTAATTCCATTTCCACATGCATTTCACCTCCAGTTACTGCGCTATAACTCTTATCTCGGCAATAATTTTTAAGTCTGCTCGTCTGCATGCAACTTACCTGCAGAACAGCGTAATTTTTCTGTAGTGGTCGCGATGCATTTTTTTTTAATTTTAGAAATCGAAACCATATACTCAGAATAGCATGTGCATCAAATTTGGTTGGAATTCTTGGAGAAGTTTTTTCAGCAGAGAGGTTTAGTCATGTCCTGTTTAATCTGGTTCGCTCTGTCAATGTGAGAAAAGATGCAGCTTCATGCTGAACCGATATGTGTCATTTAGATAAAAGTTTGGTAAGTAGTAAGTTTATTTAGCCAGGGCATGCAGGAGCTATTAAAGAATTTTATCTGCGGGAATTTCAAGTGTCTACTGCATATTTTAAGAAGTAACAAAATAAAATTTCTTAAAATATGCAGTGGACGTTTAAAACTCCAACGTTTCTATGTTCCTTTCGGAGTATCGATTTATTATGAAACAAAAATCATATCTTATAGTATAACAACAGATAATTTTTTAACCGGCTTTGGTGTGAAAGCCGATATACTGATACTGATTTTACGTCTAGAATTCATCGTTAAAATGCTTCAGCTAATGTGAGAAGATATATGGTGGGAACTGGTAGGTTTTTCAATTCGACAAGTTATTTTTCGCCCCAAAATTTTCTTTTAACTCATTGTAAATGAAAATTGCCACAACTTTCCTGAAGATGAAAAGTGATGTTTAATGGCAGATATAGCTTTAAATGGTGCACTGTGGCAAAAACAGAATCAAATTGAAAAATTTAATTGCCCCGTTTGGCAAGGAAATTATTTAAAATTACAAATTGTGACACTTGAGAAACTACTTTGTAAATTTTAAATATTGTATTCAATTGTTTAAAAATGATTGTAACACTCGGAATGTGAAACAGGGTATGCCATTTGTTCAGATATTCCTGCGAGAAACTTGTTTGCAGACATCAAGAGAAACAAAATTATTGGACCATGGTGCTGCAAACGTAATTTAACTGGTGAAAATCATAAAAATATGTATTCTGGTTGTCATCCACGCGGGGACGATAAAAAAGTATAATAATAACTATAAAAAGGTTTATTTAACAATATAATTTACAACAAAACTTCATACACTATATCGACATCGTTCAGGCAGAAGTCACTAAGTCCAAAAACGTAGATTTGAGATATAGGCAATTTAAACTTTTAAGTCGCTATGAAAAATATGTAAAATTATTTTACAGATTTCTAACTACTACAGTAGGTTTACTAATGCTTAGATAGCTGGTTTATATCATGAGATAATTAATTGGAACTTCTAATTGGTTGCAATAACCCGTCTGTTAGATTGCAAAAATTGCATCTACATCATTTTTCGGCTTTATCAGTATTTTTAAATATTTAAATCTTCGCCACCAAAGTTTCTTTCATCTCGTGTGGCATTTCTTTCAACTTTTAAAATTAAACGGTAATTTTTAACACTTTTATTAAATATCTAAATTTTTCTTAATTATTTACTTTGTAATCGACTTAAATATTAATTGTCTTTACTTTTCATGTCTTTTCCTTTAATGTTTCAACTTTATTAAATTATAAATCAAATTTATTGAACAGGACTATTTACTCGCCATCTTGGTTTGCGGATGAATTTTTGCGTTAATTGGTTTTGGCGTCTGACTGGAAGCGTTTTCCTTTGTGTAATTTGAATTTTTTTTGTGCTTGACTAAACGAGAAGTGGTGGTTGCACCTGCGGGCTCCTGGAGGACTTTGGGCCTTCAGGGAGCTTGTCCCTGCATTTTTTTTTTCGGTTGGAAATTGGAAAGTAAGAGTTCGTTTTATCCAACAAGTTTTAGTGATGTTATGTTTTTTCTTCGAGTTTGAAAATCTTCAAGCTTTGAATGGTGTCAACCAAAGTTTTCGTGTTTTTATGTTATGTGTGGAATGGAGGCTATTGTGACAGCCTTTTGGTGTGATTTTACGCTCTCCAAATCAGTAGATTGAGCGAACTGATTACTCAACCTACCACGCCCTGCAATAAATGATTGCAGTACACTAAAAATGATCAGGTTGTAATTATTGAACAGCCTGCCCTTCAAAATTTCTTTTCCGTTAACTGTGGATAGAGGGGAGTTCTTTTGGAAGCATGTTTGAGCATCAATAATGCAACTGAATCACCTATTTGGTTCAAAGCTTGTGCCTAATTTAATCGCATGTAGATTGACAAAGCTAAGTGCGTCGATTCGTTGATTCGTCTTTAAAATTAGCGCAGAATACATAATTTTGTGAAAGTAAAATTTCTTCGATTTTTCATACATCGTGTGTTTCCAATAAGTTTCCGCAAGCAAACAAAGACTGCGTTTTGCATCGTCAACGTTCCACGATTTTTTTTCTGCAGAAGCAAAAAAAAAATGTTTCTTGAATTTTGTTGTTTTTACTTAGTATCCTCATTACTATTTTTTTAAGCCTGCAGTGCTTTTTCATTATGTGTAGCTACAAATTTTTATTTTGGTTATTATATTTTTAGTCATGTGCATCATTATTGTAATGTTCATCATTATTGGATATGTCTAACGTGTGGCAGTATTTGATTTAATTTAAACTACTCTTAAATAAAAAAATATTTAAAATTTAATTCTGTTTCAATTTTCTCTAATTATTTTTAACAACGCAATGTTTCTTATGTATTCAGTTTATTAATCTCTTTTTTCCGGATTTAGATTCGCAGTGTTTTTAGAACTTGGCAAGGATTTATACCATGAATGAGATTTCAGTGGTATCACTCCTTTTTCACATAGCTGGATCAGGTCATTATATTTTTGTTCAGAAATCGGAAAGGGAGAAGGCCAGAATTAATCTGAGGAATCAACGTCCAGTTGCCAGTTGTAGTCCAAAAAAGTCTCGATCAATTCCAGATTTCGCTCACGCCTCCCCCCACACTATGTCATCAAACATTTCTGGTCATCTCACCCTCATTGTCCACCTGTCGAAGTCTGGGAAAGCAATTACATGCCTTCTCAGCAGTAGGAGATTATCACTAAGTCCTTTAACCCGGCTCCTAAACGCCGAAACTCGATCAGCCAAAATTCACAAAGTGGACTTAGTGATTTTTGTCTGACGAGAAAAATGCTTTCAGAACTTAGTGAAATTTTAACATCTCTATATCTCAGCAACAAACACTCATAGACTTTAGCGAGTTCTACCAGACTGTAGAGAATTAATTGGAGATGACGATTCTATAGATATCTCAAAATCGAAAATTTAGGACTTATAACGACTTCTGCCCCTGAACTATGACGATATAGTGCTTGAAATAGAACAATGCGAATGACGTAATACGAATTATTACAGATGTTAATCGAATTCGCGGCCGTCGACACCAACTCACTACCTACAACGGCATGAACTTTATCTTCGAAGGCATCAGATGTGCCTTCGAAGGTTTTTAGTTTGATCCTATAATAAGATGAAGCCTAACTTAGTAAATTCACAAAATCTGCAAAAGGTGTCATTGATATTGTGAAGCCAGAAATTGCATAGATGTTTTTGAGATTTTCTCCGACTAAACGACCATGTTACGTTATACTTTTTTTTATGCCAACAAACAACCCTCTAAGTATATATCCGAAGTTTCTGAGCACCCTGTATAAATATATCCGATTTTGTATGCTTAGGCTAGACGGAATTCCCATTTATGTATGTGTAAATATATCCAATATTTTGGAAGAAACAAATACTAGAAATAATCTCGGTAGAGTCACATGAAAGATATTATTCTGTGATCACAATGTCTAATTTTAATTCTAAGAAGCCTTAAAGTATTAACTTTGAGTAATGCCACGAAATTAATCTTATTTGCGACAGAAATTTCTTCTGCAAAAAGACTTGACAGAAGAGCAAAACAAGAGCAGAAAACTTCTACAGTAACGTCGATCGAAAAGAAGCCGACGGCGGCAGATATTTTCTTGAAAAGAGAACACTTTTAAAGTCGAATGACATTACTCCAAGTTTTCTGCTTTCTAAGTGAATTTCCTTCTGGCATACGAGTCGGAGGTAGTGTTAATCATCCATGTATCCCGCAACAAAGTCCGCCATCTCTCTTTAATGGCTTTCCTAATTGGTTCAGCCCTTCGCAGTTGCAGCCCTTCACACGGGCCGATGGCTAAATTAACTTAAATTTAATACCCGGCTCTGCACTTCCTTCCTGCTTCCTTCAGAACCCAAAGACGAAGTCACGAAAAATAGTCGGCCTTTCCTTTTGAAGGCAGTGTTATATTTTGCATTATAACTGGCCTTGTTAGAGTGAAATTCTTGTTTACTTTTCTTGGGGAAGAGTCGTAATTGGAGTTAATAGAGACTTGTCGATGGTAAGTGCTGTGCTAGAAAAGGATAGGAAGACTAGGCATTGTGAAGGGTATAGATATAGTTCTGGAAATGAGTAGAATAGGATTTTTTCCCAAGACTGAATAAAGATTAATTCTTTATTCTTGATGAGATAATTTTTAAATCAATGAATAAAAATAGCAATTTACTTATTAGCAAAGAGTTGTGATATATAAAATTCTAATTAAGCGGACGATTCTTTTGGCTGCCTTTTCATATAGCACTAAAACACGAGGTCACGGATAATAGTCTGCCTTTCCTTTTGCATTATAACTGACCTTGTTAGAGTGAAATTCTTGTTTACTTTTCTTGCGGGAAAGTCATTAACGAAGAGTTCATAGATACTAGTCGATGGGAAATGGAGTGCCAAGAAAGGATTAGAAGGCTAGGCACAGTGAAGAGGGTGGTCATGTTTCCAGAAGTGGGTTGAACGTGTTTTTCCAAGGACTGAATGGAGATTCATTCTTTATTCTTAATAAGATGAACTTTAACTGAATGAATAAAAATAGTAATAAATATTAATATATTTAAATATTAAAAATGAGAAATACAAATTCTAAATGAATGGATTATCTTTTTTTCCCTACCGTTTAATATAGAAAGCGAAAGTTTTATAATTAATCAGCTTTCAATTCTTTTTTAAAAAATACACCTCAAGTAATTACCCATGTCAATTTGTCAAGTACCCATGACAAAATGGCATTATGAAGATTATAGAAATGAATAGGGACATACATATGAAATAAAATTTTTAATAATTAACGCTGCTTCGTACGAAGTTGTAGCTCACGGGAGAATTAGAGAAATTGAAAAACAATGATTTATAATAAAAAAGTTTGGATACTTTTACACTACTGGCCAAAAGTATTGCAAGATTGGTAAAACGAAAAACATTTGAAATAAATTTGAAAAAAATGGTTCACAATCAGAAGAATCGTGGGACATGCAATCGTTGGCACTCACATTTTGCAGAGAAGATTTTGGCATTAGGGGACAGCCTAGAGATTGATTAGGACGAAAAGGGATTTGTCTTACCCCGCTTCATAGAATGCTGATAATGATTTGAAACTTTCGTCAATGGTTTTGTTTCCTATGCTCATTCCCTTCATGCATTGTCATAAAAATATCATGGATATTCGGGAAAACATAAAGCTTTCTTTAAAAAATCCCAAATTTTTCCTAAGGGTTTTTGGTTATAACATATAGAGTTTTTGACCAAATCATACGAAACTTACAGAATACATTTCAATGTAATAGCGAAGAATTATATTAAGATTCGGAGTAAATAATTTGAATATTAGAGGAAATATGAGAATTTGCAATAAATATTTTTTAACTGCGCATGCGCGAAACATAGCTTTATTTTTCTTTCATAACTTCTAAGCCAGATATCTAAGGAAGCTTATATAAAAATTCCAGTTGAATACTATTAATTTAAAAAATTTAGAAAGCTGTCGACATTGTAGCGAGCAGAATTTTTTGTTTTGTTTTCTAAGAAGAAAAAATGATGAAGGGTTTGTCACAAATAAATATTTTTTTTAATTAAATCTTCGTGAATTAATCGTCAACTTGCAATTTTTATTACATATATAATTTCTAAGTACACATGGGTACTCAGGATATTCAACTTTTACAAAATTCACAGCGAAGTTTAATGCAAAACTTGCCATATTGCGGAAGAATAAATAAAGAAAAGGGGAGAACATTCCCGCTGGTTTTAATAATGCTAATTCTTCGTAAATTCGACAATTTACTAAATTTTCTTTTGTTCTTTCCAAACGATCCATCTTTATTTGCTATCTTAAAAACATATGAGAGTTTAAGGAATTTTAAAAACATAAGAACAAACACAATGGAGTTCTGATACGCAAAAGTAACTACAAGCAGTTAAACTTGTTGTAAAAAATTGGGATTCTTTGAATAATTTAAAAAGTGATACGGTTCTGACATGCCTGCGTGTCGGATATACCGTATCACCCACCTCTATTTGCTATTAGGAGGTTAGGCTCCTATGGGCCCACAATATGATTATATCCTATCATTTTTCATATTCTAAAAGAATTTGAAGATAATCAGTTTTTGAGCTTTAACGTCTGCATACTTTCAGATAACTTTAATTTGGGTCTCTACTTATTTCACGCGATTTTTATAATCCATAGAATTTCATTCTCTAGAACCTTTTCTTCTTCTTTTAAAATTTATACCTCGATTTTACTGTAAATACCACTTGAATTGTCAAGATCATATTATGTCCAATAATCTTTCATCCTTTGACTGATTCTAAGCATATAAATTTCATTTTACTTTAGAAAAATGCACATTGCACTATACTTTTGATTCTGTATGGTAAAAAATTACTCGTTCAAAATAAACACAAACATTATTACACATTGATAATAAAATAACAAACTAGACCAAAACAAATATTCAAAATTTCGAAAATCATGCTGGGTGTAAATTGTTAATTGATTAACGTCTAAATATTCTTAACAATTTTAGACCCGGTGTTGACATTCAGCATCAATGGAGTAATCTGCTTTTCATAATCAAGAAATATGCACTCTTATTGCATTTAAACAAGACGGCTGCATGATCTGGATACAAATGAATAAGAAATAATTAATTTTAATTAATTAATATCGACGAAATGAATAAAAATTAAAATAAATAAAATAAATGAGCAAAAATAAAAAAGCAGTTCGGAAATACTTCGAAATTTATTTTTGCTCATTTATTTTAACAATAATTTAAGTTGGAGAGGATTGCATTTAAGATAATTTCATGATTTTAAGCAAATTCAATTCCGCGCAATACTAACACATTTCACTCGATCAGTTTCAGAAGCAAAACCAATAATCTCCTGTACTTGCGGTTGTGAGGAAATGGCAATTTAATTAAATAAAGTGCGCTTCTTCTGCAACTCTCCGGCAAACAAGCAGCTCTTTGAACTCCTGTCATGATTGCTGACCCGCTATCCCCGGGGAATTGCCAGCATTGGGGCCACTCTTACCGATTCCTGTCCCGGTATATCTGCTCAATTAACTTAATCTTATTAACGAGAGAAATCGAAGGAAAACTATAGAGACCTGGATATCGGCGTCCTAAATTAATTAAAAGTCAAATAGAGATAAAAATTTAAAGTGATTTTGGGCGAGGAAAATTGAATAATGTTTATACTAGAAAGCAAAAATACATGTTAATATCCCACTTTCAAATCATTTATTGTATGATTTGAGTGTTATAACATCATATATTTAAAGCAATACAAAGACTAAAAAGTTTCTTTCGTTATTTTCATTCTTTCACTACTCGAATTATTTTCATTCTTTAATTACTTTCATTTCTTTTATTCTTCATTATTTTCATTTTTTAATTACTTGAATTACTTTTATTCTTAATTATTTTCATCCCTTTCATAAGTATTGAATTTTCTAGTTTATTGCACAGTAAATATAGCTTGAAAATATTCGAAATGTAATTTTTTATTTAGTCTTCAATTTCTATTTAAATATACAATAATTAAAATAAACGATGCAATCATTTTAATTGAAATTAAATTAATTCTAATTTACCTTATCATTTCAAAATCTGAGTAAAACGACAATTCAAAAGGATTAACTCATAGAGAGTCAGATGACTGACGGTCTTTCAAACAGCATCACGCAACTGACCTTACGATTACATATCGCATTCTATGGTTTTAAAGTTTTTGTTGCTTAAAAATATCATGGAAGAAAATTTATTAGTAATAAAAGATGACAGAAAGAATGGATTTTAAATTATTATATATAATATAAAAATGTTTATCTCTTCATAATAAATTTCAATACCGGAAAAGAATGATAAGGCACCCGAAACGCTTTGAATTTTGTCATCAAAAATTCTAACGAAAGGGCAAAACATTATCTCTGTAGTAAGTTAACAAAGTCATTATAAGATCGAATAATAAGAGTACAAGATCAGTGTATAATGCATTGTAAGTAAGAGTTATCCAGTGCATTTCTCTTGACCTGTAGCTGTAAAATGAAATGTTAATTAAACTAAGCTAAATTTCATTTGGTTTCCATTTCGTATTCTTTCCTTTTCGTATTCTTTTATTTGCTTTCTTTTTCAAACTTTCGGAAACTAAGGGCACACGTACCACAAGTTGGCAAACATAGCATTAATTAATTAAAGATTCCTTTCACAAACTCATTACAAGTAAAACTTATAAGATAAATGAGATAAAATCAGTGATGGCCGTAGATATTTTGAAAATATATTATTGATATTTGAATTTAACTTATCAATAAAAAGAAAAAAGCACATTGATGCAAAACTATTGTTTAAAATATTAATAAAAATATACGATCGATTTTGCATTTCAAGAGTATGCAGAATTTAATCATGAGTCTCGAAGAAGAAATTCTCCAAGCTCTTGCCGAATGTTAAAAAAAAGTGAGTACATGACGAGAACAAAGTCAAAATTAGCATAATAATTAAAGCAATATATAAGAGCAAGGATGTAATTTCCACCGCAATAACCTTAATGAATAATTTGTTTTATACCCTGAAAGTCAATTAGTATTCATTCATTTGAAGCTATTCACACTTCACTTGCCTTGGATAAAATTAAACCATTTGGACTTTCTCATTTTACAGAAAGAGAGAAGAACCTAATTACTTGTCAACCCTCATAAATGATATTCTTCACTAGCATTTAATTTTTTTCGCATTTTTTCTTCTTTCCGTTTTGTAAGGCTTCGTCTCATTTAAGGAAGAAATTCATCTTCCAGAAGAACGTGCTTTTTAAAAAACCATATTGTAGACTTAGCAGAATGGAATAATATTCGTTTTCCGAATAAAAGGTTAGAAATAATCCATTTCTGAATAGTTATGAACTCATTCTTTGAGCATCCTCTCCAAATGAAGCATCGGAAGAGTCGAGCGCTTAGAACATTCGAATGAAGTTTACTACAGTGCAGACGTTTTTTGTTTTAATAATTTTGTTGCGAATGAAAAAGAAATGTTTTCTAATGTTTACATTATCTAAAATCAATAACCAGTGTGCTCGTTACGGGCAATGAATTATTGTGTTTTTGCGCTATGTGAACTCGAGTTGAGATGTATAACAAAGGTGGAATTCGTGTTTGGTTAAGTATGGAGAAATATGGTTTTTTCTACACAGTTTGTAATGAAATTGTATTATCGTTTGTTTTAAATGTTCAGTGTCTAATGGTCCCTGCAATAACCGAATTTACTTTTGGGGTAATGTACTTAATTGAAAAAAACTATGGTTGCATGTTTATTCGTGCATTTTAAGAGTTGGTATATCGTATAAAATAAAAAGCATTCATTGGAAGCAAACTGTATTCGAAATTGGGGTTAGAAAACGATATATTGATGGCTGAGTAGGATAGAAGGAGGATTCGAATTTCAAAGAATAACGAATGCTCCAAAATTACCAGACGATTGATAGTTATATGCAATCATTCTTTTTAGACTTATGTACACGGCTGCTTTGCAACATTAAGTCAGAAATAAATAATAAGTTAAGTTATCACAAGATATAATATAAAAATGTATTATAATTAAATACAAATTGGTTGACGAGTAAGAAGACTTAATATGAGAATGTAAATACAAATTTGAATTCACTCTGTGCTTCTTATTAAGAATTGCTTAGTTTTTACAATTTGATTTTTATTTGATACATTCAAATCCTGTTCTGAAAGTAGCCAAGCATCGATCTCGTAATTTTAAACCAGTTTCATAATGACGATGATGCATGTACTCCACTCTCCATAATTTCACGCCACAAAAAACTGTGGCAAAATTCAACCTTCAAAATTTAATAGAATTCCTATCCACTTCAATAATTTTAAAAGTATTTAAGACCGGACAAGTAATTTTCTATTCATATAGCTGACCAAGGGACTAAAATGCTTCTATTTAAAGCGATAACTTTATCTAAAATTTGTACAAATTATTACAATAGGTAAATTCATACACATTTTTGATGTGGTAGTTTTTCTTATTTTTGGATGTTCATAATTATAATTAGGATGACAATTGCACGTTCATGAAATACACTGAATAAGTACTTAATTAGTAACAAATTTATCATTTTAATAAGGATTTCATAAACGTTTAAGCAAAATAAAACACCCAAAATGTATAAAAGATTATGAGAAAGCAAAGAATTTTTAGAATTAAATATTTAAACATTGTTCACCTACACATTTAAAGTCCCTCTCTTTTTTGTAATTCTTCATTTCTTTAGAAATTACACTCATAAAAATGTCTTAAGAAATGCTAATTCTAATTACTACATTAAATAAAAAGAATAAAACTACTTTTTCCTAAATTTTAACAAGAACTTATTTTCCTGTATAGCGTATTGATTAAAAATATTATTCAAAATAAACTTTAAATGTAAAAAAAATAAAAATTCTTTTTTTAATTAAAATCAAAATTAAAATAAAATAAGTTAGCTTTAAGGATTCACAGATTCGGATTTTTCATTCATCAAAAGATTTTGAACTCCATTTGCAATTTTTGTAATTTCTGAAAACCAAGATGTGCAATTTAATTCAAAAACATCTATCTAACGTCAATTATTGCAATTAATTACAATTATTTGCTAACCAGCTAACTTTTCTTAACATGCTACTGTCAACATAATTTATTTATATATTGATATTTTCAATGAACACTTTTGAAATATTTAATGAAATAACCATATCGGATTTTTAACGATATTGCTTTCAGAATGCAGGATATTTGTTAAATTGGAATAAAAAAGTCATACACACAAAAAAAGAGGAAATGAAGCAAAAATCTATAAAACAAAACGAAACTTTAGAAATCGCGTTTTCTCTATGAAAACACTGTTTAAAATTGAGTAAAAGAAAAATAAGAAATGTAAGATTAAAATGAACCAAAAACGAGCATTTAGGTTATTTCTGAAAAATGCAAATGAGATACTCTTTTTTAAAAAAAAATGTCAGTTGAAAGAAGCCATTAATCGATTAAACAAATGAATCAAAATTTTTCGATTTGTTCTGAAAAGACCATCTCAGTTATGACCATCTTTTAAAATTCATTTATAGTAATACTCATTGATTAAAAACAATTTTTTTCCGTTTATTTTCTCAATCATGTTTTAAAAAGGCATTCGCATGGATGCTTGCTTTTACGATGGTTCATTTTATCATTAGGTTCCCATGATGCTTTTTTATTTTTACTTTATTCTAAATTCAGAGAATAAAAAAATTCACCTAATTGAAACTATTGCGACATAATTCACTAGTTAATAAAATTAACTGAGATAAATACGGTCGAAATGTAAAATTTCGCTTTGTTGTTTTCTCCTCGATTTTTCAGTAGCTGGTATTCCATAGAGAGTAAATATTCCTTTAAAAGACACATTTTATACCTTCGCACTGATAACGCTCGGAGGTAAATTGTTTTCTTAAATAATTTTCTAATAAAACATCTTTCATAATTTTATTTGCGAAATTCAATTATCTGATTTTTTTCTAACTTTGCGAAGTTAAGTTGCAAAGTTTTGAAGATGAATAAATGCCATTGCACATCTATGGGGTTTCATACATTCACTTAAAAGACTTAACTGGGTAGATAACCCCAAACATGTGAAATGTTAACATCTATAAATTTATAAGTATTTCTATAGTAATAAGAATTTTTTCCAAAGCCTAATGTTTAAAAAATATAGCTTACTTCTAAAAGTTTGATAATTAAATGAAAATGACTGCATTCATAAGTTGAGAGAATGACAGTATCTTTAGAATGCTTTGCAAATCGCCAGTAAATATGAACCAGACGCTTTTAACCATCAAAACCACGGATTCCAGACACATACTATAAAAGGTAAAATTAAAACCGGTATAGAATTTGTGAAAGGATTTTATTTGGTTGGTTTTGTTCTGCTTGATCGGTCTGAGAATTAAAATAATTGAACTATTTCAAGCAATTTATGGTGAGTAAAGTTTAAATTCGCTATACAATACAACCTGGCGAAACAAATTTTTTAGTGGTTTTTATTTTGTAAAATGTGCAGACACATGAAAATAAATGAAAATAATGTTAACTTATACCACAGTCACGATTTAAAAATCAAAATCTTAACTTCCAAATGAAAGGTTCAGAGAGTCTAAAATATTCAGACTGTAAGTCTGATACTCAAAAGATGATGAGAAAAATAATTTGACTTATAAATGTGGTGCGCGAAGAGCAGGCGCACAGAAATGATGTGAACAGAATTATAGTAGTAATAGAAAGATGAGAAATATAGATTAAAGAATATAATTTAACTTAATTATTTGGTTGTTAAAAGTTTAATAGTAATTTCAAGTTTATCTGTACTTTCCAAAATATTTTCTAGAAAGATGTTTCGACATGATTATATTCAGACTATGAAATAATTTCAAAAATTATTCTTTTTATAGATTCTAGTTTATTAGTCCTGCATTAGTTGAACTAGTTCTGTCTAAAACATTTTTCGTACATAAGAAAAAAGAAATAATAAAATAGGTTATAAAACGATTATTTCCCGCTTCTTTTGAAAGGTAAATATGGAAAGGCAAGATTATTTTTAATTTTTTTTGTAAAAGGAACCAAGCTGTTTGGTCAGTGGCGGACTGGCGAGGTTGCCAGCTTGCCCGATGGCAAGTGGACCCTCCTCTTAAACAGAAGACAATTTGGGCCCCCAGGAAGTGTGGGATAGAAAAATAGAACTTTTCTCTATAGTAAGCTTTTCTAAAGCAAATAAATAAAATAGCCCTGTACCCAAGGTCCATATTTCGGCGTTCCACATCCGTCGTTGGGGATTTGTTGCCGTCGTAATTCGACCAGCCGAACAGCGCGTGGTCGAATACCGACCCAAGATACATACGCAATCTACAACTGCCCGTAGGAACTGTACTGAGGTTTCTGTCCACTTCCTTTAACCTTCCGATTATTTACAGGTGTTTCTCCAGAATGTTGCACCATCCCACAAACCCTCGGCCATTGGAAGAGGGTAGCTATTCTGTGCAAAGTCGAGCCACAATACTCATTAAGATTTTTTGTTGAGTTTTGAAGCCCCCGGAAAGACGGAAGAAATTGCATCCCTTTTTGTAGAAAGAGTGCGGTTCTTGTGAGAGATGGCTAGAGGTGCTTTTTTCTCTCTTTTTTTTGTGGATTTATTCTACTGTCATAAATCTGACAAACAAGGGAACTCGCCTGTAGGAAAAAGTTTTATTGGCTAAAACTGTGACTAGGCTGAGAAAAATTGTGCTCATTGAAGACACCAAATAACATCTATGAAAAGACGACACTCACGCTTTTCTTTATGCGTTTGGGGGGGGGGATTTGCATTTAGAAGAGTAAAGGGGCCCTCAGTCTTATTGGTCTGTCTTTCATGGAAAATAATTGGTGAGAAAAGTGTTATATCTGTTTTTAGTCGGAAAAGAGTAAGGATATATATATACGTAGCGCATCTTTCAAAAGGAAAGAAAAATAATTTTTTGAGAGGTAAGCTGAAATTATCATTTCTCTATTTTTACATTGCTTTTGTAGTATTAAACACCAACCGCATTCGGCTACCAACCGACTTATGCATCTGATTAATTTTCTTAATTTCATTATATTAACAAGCTTTAAACCCGTCAATTTATTTAATTTTTGTTAAGTTGAAAATTTTAAGTGCTACAAAAGACAGAGAAAGAAATCAGTAGTACAAAGAGAGAAAGAAATGAGTAGCGCAAAGAGAAAAAGAAAAGAAAACAGTATATAGGAAATGTATTAGCAATTTAGATAAATTTTGATGTAGTATGTTTTTGTGTCTAATGAAACTAATGATATAAGTCTTTACATTCAACTGTTAAAAAAGTCTAGAAAACACAAGATTCAATGAAGATTATTTTTTAAAAATTTGTATAATTATAACCTGCAATTATTGAGCATTATTATGCTTATTATGAAGTGAAAATTTAACCTAATCATAACAAATAAATGAATTACATAATCTCCAGAAAGATGATCTTGCCTTAAGTGGAAAGATGAGCTTAAGGTCACTGCTAAAAAGGAAATTTATCAAAATAATATTTCAATAGAAAATCTATCAAAAACTAAATTTATTTGAAGTAACGAAGAAAGAAAGAAAAAGACCGGGCTTAAAGAAAAAAAAAACTGGCGAAACAATGAAAATGGACTGTATTTTAATGCAACAAAAGAGGTGTTTTACATTATAAGAATGTATTTGTACAAATCTATAGTTTTGCTCGCTCTTTATGAAATTTGGCACACGTGCTCTTCAAAATAAGATGAAAATAATCGTTAACTTTTTAAAGTCCAAAAGTAAACTAAAATTTCGGTTACTTAAAAATTAAGCAAGATTTTGCCGTTTTTTCGCAATATTTTCAAAAAATATTATCTAACAAAATGATTTTTGAATTATTTATATTTTAAAAATTTCTTTATAATGATACCAGTTTAAATAAAAATTACTGAAACATTACCAGTACAAATTACTTAACTATAAATCATCCGAAGAAGTTTGTTTTAAAGGTTCCTGGCTCTTTCAACAGATGCCCTACTAATGGGCAGCATTTCTCCTTCATACTTTGTCGCTAAAATCTTATACGAAGTATTGAACTTACGGAATTAAAAATCAAATAACTTTAATCATAATTTAGTTATTTTAAACGTAGAAATTATCTATTTTTTAAAATTAAGGGGTGCTAAAAGGGATTTATTTTAAAGACACGGAAAAATTAAATATATAATAAAAATGACATTAAGTATATAATTATTAAATATTATAGATTTAAATTAATATAATTAAATATAAAAAATTATTTTACATATATATATATATTTGGTTAAGCATTTTCCACGAATTAGAAAATATACTTTTTTGTTTTCACTGAACATGTAGTTTGTATATGTCAGAAATCTGATAATCGAGAATCTTTTTTATAATTTAAATTAAGTTCCTATTTCATATCTTTATGTAGTGATTACTAGGAACGAATTTTTTGACATTATATGGATAGAATTTCGATCATTTGTAATGAATCAGAGTTTGATCAAATTACCCTCACTAATTATTTGATGTTTTTCGTGCTCGAAGAATTCGAAATACTAATTGTGGTGGTTTGCGACGGCACAGAAACGGCAGATGTTGATAAATGGCGCACCAAATTCCACGGAGAGGGTAAAAGAAAAACAGCAGATTGCCTGACCATGTGGTGGCATATGAAAGGAAACGTCAATGTAGATTTGATCGATGACAATAAAGGGATATTTTTCACATAGATAAAGGTACATCTTAAAACTCAGAAGCTTTGGGAGAAAGGACAGTTGATATTGTGTACCATTTGTAATATCGTCGTCGTTCAGGCATAAGTCACTAAGTCTAAAACTCTAGTTTCGAGATGTGTTCAGCTTCAACTTAAATAATTTTGAGTCCTTGTGATAAATTGCGAAATTTATTTTGCAGATTCCTAGCTCCTACGGTTGACTTACTAATGTTTACAGGTTTCTCTAAAGAAATAATTATTAGCAAATTCTAATTGACTGCAGTAGTCCATCAAAAGGTTTTCGTGGACTTAGTGACATCGGCCTGAATGATGACGATATAGTAAGTTTTTGTGAGGGCTCTGTGCAACCGTAGTGTGTGATGTGGCTCTTTTTAGTGTAGTAGAATCAGATTTCTTTTCTGTTCTAATGAAAAATTTGTAAATATATTAGTGCAATCAACGAAGGCCAAAAATCGACGAATAGAAAAAAAATGGTGTAGTTTTGAAATTTGGCACAGCTGTTGGGGATACTGTCCTAAACAACATACTAAAAGTCCCCGCCCGTGGGTGTTACACGGGGAGGGTACAGGGGTTTAAAGGGGCGTTTTCAGTTTTTCTTAAATATCTCGAAAACTATGGGTTCAAGAGAAAAATACTCAATTACAAAAACTACATTAAATTCTCTACAAAATAGGTCCTACATCTTTATTTTAGCATCAATAGTTTAGAATATATGGGGAGTTGAAAAAGTGAGTATTTCTGAAATTCCTTATTGTAATGGTAAAATCAATAAAAAAATGCTCAAGTAACAATCTTCAGAAGCACCTCATGCCTATATAATAACTTAATAAACGTAGTATTGTATGTGTTGAAAGTAGTGGTGGTGTCGGTGCGGGGGGCAGACAAATATATTTGATGAACAGTCGTCATCACTTCCTCCCTTCCCCTCCGCAAGATCATTTCTACTCAGTCGTTTGGTTCTGTAAACACTCCAAATGAGTATATTAAGACAGTATAATCTAAATATACATAAATACGATGAGCGATGCGGGACAATCATTACCGAGACATTTGCTGATCACGGCGAAAGTAATAAATGTTTCGGTTGAAGTCGTTAACGACACTCTTGCTCTTTGGGGGGTATTTTGTGTCCTACCACTAGGTATCAATGTAATTCAAGGATGGCAATAGTATTTTAATTTCTTTCCCAGACATCGGTGGCCATTTGAAGATGGACACTGGTAGTGATCTGACCGGATGTGGTTGAGAGGACTCACTGTAAAAATGTGTGGGGGAATTCCAAATTTTACTAGAATGCATAACTCTGGGCGAATACTGGAATAACAGTTTTAGTAGAACAAACGAATGCAGACGTTTCCTGTGTGTGCTTGTGCGTTATATTAACATTATTTATAGATACACAATATGAGGCAGTTGCTGAAAAGGTTTATTATGTGAAGATATGTTGTGACTGATGTGTGGTGTAGGTGAAAAAGGAATAGATGGGTTAATTAAGGCAAGTATTACAAGAAAAGATGGGAAGCATGAACTATTCAGAGAACAGAAAATGATCCTTCTTCCTGCTTCTTGTAGGAAAAAATACACGAGACCTCAATCAATTACAAGAAACTGTCATGGTATCTGTACTAATGGTGCACCTCTAGAAGAAGAGGAGTTCGAACTTGATCGAGAGGTAGAAGAATCGAATGAAATTTAATTACGAACAAGTGTAAAAGTGTTTTATGCATATTTTTATGTAATATATATATATATATAATATTATGTTATAGATATAATGTTATAATAGATAGCCGCCAATTTGAAATAAAAATTTTCTTTCTTAAGAATGAAGCTAGCTTTTTCAACCACTTATTGTAATTCTCTCTATATATTCGAAGCCATTCATACTAAGAAAAAAATGAAGGACTATTTTAGTGGGAAATTTAATGTAGTTTAATTTTGTAATTGAGTATGTTTCGCTAGAACCCATAGTTTCCGAGATATTTAAGAAAAACTGAAAACGACCCCTTTAAACCCCCTTGTATCCCCCGCGTAACTCCCACGGTCGGGGACTTTTAGTATGTTGTTTAGGGCACTATTCCCTACAACTGTGCCAAATTTCAAAACTACACCATTTATTTTTTCTATTTTTCCTTCGTTGACTCGACTAGAATTGATCTTATGAAGAGAAACGGATTGAGGGGAGGAAGGGATTACGACTGTTCATCAAATATATTTGTCTCCCCCCCGCTCCGACACCACCACTACTCTCAACACATACAATACTACTTTTATAAAATTATTATATAGGCATGAGGTGCTTCTGAAGATTGTTCCTTGAGCATTGTTTATTGATTTTACCATTACAATAAGGAATTTCAGAAATACTCACTTTTTAAACTCCCCATATATTCTAAACTATTGATGCTAAAATAAAGATGTGGGAATTTTTTTGTAGGGAATTTAATGTAGTTTATTTTTGTAATTGGGTATTTATCGCTAGAACCCATAGTTTTCGAGATATTTAAGGAAAACTGAAAACGCTCCCTTTAAACCCCTGTACCCCCCGCGTAACCCCCACGGTCGGGGACTTTTAGTATGTTGTTTATGGCACTAATCCCTACAACTGTGCCAAATTTCAAAACTACACCATTTTTTTTCTATTTTTCTTTCGTTGCCTGGACTATATACACAGTTATGAAAAATAGAAGCTATTTTTGTAATAATTTTTGATTTTCACTGCCGATTGTCCACCGTCAGTTAATAGCTCATAGAACAATGTAAGGTCGGTCGGTCCACCGGCCGAATAGATGTTACAATTTAAGAAGTAGTCTGCAACATGACATTTTATACAATACTACCCGACCACAATAAATACCGGAATTTTTGACATTAATTTGTGTGTTTCACCAGTACTAGTGATAGATAAAAACTAAAAGTAGTTAAGGCAAACTTCAGGTCATCACGTGCCAACATGAATTTTGTGGCATGTCTTGGATTACGAAGCTAATTTTCATATTGCGAAAATTCTTCTGATAATTTATTACATGCTGCGTAACATGAATTTTCTGGTCTCAGTGATGTCCATCCAAACCATTGAACTGAAACTGATGTCTGAAAGCTACAATTCTTTTCTTTTGATAAGTAACAGTGAAGAGTCTTTCTTTTGTCCAACAGTAATGCATAATGTGCTTTAGATTTAAAAAAATGAATTTGCTTATAAATGAGTATACGTAAGATAGATTTCTTCAAGCCTAAACATTCATTTTTTTAAAGAAATATTAATGTTGTGCAACAAAATGTCTGATTATATCCATCAGAAACAGTATTCATGGTTTCAGAAAACCAATCGATATAATTATCTGATTCAAAAGGGAATTTTTGAAAAGTTAAAGCTTATTAGTGATGAAATTTAATGTCAGTTTATTATTAATATTTTATTCAGTTATTATTCATGTATAGCAAGTTGTCAGATTAAATCAGTATGAAATAAAAGTGGGTGTTTACTTTCAGGAAAAATCCACCTGGCAGTCTTTACGCTTCACTTCTGGTTTGAAATCCAGACCGACCTTTATTGTTTCCCACGCATTTTTGTAGATGTGACAGAAATTCTACAAAAACAATTTCGAAAATATTCTAAATTCAACCATGCCATCATAATTTATCAAACAACTTGTTTGCGTGAAATTATTTTCCATTTATCTTGTATGAATACTTCGTTTGTGTTCTAAGAATATGCATTCGTGGAGTTACGAAATGTTTGAGGCAAAAATGATATATTTTGATAATGATATAAAGCAAATATTTTTGACTCAGAAAGTGTCGTGAGTAGAGAAAAATTTTAAAAAGCCCTATTATTCTTTCACCTTTTGCTTTAGATACTTTCCTAGAAACTTACGTAAAGGCAAATTTTCTGAAACCTGATGATTTCGTAATAATTTCTTAGATTCAGCTCCATACACAAATACACTAGCATACCATCTAACAAAGAATGTAAACAAAACATATTTTTTAAAACGAACAAGTTTTTTCTGAGCAAAATATCTTGGAGAAATTTTGAAATAATCGAGTTTTCAGATGCATAGTAGAGAATTTCAGAAAATTACAAATGTCTCTCATCACGTGAATCTATATGCAAGAAACCTTCAAAAACAGAAACTTCATAAAAACGGCAGTTCTTGTGCGATTAATGAAAACCCTATACCATCGGAATGCTAATTCTAACACGTGCATGAAATATAAGATAAATGCGCAGCCAATTTCAATCTGTTATGACATTTTTTTATTTATTTAACTTGACTTGTTTCATTTTTGTAAAGATGGAATTTTGTAATTGAATTTTCATTCATTTTCTTACGTGCTGAATTTTTGAAACTTTGAACAATTTTAAGTTTTCAATAACAGTGCATTATTTTAATATTTTTAGAACTTTATTACTATTCAGTCGATTAATTCATTTAAATGGTGACGCCCTCAGAATGACGCCACCTGGTAGTCAATTTGAGAAAAAATCATTTTAACATTTTATTCCAAGATATTTATAATAATGAATTATAAATTAAAGACTAAAAAGTAGAATATAATTAAAATTAAAACATCTTATCTTTCTAGAATACTAACAAAAATATGTTTTTAAAAAACTGTTTTGAATAGCATTATTTTGCATTATGTATCCAACCTTATTATTCAATTTTTATCTTGCGAATTTAAACAGTTTAAACCATATTTTATGTTTATCGCATAACTGAATAATGAAACTGAATGATGTCCTCAGTTATTCTTAGTATCATTAAACCATACGTGCGACCGGGATATGACCAAATTTAGATTTTGCGCCAATAAAGCACATAACCCATATATGCAACTCAGCAGCATTAATAACACTGTTCGCGAACTTCCGCTCATAGAAATTTGACACTATTCACTGCATTTGCATTAGCCCATATTGGTTAATCATTCAATTCCTCATATGCTAAGGTTTTGAAATTTTGTACACTTGTGCACTTTCGATGGCAGTGATCTAATTTAATATTTTCCGAACATAATTATCAATTAATTTTTAAAAATAATTAAATTTCGCTTCCAAATCAATGGCGCTGCTTGGAACTGAATTTGATGAAAAATTACTTTTAGGATATATAATAATGAGTAATATAGATTAGAAACTAGAAAATAGTTAATTTAAGGAAACTTTTATCTTTAGTACCCAAATAAAAGGGTGTTTTTAAAAACTTTTTTCACAAATTTGTTGAAATGGAAGAGGTTTAATTCCATAGATCGATTTCTACATTCATCACTCTTAACATTCGACGTAATGTCGATGACCATAGAGAATTTTACAGTGGATATTCCGAAATAACCTATGAGCAACAGCTAATGAGATATTCCTGCATATTTTGACTAATATGATTGCTTACACTTTTTTTTGTGCTGAGACTTTTCATTGTAATGACCTTGTTATTGCAAGGAATGCGATTCGTTATGTCCTTGTATCCTTCATTTTTCGTAATTATTCGTGGTTTTGTCTTTTTAAGCAGACTGTTAATCGTGCATAAGTCTGTGCATTTGGAATGTGTTTAGAGGTCGCAGTAGCCTAGTGGTAAGGTCTCGGCTTCCGGGCTGAGGGGTTTCCAGGTTAGAAACCCGATTCCACTGCAGATTCGTATTATATTGCCCTGTTACACGTTAAATAATACGTAGGGGGTCAAACGGCCTCCCGCTGGTGTGGTGCGGAAGTTTGGAAAGGGGATGCTGTTTCAGGTGTTGTCCTCGTCATATGGTCAAGGTTCAAAATTACGTTCCGTCCAGAAATACGAAATAGCCTTCGTTTTGCTTCAAAACGGGACGTTAAAGCACTAAACTAAACTGAGAGTGGCGAACTCAATCCACGTGATGTCACAATTAAATATCTAACGCAACTGCTCAAGTAATCTAATATCAAACATCTTGTCATTATCTTTGCTGAGGTTGCACTTTTTTTTTTTGCTAACTGAGAGATGCACCGTGGATTACCAAAATTAAATCTGAGCGATATAATTGACGTGTAGAACGTGAGCATGAGATGACTACATTTGACGAGCAACACCATAAGTTTATAATTTTAACCACTCTCTGCATTCAAAGGTTGGAAAAAGTTCTTCACGTTATACTGTAAATTCATAAATTATTGAACCATCTTTTAGAGCAACACTATAAAAAGACACACATTGGAATTAATTTGTCAGAATGTTTTCAAAATGTTACCAGAGTGCTTTGAAAATTAGAAACAAACACAGTTCAGTATATAATATTACATTCAAAAAGTTTCGGAACTTTCTTTTATTACGGAAGAATAAGTATAGATGAAAACTCTTTATTTGGTGGTTTCCTTCGAAGTAATTACCTGTGCAGCTATGCATTTTTGTCATCGTCCGTACAAAAATGTAAATACGGATTACAAGACTTCCTTCGTTACTGCTCGCTGCATTTCTTCGGAACTTGAGAAAATTTTTCATCCGAGGAAAAAAGAAAACGTTACATGGAGAAAGATCAGGGGAATAAGCTGGTTGTGTAAGTATCATACTTGAGACGCCATATATCCGTGAGCATAATGTAGCATCCAAGATTTGATCTTCCAAAGATCTGATAGCTTTGGTGTCACCGAATCATGCCGAAATTTAACGCAGTGCAAGCTCGGCAACAGTTTCTAAATGGGCATTTTTCACAATTTTTTGGGCAATAATGACATATTCATCCATTGTGGCTTCTCATCCTCCTTGATGTTCTGTCGGCCCTTTCTGAAACACTGGTGCCACTCAAACTCCAGTTCGACTCATTGCTGTTCTGCCGCAAGTCTCGGCTTCCTCTAGCAACACACAGAATTTGGCACTTGAACGCAATTCGATATGTTTTCACCCTGACAGAAAATTTTGAATGCTTGTAATCCCTTGCTATGCGCATACTCCGTACATACTCCGATTGGACGAAACCAGTTCTGACTAGTCGAACACATTACATCCTTCTCTTATTCAGCGGGAAAAGGCATAATTCATTTACATTTGAAAAATATTTAAAAACTTCTGGAGCTTCTGGAACCTGTATTACTTAGTATTACTTGAAGTACGTTTTAAATTATTGTAGCTTCTTCATGCATTATGAAACAAGCCTTTTAAAATAAGTCCCTTATTTTAATTTTAGAATGATCGCATCTATTAAAATAACAACTACTCAGATCAAACTTTCACTTCAGTCCTTTGAGAGAAAACAATTTAATATAAACAAACGTAATTCTTTTCCTCTTGAAAATATCCCTTTTTTATATGCTTTTAATAGTGCAAGACTCAAGTCAAGTGCGTGACTTTGAACTGATAACAAAGGATCTTTAAGCATATTTGAAAAGCACTTACTCCTTGAATTTTTCATGAAGTTTCCTCTAAATTTTTGATAGATTCAAGCACTCTGTATTTCACAAGTGAAAATGAACTCAAGGACGTCTATTTTAGTCTTGTTATTGAGCCAAAGATATTATGTTTCAACGGAGAACTTTTGAAGAATAGTTATTAAACTTACTAACAAAAATTTTATCTGAAGTATTTAATTAAATTGAATATATTTATTATATGCAACAACATTAACAAAGAATTTAAGTTATGAAATTGTTCGCGCAAAGACAGTTTGTTTTCATTCTTTAGCATGTTTGTTATACCACATCAGTTCGAAGCCTCATGAAAAATAAACAGTAAAGATTAATTTATTGATTTGATTTCCTAGAGTTATAGCTCATTTTGTAACTACATGAGGTTATTGGAAACGATCCTTCTGACCCGTAATCAGATGATATGGATGACAACTGAGACAGCATTCCACTGTCAGAGGTTCAACAACACGCAAACGTGGGGATACGTGAACCTCGATAATAGATTTACATATCCCTATTACCACAAGATATTGCACGATGTCTCCACTATGTTGTTCAGGGGTGTTTTGAATGCCACACAATATCGTGAAGATATCGTAGCAATAATTTAGAGCATCTAGTACTAATAGGTATGACAAGGCTATAAGTAAGGTACTTTTTGGTGGAATTGTAGCACTGAATAAAAATATAAACACATTTGGAACAAAAAATATGGCTGATACAAATATAAACAAATTTTTGAAATGAAATGAGGTGAAATCTTCAGACTTCTTACTATTAATAAAATAATTTTTGATTAAAACAAAAGTAGGTTTGGCCTGATGTTGCAGACAAAATTTCGAAAGTGGAGCATTTTAAATCCAAGAATCCATCGTCTGTATAAGCATGGGGTAACTTAACCCTGTTGCTCATCTTCAGGGAATTCAGATCACTAAACTGGCGATAAAGTACAGGCCCAGAAACGATAGATTGTCTTGATATATGCCAATTGGTAAAATCTTCCAATCAACAGATTTGTGACAGCTTAGACGGGTGTCGATAGATCGCCAAGTCTTGCTAAGAAAGTAAGGGTGACTATTCTCTTCATGACGTAAAGATTTGAAAAAAGCGAATGAGGATTATTTGATAGTAAACAAAGGGCACTGTCAGAGAAGTGAAGGTCTGGAAATATTAAAATACTGCATTGTCATCTGGAACGCACAACTGTGCAAAATGCATTTTATGCACATCCGAAAATAAGTGAAACACTGACTTCAAAATTCTATCTTTGGAAATAAGATCGATATAACTCAACTTAAATCAAAGCTCACAAAAATTGAACTCTATTATGCAGAAACTTAATTGTTATTGTTTTAAATCAAATTCTTGTGTATTATACCAAATGCCCAAAACTATTTAACTGGACATAATAACATACCCCAGAATTTTTCCAGTATTGCAACTTAAGCTATCACTGAATATGAGTTACGAATCTCTTTTCCCCTACACACTTAAAGCAGACCGTCTCTCTTACATACGAGGCCTCTCAGAGGTACGACTGTCAATGCTCTTCGGCAGTTGCATAATAACGTGCAAATAGAATGGACAAAATTAAATCTTCCCGGCTCGATATATTTCCCTGGCTCTCAGTTTTCGCAATCAATAGCGCACAAGTGGATTTATTAGAGACGAGGTGAAAGTTTATGTGTTAAAGAGCACCACTCTCTCCGCCACAACTTCGATCAACAGATAGAGTTTTAAAGAGTATTGATTTTCCAAATCGGATTGCGCTGCGGCACCCCAAAAATGGCGAATCAATTGGTCCTTTAGTATACAATGGAAATAAAAGACAGCAGAGTGCATTTGAATTTTATCAAAAGGGTCTATGTCTTAAATATTGGACTTCCCACAAAAGCGCTTAATGGCAGCCTCCAGGGGTATTGAATACAGATTTTAGAACTACAGTGAGTGTTCAAAGAATTTAATTACGGAATATATCACTTGATTGTAATTTCGAGTGACATATTTTAGCGGTTTAGGTTTTCAGGGCTGATAAATTTCTCCGCGCGCAGGTAAGTAATGACGGCTGTTTCCGCAAGCTCCTAAGAGAATTTGAGAAATTGATTTTAAAAGGATCTCGTGAAGGAGTACACTGATTAATAAAGTTACGTAATGAACTTAATTCTGGAAGCAGGACAAAAATAATCATATCAGATGCTTCCTATTACTGTTTCTTCTATTTCCATTTCGTACGGGCAATGCAAATGGCATACCCGTGAGTGCATATGAACAAATGAAAGCATATGGCAATCGTATAATATGTTTTCTATTTCTGTTAACCTTTTGCTTACGGGCAATATAGATAACGTACCAGAAGAATTTATTTCCTTGACTACGTGTTAGTACCCTATTATCTCAATATACCTTACAATATCTCCACGAGAATGCTACCATATTTCGAATGCCGCCATACAGATATGGTATGAATATGGCGGATTATCGTGTGCTGATAGGATACAGATGCTTATCCATTAAAGGCGTGTATACACTTGCGAGAGGACAGTTCGAAGAAATTAAGTTAGCAACGATCCAATCGTGAACTATGGGACTTCAATCCATCGCTTGACAGTCGACAGTAATGGCGGACTGGGATCTTCAGAAGAGCTTCTGAAAGCGCCTTGGTTTGCAAATTTGACGTCAGTGGTTTGAAGGAGGTTCGCGTGGAGGGACGACGAACTACATTCAGAACACGTCCCAACTGCGAATCATTTGACACATCGACAGAATTTGGTTCGCCGCGAGCGTTTCGCAAACCGTTTGGATCACAAGTGTATACGCACCTTTACACATTGAGATTCCACTTGCTTACAGAGTAATTAATTTGCTTGTTCTCTCACGATTTTGTGGATAATTTTACTCCCTTGTCCTATTGTATCACCCAATTTACGATAGCCAGTTTTATTTCAAATGGTAGAAGACAAGAAGAGGTAGGTAACAAGAAACACAAATCTTATCTATCGATCACGTGAAACGAGAGGGAAGAATATTTCTATTTCGCCACAATAAACCCAATAAGAAAATCGTTATGTTTTTGTTGTGCTACAGAATTATCGACAGCATTTATTTTTATTTGACACCATTATGATAGGCAAAGTCAAATTTTTTGTGTAAATAATCATAAAAGACAGGTTAGGTTGTATTAACGTCCCGTTTGAAGCAACACGAGGGCTATTTAGGGACGGACCACATAATTTTGAACCGCGGTCAGATGACGAGGACGACACCTGAGCTGACAACCCCCTCTCCAAACTTCCGCACCACACTTATTTTTTATTTAATTTTTCACTGAATGACTCAGTTCTATATGTTTATAGTGCTCTCCACTTGTTTATGAGTTTTTTAACTTATTGTACCCAGTCGGTTCCTTGGTGTGGGATTCTCTCGGCGCCCTAGGGCAGCTATTGGTCCATGAGCCCCGACAATACATGACTGTTCCAATTCCCGAGTCTCTCCGCAGTTCTGGAAACCTGTTGCCACGTTGTCAATGCCCTAAGGAATGTTTAGATTTTTTTTGGGGGGGGGGATGGGACTATGCATTCTACTTTTTGACCTTGTTTTTATTTTTAGACTACAAAATTTCATTCTTTTTCCTCTCCCATTGGCCGTTTTTTTCCTGTATAAGGCATAAAGTAATTTTTAACTTGCGCATTTTTACTCAAAAAAACATTCCGTACTTGATAATTTGATATTCCCTTATACGCGGGACGTGGATTACCGTTGACTAACGGAATTTATTCCTTTCTATCTCGGAAGTAATTATTATTATTATGTAAGTAATTATAACTATGTTATGAATAAGTAATTATATTCTATGTTTGGTAAGTTTTTATTTGTATTTTGTGTGTCGTTTGATGTGTAGGGTTCTTTGTGTGTGTTTTGTTTTTATACTATGGGGTTTCAATCTTTGACTTATTTATATATCTGATTTTTACTGCTTTTTCTGTGTTTATTTGTTTGTTTCTTTTTCAATACTTATCTATTTTTTTTATCTATTTTTACTGTTCCTTGCTTGCCCGAGCAGTAAATCAAGCTATTTTCTCCCCACCGAGGTGGGTCGAACCATGTTTACACTCCCAGCTCTCTTGTATTTAAAATTAATGCTCCAGTTCGGGCAATGCCTGTATCATCTTATTGTATCCAATAAATCCCGTCCTCCACATGCTCTCTCCCCGCTGGTCCTCTACCGGCCTTACACCCTTCTTGGGGAGGCCGGGCCAGTGTGGGTATTTTTGCACCACACCAACGGGAGGACGTTTGGCCACTACGTATGATTTAGCGTGCAACAGGCCCCATACACGGTGGATCCATAAAAGACAGAAATACTTTTGTGATTAGTCATAGCATAAAATTTATTTTTAGAACAGAAGTCAATCTCATTTTTGTCCATACTTATCCATTATGCAATTTTTAAACTATATAATGACTTTATTGATTTATCGCAGCTTTTTATAACACAGCTCTTTTCATTATGGATGATGTTTCAGGGGCTTTAATTACTAATATTTAGTTATTCACAGGTTCTGTACCTGCGGATCCATCATTAGTTTCAGATATTGGACCTACGGATATTCATATATTTCGATGTATGCTCAATAGTGAAATATTTCATTTCGGTATTAACACTGAAATCAAATATTTCTTTTATAGGAGCAGCTAAACACCATCAAAAGGACTATTCAATTGTCTGTATTCGCTTTGCTCTCTATTTTAAACGGACCAATCCAAAACACGGTAGGTTTAACCGGTAGTTATACGTTGTTGACAAGAATATTGATTTAAAAAGGAATCTTGTATGGACGGAAAAAAATGGTTTGTGTATCTGTTGTATCTATCTTTGCATATTTTCTCTCATTATTACCAGTGAAACTAATGAAATTATGGAAAACTTTGAACAATTCTGTGAATTTAATAAATGTCTTGAAGAAAAATATGAGTCGTTTGCCATTTGTTAAATATCTAGTTAAGGCAAACATTTATTCTTAGATAATTGAAAACATTTATGTCAAAAATTTGAAGATTTCAGCTAATTTTTTTTTACTTGTAGGGGGAAATGGGGTAGATTGATACGCGGGAACATTGATACAGTTCTTAAATTTTCATGATTGGAATGGCTCGAGAAGTTCATATCCCCTCATATACATGCCACTGTAACCCTTAGCACACTGTAAATTTTTCGGCCATGTTAAATCAAAAGTTAATTTACAAATAAATCAAACCGCTAATCTTCTAGTCGAAGTAAATTTTACTCTAAGAACGTGTTGTGTGATTTCTTTCACTAATTACGCTTTCCTGCCAGGGAATCTACTCCAAAGGTACGAAAAAACGTTTATTTTTCTGAACTATATTAAGTTTTGAGATTTTTTATCGTTGATTTTGCTTGTCCCCTTTTTTCAAGTAAAAAAGTCTCTTGGGGCAGACTGATACAGTTGACTGCAGGGCACATTGATACGCATATTCTGTGTGTTACAATGCGCCTTAACAGCAACTACTTTGCAAAATCGTCTTCAGAAATGGAAAAAACTCAAAAATGAATTATCTAAGAGAAACACACAATTAAGTACTTTTTTAAACAATGAACACGGTTTGAATTTCATTCCAAAAATGAAAAGTATTGTTGTAAATTAAGTTTGAAATATTTTTTACGAATTTATTAAAATTTGAGAGAAAAATTGAACGGAAATTTAATTAATATCAGCAAAAAGATAATTTTTTGCATTTTTAGATGGTGTGAAAATTATTTTTGTGCTAATTTTTTTTTCGTAAGTCATCAAGGAAGAACGCGAAAATTTCCCTTAATTTTTAATTCATTAAAATTTCCACAAACGGATTCTAGGCTCACATTCCCACCTTCAAAAGTATTTTTAGACACATAGACACAAATTATCCTTTATTATTTGTAGAGATAAATTATTTTTTGAGGCATTATTGTTTCATTTTCCCAGTCTCATTAAAAATGTTGAATTTTGATTAAAATAAAAGTTTGTTACGTTGTTAAACTTTTAAATCTTGATTTGGAATATAAAGTTTATTGATAAAACACTTTTTGTATTGATCCCAGACCTATTAACCATCATTATTTTGACATTTCCGTGTATATCAATGCACCCGTTGTATGGGGTAGATTGATACAAATCATTTTTAGGAAAAAATTGTATTTTACTATTTCTTATTTTATTATTTAAATATTTAATTATACATATTGTTGCACAAAATCTTACCGTGGGTGTATGGTGTAAACAGTCCAACACGCAGGATAATGGAGAATGAAGGTTTATTTACAAATATGCCGGAAAACACGTAACACAGGTACAGGAAACAATAGTCCTTGCACAGATTACCAATGTAAATAGACAACAATTCACAGGTAATGACAGTTCAGTCAGCAAATATCTAACAGCACAAACAGTCAGCAAATAACTAGTCACGACAATAACAGCTCAGCTGATTAGCTCACACAGCAGATAGAACTCCGAAGACGTTCGCGCTTCACAGTGAAGTCACCAGTCGATCAAGATCCTGCTGTCGTCCAAACGCGGTCTTATATACTCTCCCCGTTAGGCCGTGACGTCACATAGAATTTTCATGAAAATCCTAGATCTCGGCCCCTAATAGAAATATCGAGAAAAGGATTGCATTTTCGAGAATAATCTATTTGTCGCCAAGGTCGCCAAATTTGTCGCCAAGTCGCCAAAATGGTCGCCAAGTTTGTCGCCAAGGTCATGCGTGCCACGAGAGTCGCTGAGGTCACTCCATGCTTCACCTTGTAAAACCCTCTTCCCAACCATAAGACCTGCATTGCTGGGAAGTGGCTTTCGATGACTGTAACAATATAGTGTATTAGTTCTAATTATTTAGGTTGGTAAAATCATTTTTTAGCTTTCCCAAAAAAAGTGCATCAATGTCTCCGTGTTCCCCTAAGTGCTAATTCTGAAGTGTTTTCACTACTATATAAAAAGATTAGAAAGCTAAGATATAATTGTCTTCATTCATAACAACAATCTAAATCTATTTTTTTTAGTTTTTTAGAAAATATCAATCTAGATTCAACTTAAAAACTGGAAAAACCCATCGAAATCACATCACTAGAATCAAATTTATTTCCCGAATGTCCTTTTTTTAACTTTTATGTACTGTGCATATTATTCTAACTTTTTTCAACTAAAATATCTAATTTTCTTACTTGAGGTAACAAATAAAGTTCACTAACAAACAATGAAATATATAGTAATGGTATAAAAAAGTTCGGAATATTTCCATCAATGTTACCCGATCAAAATTCCTTCCAAAATTAACTCTCAGTTGATTCCTTCTAAATCAAGTTCAATCGTAAAATGAGACGAAAAAATGTCAGAGGACCTGACGTTCTACTTTAGACCCATAATCTAAATTTACTTACATCAAAGCGCCATAACTCCTCAAATATCTCATCTAAAAGAACTGATCATCTTAAATTAAATGCATTTCCATCGAATCTGATAAAATCCCCAAAAGCACGTTAAGCCAATATAGACAATACACACTAAAGGGCTCTGCATAAAGCATTTATAAAACAACCGGGCCATTTCTTGCTCTCCAAATCGGAGGGAACAGCACATAAGAGCAAAAAAAAAAAAAAAAATTGAACCCAAAAAGGAATATATCCATCCCCTTTTGTGCGTGTGTGGTAGATCCTATCACTTTTCCGAAATATGTTCCTCTTGAATTGCATCCCTGTCGCAAGAGCAGTCTGGAAAACGCTTTGTGAAATCCTGATAAACGGATAATGATTCCGCGAAATTCCTCCCCAACGGAAACACGAAGGCGGGGAGCGTTCCCCGAATGCCTGCCTTAATAGGTTTTTCCAATGACCCGTTTTAAGGTGGAATTGCAGGGGATAAGCCGGATCATTGGCTGTGGCCACCGAATCAGCGGAGATAACTTTTGCCATAGCGATGAGTGAAGAGCTTTGTAATGCTTGGAGGATTGTCCGGGTTTTCTTCCCTGCACTGGTTTCGAGCAGAAAGCAAACGTCGGTTATTAAAGGTATCACCTAAACTTAGTTTGACAAAATTCCGATGTAACAATTCTTCTTAGATCGATTACTAGACCTCAGTAGCTGTTTTATTTGTAGAAATTATTTAATAAAATGCAAGTAACGTTTCTTTTTCTCTTTTTTTCCTCCATTCAAAGTCTTGAATTGTTCATTTTTATGAAAACTAATGTGCTTGCTTTGTGTCTCCGATAAACACAAGATTTTTTGCGGTATTGTACAATATTGTACGATATTTTTATATATTGCAGATTATCAAACAACATCGTAAAGTATTGCGAGGCAACGTAGAATGATCGTTGATGGTGACGAATGACAGACAGTATTTCATAGTATTTTAAAATATCTTACGGTACTGCATATTATTACAGATTACTGTACGATGTAATACTTTATTGCGCGATATTATACAATATTGTACGATATTATATGGTACTGCATATTATTATTATTATATGATATCGCACAGCATTATATAAGATTATGATTATTGTTATTTATAAATTTGTGATACATTACACTATTGGCAACTAAGCGCCATTTCATGGATTTTGGATTAATTACTGCAAATTGCCCTTATGTTTACCATAAAAAAATGATTCAATTCCAGTCGATTACCGATCATACCGCTTAAAATGTTGTATTTAATTTTGGAAAAAACTCTGCATAAGAATTTATTCTGTAATATTTTATGAAAACAACTATATTTTAAAATATGCATTAGGGAGATTGTTCCTTTTTGCATAAACGCGTCCAATTATAGATGTCAAAATTTTTGAGTCTTCTTATGAAATGCAAACAGTTGAAATTAGGAATACCAATATTAAAACACCTTATTAAAGTTCTTCACATCTTTAATTTCCATTTAAACTCGCGAGTATTTCGAAAATGCTTACATCCGAATGCTTTAATACTTAAACACAACAAGTTAACTTATTGCATCTAAATTGAGCCAAAAATTTTGGAATAAATGAGACGTGGAATCAAACGCTGAAACGAGGTTCGTAATGCGTGATTCATTAATTGGAAGTAAGCTAACTGGAGTGGCCGGGACTAGTAAAGGGAATATTAAATTCGTGTTCAGGAAGGCTTGAATAGCAATACATGACTGCAAATCTCATTAAATAACTGTTGTACCATTTGCCAAAATATTGCCCATTATTCCAGCTCAATTATTAACTTATGTCAAATAACAATTGCAATAAGGTAGATTATTAAGGAGTAAGTAGGATTTCAATTTATTTCATGACATGCAATATAATTGCAATTTATGCTTATTTCGCTAACTACAAGGTGTCCATAAGGCAATTATTGCAACTTAGTCCAGTAAAGTACCGTTTCTAAAAAAATAGTGAAGTAGAACTAAAATTGTAAAATCGTTAAAAAAATTTCTTTTTAGGAAAGAACATGCAAAAATTAAAAGAATAAAATAAGAAATAGAGAGAGAAAAATAAGAAATTCTTTATACACAGCAGCTTAAATCATAAAAAAGTGCATCAAATAATATATTTTCATTTCTATCTATGTTATTATTTCATATTAAGGCTAGCTTATTCTGACGCGTGTACCCACATTGATATAATCATTTTGTTTTTGAAATTTCCATTGCAAATAATATCATAGTAAAAACATTTGTTAAAGGATAGATCTACACAAGAGCTTTGCTACTTTTTTCAACCCCAATGCCATTTGATAACACAGCTTTATAGTAATTTTATCTTAAAACTGAATTTAAATAATTCAATTTTTATTTTCGCATTTAACTTAGTGGTGTTAAACGATTTTCTCTTCATTATAGGTTTCATTTGGAATAAGTTTCTGGTTTAAAGATATGCAGAAATTTCATCCTACGCATATGATTTTGTTTCTCCTGAATCATGAGGAGGCGGATTTAATTATTCAGCCTCCTAATGAAAGCACGGTACAGGAATTGTCAGATGTGATGACGAGGTGGGAAATGATATCGATCCCTTACAGAGGATGAGTCTTCACTCGCTGCTCCAAACTTGGTCTCAATTGAGAATACAAGATACAGATACATAATTGTGTTTTCCAGATGTTACAAAAAAGTACTTTTCTGGAGTCAAAATCAAAATTTTCTTTCGATATGTCTCAATCCAATTTTTGAACATAGCATTAAACATAAAACTAAAAAATATATGTCTTAGAAATTGCGTAGAATAAATTTATACTTATAACACTAAAAGACCAAAGGAAATAAAAGCAAACTTTTTTCATATCATCCATAGTTTATGCACACAGCATTAAACATAAAACTGTAAAATATCTGTATGTATGTCTAAGAAATTTTTAACTAAACAGAAAACTATAATATGAACAGACCAAAGAAAGGAAGAAGATTTCTTTCCAAAAACTTATTTCTAGAAATAAATTAAATTTACACAAATCAATTAAATTGAATGCAAAGATTTCATATGAGTTTTTGCCATATATTGCTTCGAAAAATCTCATAATTCTTTCCTTAATGTGCAATAACTATTCAGAAGCACTTGACACTAACTAAATACTAACACTGCTTCATTTCCCATAATTAGTTTAGCTACTGCAACTGCAGCAACATTTCTGACGCATACGGAGATTTCCCTCACTTTAAAAGCTATTAAGGCTTTCATGGAGCTTTAACTAGTTGAATTCATGCCCTAACAGGCGTCTTCGAGGCAATAAAATGCAAAGAAAGCGTCAGTGCTCATAAAAGCAAACGCGGCAATAAAATGTTTTGTTTTTTACTGCCTCACAAAACTCTGCTTCAAAGGGTATTCTAATCTGGTTCCCGAGCGCACAACAGGGAATCAAAAATCGCTTCAAGAAGTTCTTCCACGCCCTTATTTTCAATTAGCGGTTCTTCCAGAAATTAAATAAGAAGAATCACGGTGCAAATGCATTTAGATATGCCGTCTGCTTCAAATGGATAATAAAAACTGCTTAATATTGCTCGAATAGAGTTATCTCCGAGAGATGGAGAGAATAATTGTAATTCTTTCTGGAATTAAAATTTCAAACTATTCGTTTCATTCCTCGCGTAATCAAAAATGTAATTAAACACAAACAATCAGAGAAAAGATGAGTAAAAAGGAATTTAATTACTGTCGAACTTCTCTTTCTGAGGGCTGAAAAATTTATGTTATTTCTGAAAGTATAACTGGATAAAACTGTTATCATCTTTGATCTGTATTTCGCATTTAAGGTAGATGGATATTCTTATTAGATAACGATAGGGATGTTATCTTAAATGATGTAATTTAAAAGCGACGTGTGCTACATCAGATCTGGATTACAAAAGGTTGGTGCATATACACACATAATCACATTATTTTTGTTTCACTTGTTTCATGTTTGTGAAAATGGAACTTTATAATGTATTTTTCATCTACTTTTTGATGTGCTACAGTTATGAAATTTTATACGCTTTATTGGTCTTGATAACAATACAAGATTTTAAAATTTTCAGAGTTTAATTATAAGTAAATAATTAATTAAATAAAATTTTTATTCATTACTAGTCTGTTTTAGTTTGCTTGGGTTTTTTGGCGCAAGAGAGCATCCTTGGTAAAACTGGGCCAATTTATTCAGTATTCGTGGTGATGCTTGGTAGCAAGTTTTAGAAAACCTTATTTCCAGATTTAAAAGTGCAAAATAATTAAAATAAAAAAGTTCTGCTGTTTAGTACACTAATAAAAGTAAGTTGTTTTGATTAAATTTATTTACTGAATATCATAATAGATACATTAATATTCGAATAGAATTTAATTTAATATAAGTATTTTGATCTTTGATGTTACATTCTCCATTTATGCAGATTGATATTTTTAACTCTACACATTTCAAAAACTTTTTTTAATGCTGAAATTCAATAGCGATGCACATGATGACAGATCTGGATTTCAAGAATGCGCTTACATGCAGATACACATAAATACTCTCTGTTTTTTATTGAACGTGATAATATTTATATTATCATTCGAATTGGACAAAACTATTTTGATTTTTGATAAAATTCTTTCATTTATATCGATAGAATTTCTGTTTATTTTACAAATGATTAAAAGTTTTTAAATGATGGAAATTCAAACTGAAATTGGAATATTTTTAGAATTTCACTTAGAATATTATAGAATACCTTTTATTCTATAAATAAACCAACTCAATAATGATGTATATTATGACAGATCTGAGATACTAATGAATAGACGATCTAAATATAAATAATCCACTTTTATCTTTGAATGTAATATGTTATGCTAGTTACGAACAGAATTAGCTCTAACCAATGTTTTTAATAGACGATATTCTCTAGAGAAATGAGAGTATATATGTTCAACAGGATTAAGAATTAATTAACAGAGAAAAATATCTATATAATACAATTAATATTCAAACTAAGTTAAGATTCATACCTGCTGAAGAATTACATTAGATGAATGCTTGTTTATGCTTTTATACATGCAATGACTAGAGAATATATATACAGACAAATACACCCTTTCTATCCAATGCAATAACAATTATATTAGTATTTGAATAGACTAAATTATATCTGATGTTTTAAGAAAAGAATGCATAATCCTCTTAAGAAGTGGAGCTAAATACGCGGAACTGAATAAAATTGCTGATTCGATGTGTAAACTCACATAATATACAAGAAAAATTACTCGAGTCCGTAATAAGTTAGATGCACCTATAAGTGAATTACATTTGATTCATAATTGTTTATTTTTTATGCTTGAAGAATGCAACCATCCTTATAAATGAAAGAAATTTCGAGAACGATAGATCTGGTTAAACATATCATATTGCATAATATTGCTTGAACGATGATTTTAGATAAGAAAGAATACAAAATTCATAATTTAATCATTCAAGTGACAGAGACAGCTTTTCAACTTCTTAATGCTAAATTTCACAGCAGGTGCAGTAGAACTTCGATTAAACGTCACTTCGCTACCAGGGCTGTGACGGATAATTGAAGAGATCGATAACAGAAATCTCTTAATACAGTAACTTTATTTCGCCGCTGTCTTGGGATGAAAATGAAAATAAGATTCTTTAAAAGTGAATAATGCATGCATGTTGTATTTAATTTTACAAAGCGATCAATATTAACTTCAATACAAGAGTAATAACGAACATAAATGCATGTTAAAACTATAAACCTACGTTACCTTCTGCTTTTTAGTCGATGGCGGATAACAGAAACTGACGGTTAAACGAGTGACGGTTAATAGAAGTTTCAATGGAATTTATATTGATTAGATTTTCACGATGTTCAGTACACGAGCATAATTTGTTTGGGAAAATGGTTTCAAAATATAAACCTTAACCGATGCTGTTAAACTTTTAAGAAAGCAGAATCAACAACGATGCTGTTCTAAGAGTTTCCCGCTTTCTTAAAGAATATTGAAACCTTTAACGGAGCGTGAAGTAATACTGGTAGAACTAAAATTATGTAATGCTGTTTAACTCTGTTGAACTTAGATGACCACAATATGTCATATACTTTCAAACCCATGGATGTTATATGGAAATAGATATAGGTATACCAAAGCATCACAAAATGAACTGGTAATACATCAGGTTTTCTGTTAAAAACTACATGACGTTCCGAAGTAATCTCTATCAATTAGTTGGTTCAAAAATGGAAAAATTAACTCTTGGAAGGTTTTGTTTTCTATCACTTCCACAGTTTACATCAATAAATCTAAGGTTGATTTTATTTGATATCAACGGCTTTGTTCAATGTAAAAATATTCAGCAGTTTTTGTGAATCTAAGTATTGCAATTCAATAAGATTTACTGGGTTTTATCCAAAAGGTCTTTTGAACGCATTTCATTTACTGTTATCGATTTGTTGCCTCTTCAACGTTCAGGACCCTCCAGAGCAAAGTAGCTCTTTTCACCGGGATTAGGATGAAATGACCCAAGATGACCATCCCTGAAAGTAAAACTTGAACCGAACTCTGACCTGAAAACTTAGAAGCTTGGCCTTGAACCGGAGTGCCACTGTTTAGGTGTAAATGATGCCAAAGTATTGCTATCGTTTAGTTGATGGATGTGTTTCGAGTACAAAATGGTGATCGGTTAATGGTGAAGTAATGAGAAAATACACATTGTTTATATTCATACTTCTGGTGAACATTATTATACTAAAGATATTTCCCTTGCTTATAAAATACTATACTTTATTAATATCTAAAATCTTAACCCAACCCTTTTTATTGTAGTAGTTATTTGTTTCATATAATATGTCATTTCTTAGGATTCCATAAGCCGTATTATGCGGAAGTTATTCGTATATTGATTTTTCCTGAGTGAATTTTTCTTTTCGTTGGATATATTACTAAGAAGCAGTCATTTGTTATTTTATTTAGTACAGTATAAAAGAACTGTACTGACTAAAGTAACACGAATCTCATCTGTTTCTTATAAAATATAACAATCAATACTTTTGATGCTTGCATTAACGGTTCAATATATCTTTCGACAAAATGTCGATAGTAAGGGTAAAAAGTCGTTGGAAAAATAATGCATAATTAAGCTTAATTGCAAAAAACCTAATAATGTAGCAATTTTCCAGTCATTAACCTTTTAGTAATTGCTATTAATTAGTATTTACTAATTAACTCATCACATTAACTTTTTACATTATTGATAATTCATTTGCATGATCTTTTCCCATGAATATAACTATCAGAAGACTGCATTAGGTTTTGAAGAGGAAACATTAATATACAGTAAAAAGTCTGTTAACCGCACTTGGATTAACCTAAATCCGGGTTATCCGAAATGCCTCTGAAATCGCTAATCCAACAAACATGTAATGTACTGCACGGAAATAATCGCGAAGACGAGACTATTTTGAAACGGTATCCCCACTGTTTCTTTTAAGCCTCCCCAAGAAGGTCAGTGATCAATTTTAGAATGCTAAAATTGAAATTAATGGGTATTAACGATATTAATTACGATATTGTTTACCTGTGTCTGTCAGGTGCAGCCCAGTGAAAATATTGCGCCCGCCAGAGGGTTAACTTTAATAAAGAGCATAAGTGTAACCAACAAAAAGCTTTTTGAATTGTTTTACATTCAAAGATATTCAGAATTAAATACTGTAATGAGACACAAAATGGTAATAGATGTTCACCGAAAAAATCGTTAGTCCCCCTCTCCTTTAGTTCGGCTAACCGAGGCATGCCCAAAATTCACTGGATTCCGAAAAAAAAGTTAGCAACTGAGACAACAAAACAAATAAATTTAAAAACGCCACCAGAAATGTATATTTTTAAATTCTCACATACAAAGATAAGGTACTGTTATCATCTAAACATTTCACGAACGTTTTATACTGCCTCGACTAAGAAAAACACATTTTTAGAATTATGTCTGTCTGTTAACACGATTGCTGAAAACACGTACAATCCAGAAAAACTAATTTTATATGTGTCTTTACATCAAAACTGTAGATCTACATCAGATTGGGTTTATTCTCAAAAACGCCCAAACACGCAAGAAGCTGAATAAGTGAAATTTGGTCTTGACTTCAAAATTGCAAATTTTTGACATAGTGGTCTTAGGAAAGTGGTGCAAAATGTATATTGTATTCTTTTCATTATACTGCACAAAACGCTCCATATTTTCACGCAAATCGTCCGGTGAGTGTAGGTGGAAACCGTAACAAGCTGTATAATGAAGAATGACGCTTTATTCACGAATATTTCGGAAAACACGAGGCACAGGAAACAAGAAAAAATGCACTTGCACAAATTAGCAACACAAACAGACAGCAAATCACTAATAATAGCAGTAACAGCACTTTCAGTACCACTCGGCTTCTATCAGCTGAACATCTCACACTGCTGACAAAACTCCAAAGAGATTCAAACTCATTCCAAAGATGCTCCCTCGTCTCAGAATCTCCGGGTTTTTATCCCTTTCCCGACAGGATGTGACGTTACATGGACATCTCACCAAGATACTCCATAACTCCGTTCCTAGTAGAGACAGGATCAAAATTCAAGTATGTTCGAGAACCTTCATTTTGTCACCAAAATCATCAAGTTGCCAAAATCAGGGGAGCATGCATAGGCTTGATCTCCCCCGATAGCTAGTAAGAACCTCTGTAAACATAAGTACAACAAACTTTTTCCAACTACAAGATTAACATAGCGGGAAAAACGGTTTTACAGATTTGTAAACAATATCATCGCGGTACACGAGAAAGTCGCGAGGAGAACATTCCAGCTGGTTTCACTGTAAAATACCTTCACATGGAATGCATGTTTCCATCAAACTACGACTCCTTATTACATCCAATGACAAGTAAAATTGACAAAACGTAGTAAGCTTCGAGTGGCCATGTTACCAGTGAAAGGCATTATACGTGTTTGAAAGCATATTATGGCTGTAGAAAGAATTCCATGAAATTCAACACATGCATCAGTCACTTTTAAATACATTAGAATCACATCAGTGGCTGCTCTTCGGCTCAGGAACGAGCGGTGCATTTCTCATGAGAATACAATGAAAATGCAATTGCCTCTAAGTGGTCCAAAATGTTGAAATGTAATTATCTAAATTGCATTTTAGACAATTATCCACGGAACTGTTTTCGACGAAGAACTTCTAACAAAAGAAAACGAATATGCAGTAAATCAGATGTGTTTCAGGCGGAACAACATGAAACCGAAATCAAAATATAACGAACCAAAAATGTGAAGAAAAACAAATCAAAAGAGCGAAGGCCACTTTTGATTGGGAGGGAGGGAAAAAAGCATTAGTTGGTCGAACGCCACATCGGAACCTTGAAAATTCCAGCTCAGTCATCGCGAAGTTCAAAAGAAGAAAATGTTCCTTTTTGCCATCCGATGGTCCACTTAGCTATGAGCAGAGAGCTAATTTTGATGCTTTCAGTGCTACTCTATGTGCAGCCCTAACGTATATTTCTCCGAATTGTTGAATTATTTTCTGTTTTCTTTCTTCAATTTCAATTTTTCCCTCTTTTTCGTTAGTCATCGAAGTAGTTTTAAAAACAAAAATATTAAGGTTTTAAATCCCTAATGAACCTCTTACACTCAATATAAGCAGTTACTGATTATAATAACGTCTATACACTGTCATTCGATTGAATGGTAATATTTTGTTTTCTACCTGAAACCACTCTCATTTCCTTCTTTTTCACATAGCTTTCTGTCTCTTGGGCGGCAAAATCACACCTTTCGCCGTCACATTCTATTCTTGAGTTGTTGAAAATTTATTGGATATTTTAACAATTTATTGCTTTACAAATCAAAATAGCGAGAAAGAAAACAAAAAATGAAACGAGAAATGTCAATAGGAAATAAGTTACTATTTACAATTGTTTGTAGTTTGTAATATTGTTTGTAAATCTCTGCAATCTAATTTTATTTCTGTGACTGTTCAAATACTTAACCATCAGTGAATTAGTCCAGTTTGACCGGAATGTCAGCTAAATCTTTATTTTAAAATGATAATGGTGCATAAAACAATTCATTCAATTAAAATTTCTCTTCGTCAAACACTGCTGCAACAGCTGCGAGAAGCCAATATGTGTTGCCAAAATAAGCTAATGCGGTTTCAATTGTTTCAGTAATTGAGGAATGTTTGTTGTATGACTGCACCTAAACATAATTTATTATACCGGTTTCAGTTTCGAAATAGCTATGCATGCAACAAAAGGTGAATTTTATTTAAGCGTGAGTTTATCCCACGCTGATATATATTCTATGCAACGTGCGTTCTATATGCTTGCATTTAGGAATTATTCCTTGTGAGGATGATGTTAAATAGGTCATTATAAAATTTCAGCGGAAATCTGATGTAACACTGATCTTCATCATCAGAATTTTGCATATATCGTACAAATCCAGGCCTTTAACAGCAAATTAATTTTAATCTAACCACATTGTTAAATATTAATTTGAGTTCTTAAACAAAAATTGTTATGATATGCTAGTAAATAATTTTACCCAAAAGATAACAAGAGAGGTACCTTTAGAAGATAATAATTTAAAGTGCTATTTTTTTCTAGTAATGGTGTATTAAATTTTGGGGGGATTGAGTTTAACTCAAGAAAGCAAATTCATTTAGCTAATTCGATAAATTAATTTGATTTTCTGATCAATTAACAAATCAAGACACCTCGGTATGGTTTGATATAGAAAATTTAAACATCTCTTTTTTTGTTTTGTTTTTTGTTTCACCGAAAAATTTGGCGAATACTTAAACCTTTTAGAGTTAAATATCGGCTTATTATTATTGTAATAATAATAACAGTAAAAATAATAATCGCTTATTAAAGCCACTATGTGATCAAAGTGCTAATTAATATTTTTATGGCTTCTTTAAGCTCTAATCAAAGGTGGTAAAATCGTTTACCATGGACATTTAAAATTGATGAATTTGGAAGCAAGTATAATTCCGCAGACATAGAAAGGGTAAAAGAATGTTTATTTCTCTATTAACTTTTATATAAAGACTAACAAATTTATTTAATAAACCTCCGGTTCAAAAGGAATATCTAATATTTGGAATGTATGATGGTATATACGAATTTTTAGTGATAGGAATATTTAGTTTAAAAGGAAACCTTTGGTACAAAGGAATGACATAGGGAAAAGGAACACAATTTTTGTAAATATGTCATGAATATTTTCTTCCAAATACACTGAGAGAAAAATAACGAAATAAAGAAGTGATTCTTTGAGAGATAATAAACCAAATTTTATTAACAACCATTAGGACAATATAATATTTCAATCTTATTTGTATGGAATCGAAGAATATGTTCAATAATACGACATTACATATGTATTTACTCTATCTTTATATTTGGAATTCAATTCTTGGAATCCAAGCTCAAGTAGACGTAACGCGGATAAATAAAATTGTTAGAAAAGGAAAACAATAATCGCGGATTTGAAAAAAATTCAAAATAGACAAGAAGATATTCAAATTTAGTAAGAAAATTGGTTTAAAACCAATACCAATACTCTGAAAGAAATATTTAGCACCATAAAAATTAAGTTATATCTAAAAACTAAACTGCTTACTTCATATAAATTTTCTTGCTTATAAAAATAAGCGTTACAGAGTTTGAAACATTCAAAAACTAGATGAGTTATTTCCTTTGTTATTTTTGAAGTGCGTAGGTCACTGTTTGCGAGAAATAAGGCACATAATTAAGAAAGGAATAAGTTCCGTACGTTTGCACATTCCATTTTTATGATTTCTGTGAGAAGGAGCGAACTTTTGAAGGGCGTTTCGCTCACGCGCTACCATTTCCAAGATAACGCGTCTTTAGACGTCTGTTCTTCACATGATCATAGTAGGATCGACATCGAATTAACATTAATAGAAATATTGATATTTACGGAGTTAAAGATATTAAAAACATTCTGATGTATTTCATAATTAGAAACTATATTCCGTCTTGTTTAAGGTTTCATAGTATCTACACTACGTAGGTAGTTCAAAAAGTAAGATAACATGTATTCTGTGATAAAAGGCTTATTCACTAAATTAAAGAGATTGAAACAGGTAGAAAGGCACTGGTACATATTACTTTTCTACACAGTCACTATGGTTGTTGAAGCATTTGTGCCATCGGTAAACCAATCTATCGAAACCGGCATAGAAGAAATTAAGGTTCAGAACGCGTAGCCACTTTACGACGGCTTCCTGAACTTCGGCATCGGTTCGAAAATATGTATTCTATCGGTGCGAGATCCGGCTGTAGGCAGGTTTTTCCAATGCATTCCATCGGAAACTGTGCACCAAATCACATGTAACAGAGGCCGTATGCGGTCGGGCGTTGTCGTACAACAACGGGACACCTTTCGAGAGCAATCCCGATCGTTCCCTGCGAATTACCTTGTGCAGATGGTCCAGCGTGGCACAATAACTGGCAGCATTCAAGGTCGCTCCCCGCGTATGGAAATCAACCAGAAGCAAGCCCTGGTGCTCCCAAAAGACTGTGGTCATAACTTTATTCGCGGATGTTTTGAACTTCTTATGGGGGGAGACGAGGAGTATCTACATGACAATGATGCTTCCTTCGTCTAAGGAATCACATGATGCACCCACGTTTCGTCCCTTGTAACGATACGGTGCAGGAAATTTCATTCAATTCCATTCCCGTAGCTTATTACACTGCGCACTTCAATCGCCGAACATGTGTCCGCCAACGCCACCATCTTATAACTGAGATTTCGCATCTCTGTGCAGCAACTAGCTCCATCTACTGGTGGCGTTTGAATGCTGTGATTGTATTCTATTTAAACAAGGGATTTAATTCGCACGGGGAATTTGTGCACCCGTGAGATACAATGTAGCAATGTACATATAACATAACATAACACCACAGCATACCCCCGAACTCGGAGCCAGAGCGGCTTCCTATCGGTTGGGTGGGTATGCGTGGAACTTTATTGATAAATCAAGAGCCAAAAAAACATTTTATATATACGGATAAGGATAAAAACATTTTATATATAAGGATACAAAGAGAGGAAATACAAATATAAACACTAATATATATACAAACATATGCACACACATAAAAACACAGATATATGCACTAAACTGGACTCTACGTCCTAGAATAATCACATATACTTTTACAAGATGCTGTTGATGACAAGTTAGACGAACATGTAGTGGGGCCCTGAGACACTGAAACTGATGATCTGTCTCTGGCATGGAATGAGAAGAATTGCGTGGTGGGAGACATGAGCTTTGCAGTGGTATGGACAATAATTGTGGAATTATTCTGGCTGTTCCGATTTAAGTAGGTCTTCTTGGCTGGTGATAAATATGAGGAGGTCAATTATTTTGTTTGCTAGCAGGCGGTGGTTGGTTATTGATTTCATCCAGGCTTCTATGTGTTGATCTGCTGGACACCTGAGGTGATAAGAAAGCGTGAGGCGGCACTTGGTGACATAGTGAAGAGGCGTGCCAGGTTCTCCTCAGGCACAGCAGTTGTCCGGGTGTTTTCCGAATCGGAAAATATAGGATAGGAAAGGCCCGTGACTTGTGATAAACTCGATGAGCTGTCTCGGTCAGTTATGATTTCGAAGTCCTACATTCTTTACGATTTCATATGTGGAGCGGTCATTAATGTCATCATCCCAACGCCTCTGCCCCTTGGTCAGGGCTCGATGCTTGAGGTCTTGTTTTAAACTGCTTATTGGAAGGGGGCCGTGAGCACTGCTGCCTCAGTGGACGTGATTGCCTCTTTGGCCAGCTCATCAGCTTTCTCGTTCCTCAGATGCCCTACGTGGGCTCTAATCAAACCCAGCCTGATGTTATGAGTGTTGTATAGAGAGACTTGAATGGATCTTGCTATTGGGCTATTGAATTTCTAGTTTAATGTTGGTTTCAGGCTGGATTGGCTGTCGCTCCAGATCTTTACTTGTTTTTGGTGATTTTGGGCATATTTAACCGCTTCTTGGAGAGCTATTAACTCTGCCTGGAATATAAAATTTTTTGGAGAAAGTCGTCCCTGCTATTGTGCTATAAGTTCTTGCTGCTCTCTAAAGACGCAGAAGGCAGATCCAACACCCTGTTCAATTTTTGAGCCATCCGTGAATATATTAATTTCGCCCACAACACCAAGATTTCTTCTGAGTTTACTCTCTCCTCGTCTATAAACTCCACCGGGTGGCTCGATCAGCCTGTCGCTTTTTCTTCATAGGTTTCGTAATTATATTCTTTTCCTTCTATTGTTAGATTTTTCTTCAAGCGTGTCAGCTGTACGAACTGTGCCTCTGGCTCTAGTTTGATGTCTATAGGCATTATTCCTGTAATGGCCTGAAGAGCTGCTGTGGGCGTTGTTCTGTACTTTCCCGTGATATTAAGTAGGAACGGACGCTATATTTGACTTAGCTTTGTAATCATGCGATAGGTGAAGTGTCTGTCCCATGCTCACACCCCATGCGCAACAGTCCTCTCTGCGACTGCTCTGTACAGTTGCGTTCAAAGCTTTGGGGGATACCGCAGGTGCACCCCGCTAGCTTTACCAGTTGGCGATGTTGCTGTAGAGCTTTCGCACCTTGCTGGACCAGGTGATGTGCCCAGTTAAGCTTGCTGTCTAGGTGCACTCCAAGGCAGTTGAGGATTTTGGTGCGCTTGACTCGTTGGTTTCCCCAGTAAATGGAGGGACCTCGTCGTAGGTTGTTAAGAAACAGGAACTGTGTTTTTTCCTTGGAGATTTCTAAGCCATGGCGATCTGACCCTGTTTTAAATATATTTAGGGCCTACGATGCTGATATGCCTAGCTTTCTTTCACTTTCAGCTGCTGCAATTATCAGGAAGTCATCCGCAAAGAATTGGATCGCTGTGTTAGCTGGATACTGTTGTGCGAGGGCCTCCTCTTCCACTAGGTTCCACAGCGCAGGAACACTGCAGGACTCTTGCGGACAACCCCTAGTCTGTGGTTGCTATGCTACTCCTTCATTGGTTGGGATTATTACATTTCTGTCTTTAAAGTAGGTTTCTAAAGAGTGACTGGATGTTTGGTGGGTATTGGCTATTGGAGAGTTTTTCGACTATTGAGCTATATTTTAAGCCCTTTAATATCGACAGAGACTACGGCGACATGCATTTTTTGTGGCTGTCTATTGTGGTGAGAAGGGAGTCAAGAGCATGGGCAATTGAAACTCCCTCTTTGAAGCCAAATTGCTTTGGACTGAGTTGCCGGGTCTTTTTGAGGAAGTGTGTGAGGCGTTGAGTCATGAGCTTCTCCAGCAGTTTCCCCATGGATGGTAGGAGGGAGATCGGGCGATAGGACTTGGTGTCGTTTTGGTCCTTTCCTTCTTTATACAAGAGAAGGATGACTCCCGTTTTAAAAGACGTTAGGAAGAGGCCGAGGCTTAGGCACTTATTAAACATCTCGAGAAGTAGTTCAGGACTGGCGGAGTGGATTTGTTGGAGTGTGATGTTGTCCAGTCCGACATAGCCTGGTGCCTTAGTCTTATTGAGCTCTCTTTTAACTTTCCGTAATTCTCTGCTGGAGAAGGGGCTATCATTAGGTTGAGATGAGGCAGTACTGTCTATGAATAGAGTTTGAGGTGTGTGAGGGTAGAGGGTTTACGATGTGTTTTGGGCGAAGCTAAGTTCCGTGCCTACTGGAGTGCTGTGTTGAAACAGATCCGAGGGAAGTCGACCTTCACGGAAAATTGCTTTATATTGTTTGCCAAAGGGATTAGATGGTTTCATGTAGAATTTCCTCCAGGCCGTTCGTCTCGTTTTGACTAGGTGTCTTCTGTACTGCGCTCTTTCTCTTGAGTAAACATTGCATGCCGCTTGCCGCTCTCTGCGCCTTCCTCCTGAAGGCTCCCACTCTCTTCTTCATGATGGCTAGATCTTGAGTCCACCAGGATGGGGGTTTGGTGATTTCCTGCTTCTTTAGGCGGCATGAGCGTTTACAAATCTCTACTAGTTTTATGCGGATGCTATTGATTGCTTTGTCTAGATCTTCTTTACTGTTGCAGTTGGTCGGTCTTCAAGGGCTTGGTGGGCGTACTGGCGCAGGTTCCTGTGATGAACGTCATGGTTTTCCTTCCTAAGTGTATTTCTAGCTTGATATACTTGTGATCGCTTAGGTATTCCTCCTCAAGTACTCCCATGACGCTCTGGTGGCTATTTCATTATTTGATACTATAGAAAGATCAGGTCGCCCTACTGTACCATTGGTAAGGAAGAAGGTAGGGGGTATCGATTGGATTAAGGAGAATCATTTGTTTGGCGTTCAGCAGGATTTCAATCGCTCTTCTTCTAGGACTGGTGTCGTTGTACCCCCAGCTGGTGTGGTGGCCATTCAAATGGGCACCGATGATGTAGTCTTCGCCATTAAGCTCTTCGGCCATGTAGTGGATTTCCATCAGGGTGGGTTCTATATCTTCGAGTGGGGAGGCGTACGCAGAGATGATCGTGCATGGCTTACCATTAAGAACGATCTTCATTGCAAAGATATTGTCGAATGAAGAAAGAGAGGTGGGTTTAAGGGTGCTGGAGAGAATGATGGAAGCCTTTCCATTCTTACAGGTCCAGCTCTTCCACTTTTGTGGCATGCCCTTGACCTCGTCCTTTTTGAGATAAGGCTCCTGAGCCAGTATTATGTATATTTTGTGCTGTAGTACCACTTGTCTCGGTTGACCCATCGCTGGCTCGCATTTGTGCAGATTTATTTGCAGGATTCGAAGGGTTGGCTTTGAATGTGAAATGGTGCAGTGGGGGAAAATTTGAGAGTTTTCTAATAGGTTCAATAAATCTCAGTTCAAATCATTCGTGTTTCCTCATAAACATACATTAGAAACATATTAACATATTAAATTTGCAAACTTAAAGAAGGGCAGATGAATGTAAACAGTAGAGTTAAGGCAGAGGTTATTGTATTAGTTGGCTGACTTTATGTTGGTAAATATATCTACGATTACTCGATCTACGGTGAAACGATTACTCGATCTACGGGACAATGTAATCTATTGCATGAATTTTTAATTAAAATGCTGTGAACAAAATCTAATCAAATCTATCGATATTAAGTAAAATGTATAAACTCTGAACCTGAATGAATAAGAAATATGTGTGTGTTTCTGAAGAGAATCTAATGGGAAATTTACCAGGAAAAACTTTAAGGATACGAAAGAACTCCATTTTTTACCAATCAGTCATTGTTTAGGATACTACATTCAATCTAGATTTCACAACGTTTACCCTATGAACGATGATTTAATATATTTACGGTATTGCTACAAAAAAATGTTACTTCAGTTTATACAAACGCATTTAATTTTCTTTAATTAAATAATGAGAAAAGTAAGAACATAACATTTCTCATTATTTTTATTATCATTACTTAAAATCTCGTTAAAATAACGATGACAAAAAATCTAATTTACATCTTTCAATTAGATATTTTCCTTTGCAGTCAATAAAGCAGTTGAAAAGTGGAAAAATCTTCTCCAAGAAACAAAATGACCTGAAGAAGGTAATTTATTCATTAATTAAATCGGAGAAATTCAAATTCGATTTTTGTTTGGTGCTGGGCGGATCATCTTGTTATCGAGTGGACAGTGAGAATGACATGTGGTTTGTCAAATCAAGCCTTACCCTCGAACGAAGGCGGACACTCTAATTTGCATTTTGAACGAAATTCCTTGTTAAAGATTCTGACTTTTAGAAAACAAGCGATGCTGTATTGGAAAATAAATAAATGCAGATGATTTAAAATTAAAAATCGTTTGCTGAAAGTTTTATATTTTATTTCTAATTAATTTATACAAAGGAAATTTTCTTTATCGAATACCAAATTTTTCTGGCGATAAATAATTGTATAAAAATTCTCTTTCAATCAATAAGAATCAATTGTAGATGCTTTTAACGCAATCATAGTAATTAAATATCTAATTACAAAATTTGATAAATGCTTAAACATTTTTGCTGAAAAACGCAATTATTATAATTAAAATCTAATTACAGAAAATTGGATAAATGCTTAAATACTTTTGCTACTTTACTTCATATTACGAATTAAAATATTCAACACTAAATATCCTGAATGAATTTAATAGTAAAATTTTGGTTTTAATTTTGCATCATTAGATTAGTTTTGGTGCAGAATAACCCTATAGAAGAAGGAAAACCTTTTTAATTAATTAAACTAACTCAATTAGTTTAATTAATAATTAAAAAAATTAATTCCAGGCTTCAGCTTTTCTATTGCTTGATGTAGGAATATACTGCTGCTCATTCGTGTTCTTATGAACACTTTAATGAAGATTGGTCATATTAATCGTGATAAAAAATGCTACTTTTAATTCATAATTGCTACTTTTAATTCCTATTTTCATAAATATTTTCTTCTGTCGAATAAAATTTATTACAATTATTTTATTCTGTTGAATAAAAATCTTCTCGTTTCGGGAATCATAGTAACTAGACTAACTAATTCTTCATTGGTCATGTTGTGTGGTTTTTGGTAAAGATCCTTAATGCCCGTGTGAAAGAGGCGAAGGTTCTGTTTTTCATGTGCTCCTTGAGTTTCATAAGTGGGCTCATTTGAGGCAGTCTTGGCCCATTAATTGGCAAAGCAAAGAACTCAAAGACTTACTGAAAATTGAATTTTTTAGGCGGGCACTTCGTGATATTGCCGTTACTTTTCCCACTATGAATGTTTATTTTTTGTTTTTATTCCTATCTTTGTAGCTAGAAACTTGTTTTGTTTGGGTGTCGTTGCTTCTCGCGACCTGTCGTTTGGACCGCGCAGATTCAGACAGGTCGAGGGTGACTATGCGTTGCTCATGTCGTACGTGCAGCTAAATTTAAACCATTCATACATGCATTTCAGCCTCTACAAGATGCAACATAAGAAGAAATTAACTTTAATGAAATCTGCTAAAATAAGGCGCAACGGATGGATGTAAGGGAGACTGAAATTAGAAAAATCTATTCCCTTTATTCCATCGCCAAAGAGAAAAAATGCATGCTACGCACAGAAATATTTCCCAGTCTCGTACAAAACGCTTCACAGAAAAGCTTTTGTCAGAAATAACGTTGAGCGGCTTTTCCTTTCTAGAAAGGCATTATTTTTTTTATTACCCATGTGAAGAAAAATACTTTTACGGTCATTAAATTCTGTCTGAAGTACAAGAAATGGAATTTTATGGCCTATTTCATTTGCATATGTTGTTTTAATGAGTGTTTTATTTCGACCTCAAGTGTTACATTATTACAAAGTTTGTATGGTAATATTACAAAATGGTACGGACCCTTAGACACAGATGTTGCATTTTCTCACTAGGAACAGTAATAATTTTGTCTTCGCTTGTTTTCTAAACTATGGACAGTTTTTAAATATTATTTTGAAAACTATCCATAGTATTGATATCTATATTTTATTTATCTCTCTACCGAATGTATCTAATAAGTGATTGCTTGATTCATTTTTAAGCATTTGGTTACTTTCAGTTTGACTGCATATCTTATTTCTTTATCATTTATTTTTTTATTAATTTTTCTCAACTCCATATACACATAGGCACGTAAAAGATTATAACAAATAAATTGAATGAAACAAGAAAAGAGCGCACATTAGAATATAAAACCGAATTTAGAATAACTTTCTGTCGAATTCCGAGTAAAATATAAACGACATTAATTTAGAAGTCATATAGCATACTGAAACCCAACGTAGTATTTCTATAGAACTCTAAACATATTACAAATAAAATTGTTTCATAAGTTACAGTTGAAAATAGACAGGACCAAAAGTAGGTGTAAAGCAGATAGAACATAAATACAAGCAAAAAAATCCCTTTCAGCAAGCTGGAAGGCAAAGGTAGATTCCTTTAAGTTAATGTTACAAAAGTAATGAAATATTACATATCGATCAATGCAGACATAGCCAATGACTTTATTGTTTCGGCACATTGCAATATTTACGCTGTGACTCTGTTTTCAGGACAATTAATTTTTTACTATATCATGGTTTTATCATTCTGCTTAAATGATTATGCTAGATTTATTGGTCAATTTTTTTATATCCCAACACATAATCATTCAACAGGTAGGTGCCATAAAGAAATAAACATCCCAGCTTTGCAAATATCCCCTAGATAACATTAAACCAGCCTATCTGAAACAGTAGCAAGAAATTGACATTAATTAAGAACGACTCTAGATTTAAAAATTAGTTTATTTAATCTAGATTACCATATAATTGAGCGAACATTACTTTGTCATAAACTAAAATCACATGACATGAAATATTTAAACACTACTAGATGGGCTCATTTAGAGAACTCCCTGGTTACAGAGATAATAATCACTAAATTCTTAACACATAAGAGAATAAAAATTATTAAACATTGTGAGTTGTAAATTTAATACGTGTGTTTAAAGCATAGGATGTGAATGCAGCCATTTTAAACAGTAAATTTAAATCCCCATCGACAGTTAAAAGCAAATACTCAGGCAGAAAACCCCAAAACAATTTTAAGGTTAATGAGATATTTTTGAGATATTTTTCATTATCAAAAAAGATAAAGGGAACCCTTATATATATATCTATCTTTTTTTACTATTTTATATTAAAGTTATTAAACAAATCTTGGTGCAGCCATGGTTAGTTAAATATCAAATTAAAGTAATCTGTCAAATTTACTAATTATCAAATTAACTATTAAATTTATCTGCTCGATTAATTAAAATTAACTATTTACTAAATTAAAATTAAAAAATTAATTAATTGTGACAATATCTTCACTAAAACCATTTTTATGGCTCATAGAATATGCCAGCAATCTTAATCTTGTAATTATCTAATAATTATCTTAATTCAAATAAAAATCATTGTGGCTATGTATGTATGCTCCACATCTCCTCCTAAACCAGTGGACTGATTTCAACCAGACTTTACACACTTTTCATTTAAGACAAGAGAAAGGTCACCTTCTATTTTTCAAAGCCCAACAGTAACTTAAAATTTCAGTTAATTAAAAATGAAGTAAGGCGTTTTTCCGCGATATCTTTGGAAAATATTATCTCACGAAACTATTTTTACACCTTATTAAATTTTAAAAAATTAGCATTTCAGTGACAAAAATTTTATTTCCATACAATTTGTTTCCCTCATTTTCATATTTTTTTCAAAATTAATCTTATACAGAATTCGTAACAATATTCTTTATTGTTGAAGAACAAGAATAATGCGAATATATATAGTTGCCACAGTACATTAACAGAATTCTGTATGAATGCTAAAAGAAAATTTAGACGATTAACAATGTATATCAGGAACAACTATTGATTTGATTTATTTTCATTCTTTAAATTGATTTAATAAATTTAATAATTAAAAATTAATTAAATTAAATTAAATTAATTTTTTGAAAATATTCATTAAAACCTTTCTTTTACTTTACTAATTGTTAACAAAATTTGAAGTACCTATATAACAAATAATAATTTATGGAAAAAACGACTGTTTTTAAAAGTCGTTTGTTTTAATTTATATTCTCATTTTAACTAAGAACGTTTCAGATCAGGAAAGAAATTTGTGTATTATAATCTTTATACAATAGTAGTTTTTGCATTAAAAATATTAGACGTGAAAGCATTTTAATCCGGAACAAAGCCAGATATATCAGTTTGTTTACAGTATAAAAAGTGGAAGTGAATGCGGCTGATGGGAGCTCATAACTTCTTAGTAATTCTTTCCGTCAAAAACTTTCATTATAAAAGTAGTTTGTTATGATAAGGTGATAATTCCACTATTTGAAATTTTCTCTCTATCTTCAATCGTAATGGAGCTATGGGGAAAAGATAAATTGGAGGAAATTTAACTTCGCTTTTCAGCTCATAAGTTCTAAGTAATTGTAGCTGTCAAAAAACTTTTAGTATAAACGTTGTTCGTTATGATTAGGTGATAATTCGTCTAATTGAAAGTTTCTTTCTATCTTCAATCTTAACAGAGTAATGGGGAAATGATAAATTGGGGGGGGGGAATTAAATATCGCTTTTAAGCTCATAACTTCGAAGCAATTTCAGCTGACAAAAATTTTAATATAAAATTTGTTCGTTATGATAAGGTGATAATTCGCCTAATTGAATCTTTAGTCGTAACAGAGCTATGGGAAAATGATAAAATGGGGGAGGGATTGAAAATGGCATTTTAGCTCATAACTGCCAAAAAATTGTAGCTATCAAATAGTTGTTTGTTATAAAGAGGCAATAATTCGCCTATTTTGAGTTTTCTTTCTATCTTCAATCGTAAACGAATTATGGGGAAATGAAATTTTCAGTATCCCACCATTTCCACCTCCTTTAAGTTAGTTAGCTCATCTACAAACTCTGCCTATATTTTCACCGACCTTACAACATATCCCTAGCCGGTTAAAATCTATTCAAAATTACTCTAGTTATCTTGTTCACACGTTAACATGTGCAAAAGCTTTATGCATATACGTATCTACAAATAATAATAAGGAAAAGAACATTTCGCCCTCTATTCTCATAAGGATTAGACCTGAAAGAATGAAAGCGGATGGAAGAGACTGCAAATGACGAGAACTTTCCAACAAGGGGTAACATGCATAGGCTAAAACGTACTTTAAGGGCCGTAGCACACTAGCTTATATTTCGTCACCAAGGGAGAGCGAAACCGCTTCTAGGGCGTTTGAACCGGTTTTATTGGCCCTCAAAGCGAAGATGGGAGCTTTCGAACAGAACAAAAAACATCCATGCAAGTTCATGGGCGTGAATAACTGAACCAATCAGGTTCGACTCGTCAGTGACGTCACTGAAAATTTAGGCGCGATTTTCGGGCATTTCATACCGTGTTCACGCCATCACCATGGATGCTCGAAAATATATTTGGTACAGTGAAATAAGGTAGATGCTCAGTTTTTGCCACATTAAGAGAAAATTAGAATTTGAATTTTCACAGCGGATGACTAGCTCAAGTTTTTTAAGTCGTACTGACACTATTCTTTAGTAATTTTTATTGCCTGTTAATTAATAAAATTCTTTCTCTGGAAAAATATTATATCTTGAATTATGAATTTTTAAATAATATATCTTAATTTGTACAAGTTTTGGCCACATAATTATATAACAGGCATTTTACTTAATATTAAGCAAAAATAAAGCATTTTCATTCAGTATGCATTTTATTACATTTTCCTTCTTTATAGCAAGTTTTTCATTGCATATGAAATAACTGAATAACAAATTTCTTACTTTTTAATCAATTTGGTGTCAAAGTTTTACATTATTTGTTTGATATTTTTTCATGTTTATATTTTATAAACATTCAGTAAATTTCTAGTTCTTATAGTATAGCTATATTAAGCAAAAATTAAATTAAATAGTATGATTTTTGGAACAAATTAATGCACCTATTAGTTTGTATCTCTGGTTATTATACATAAATTAAGTCTTAAACGATATAAAATTTATTAAAAAAGAGGCTAGTACTGTCCCATAAAAGCATTTCCATAGATAACCAATCTTTTGTAATGTTCAAGATATTATGATGAGTCTTCCAGAAGCTACATTTTCACAAACAAAAAAAAAACAGTTTCAGTGACATAGAAATCTTTTGGTGTGTAATTTGCGAAGTTTAATATTCATTAATCTTGCATTATAAGTATGCATTGAAGCCATAAATAAACAAATATGATGCATTCTATGTTTTATGCTATTCAAAAATGTACTATATTTACACATTTTTTTTCAATTTATTTTATTTACCCTACAATGATCCACTTCGTCACTTTTACTTAAAAATAAATATTAAAAAAAGTATAGATAATTAATAAATTTAGAGTGTAACATAAATCTTAATATGTAGAGAATATGTATGCATTTTTTTTCAAGCCAAAAACAACAAAAAAAACAGTTCTTTGAAAATAAACATTCAAAATTTACAAAAGTGGTCCATTGTACCCTGGTCTCCCCTATACATAATGTATACTACACTTGCATAAAAATTTATTGTTTTTAAAGGGCTGAATTTACCTCTAAGGGCCTCTTAAACCC
>BGPR01000186.1:502741-515965 GCA_013235015.1 Araneus ventricosus | reverse complement strand
ACCCTAACCCTAAAAATAATTAATTTTAGAATTAATAGTTATTTCTGACAGTGTGACGATGAAAGAATACAACACTGCGAGTACTTGATACATGTTCATGCATTTAATTTTCTTGCAAGTCGCATGTTAAGGAAAAATGACCTAATCATATTGTAAATTACTAAAAAAGAGTTTGTTTAAGGTGTAGGAATGCATCTTATTGGTTAATATAAATCTGTGGCAATAATTGCATTTGATAATTACAGAGAGAATTAATGATAGCATAGATGATGAAATTATAAGCAAATTTAAAATAACTTCATTAATTGTAAAATCTATTAAAATATGTATGTTTTCGTTAAAATTTTTCTATCAATTTACTTTATACAGAGATGTGCAATTTTGGGTCTGTTTGCTGAAAATATAAACGTCCAAAAAAAAAAAAAACTATTTGCATCGCCTAAAGGAAATTACATAATTCAACTGTCATCCCTTTTTTGGGGTTGTCAGATCGTAAAGAAAGGACGTCCAACCCTTCGTCAAGGAACATTGAAGGAGAAAGCGCCCATCGAATACTTGCTCTCCCTTGTAACGAAATATAAGCAAGTGTGCTCAGCCTTAAGTTAGAGGGGAGAGGAGGGAAAATCACTTTTCAGCTCTCATAACATATATAAGCAATTGTAGCTATCGAAAAGTTTAAATGCAAAATTGTTCGTTATGATAAGGTAAACCGCCTAATTTGAATTTTCTAGCAATACGTAACTGAACGAAGCATGTGAATAAACAAATATGATGCATTCTATGTTTTATGCTATTCAAAAATGTACTATATTTACACATTTTTTTTCAATTTATTTTATTTACCCTACAATGATCCACTTCGTCACTTTTACTTAAAAATAAATATTAAAAAAAGTATAGATAATTAATAAATTTAGAGTGTAACATAAATCTTAATATGTAGAGAATATGTATGCATTTTTTTTCAAGCCAAAAACAACAAAAAAAACAGTTCTTTGAAAATAAACATTCAAAATTTACAAAAGTGGTCCATTGTACCCTGGTCTCCCCTATACATAATGTATACTACACTTGCATAAAAATTTATTGTTTTTAAAGGGCTGAATTTACCTCTAAGGGCCTCTTAAACCCTAAAAATAATTAATTTTAGAATTAATAGTTATTTCTGACAGTGTGACGATGAAAGATTACAACACTCGCGAGTACTTGATACATGTTCATGCATTTAATTTTCTTGCAAGTCGCATGTTAAGGAAAAATGACCTAATCATATTGTAAATTACTAAAAAAGAGTTTGTTTAAGGTGTAGGAATGCATCTTATTGGTTAATATAAAATCTGTGGCAAATAATTGCATTTGATAATTACAGAGAGAATTAATGATAGCATAGATGATGAAATTATGGCAATAGCAAATTTAATAATAACTTCATATTAATTGTAAATTCTATTAAAATATGTATGTTTTCGTTAAAATTTTTTCTATCAATTATAGCTTTTTATACAGAGATGTGCAATTCTTTGGGTCTGTTTCTTTGCGAAAAATATAAACGCCAAAAAAAAAAAAAACTATTTGCATCGCCTAAAAGGAAATTACACATTGCAACTGTCATCCCTTTTTTGGGGGTTGTCAGATCGTAAAGAAAGGACGTCCAACCCCCTTCGGTCAAGGACACATTGAAGGAGAAAGCGCCCATCGAATACTTGCTCTCCCTTGGTAACGAAATATAAGCAAGTGTGCTACAGCCTTAAGTTAGAGGGGAGAGGAGGGAAAATCACTTTTCAGCTCATAACATATAAGCAATTGTAGCTATCGAAAAAGTTTAAATGCAAAAATTGTTCGTTATGATAAGGCAATAATTCGCCTAATTTGAATTTTCTTTCTGTTTTCAATTGTAAAGGAATTATGGGAAAATGAAAATGTCTACCTCACCATTTCCACCCCCTTTGAGGTTGATAGCCCATCTACGAAGTTGACCTAGATTTTCACTATCCTTACAACATATTCCATGCTGGTTAAATTTAAATCAAAATTATTCCAGTTATCGTGTTCACAAGATAACATGGGAAAAAGCGTTATATATATTATAAACTTTTAATGAAGGGTGGCTTTCGGTTCTGGGGGTCATGATGGATGAAGATCTGCAGAAATTTTCCAAAAGTCGTGTCATGAGAACCATTGCAATAGGTAGAGCTCCTACAAGGAATCTACCTAAAACAATTTAATCCTTTCCATATTTTTTCTTTTTTTTAATTTCAAAAACTAAATTGTAAAAACGGAGCCATACCATTATTTGGAAAAACACATTTTAAAAATCACAAAATCAACAGAAGTACCATCAAACAAGAGCCAACGAAGCAGCCATGTTATAGAAACCAAAACTTGAAATCAGTCCTCAAAGTGTGTAATTTGGTTGCAAATTGTGCTTGAAATTTTACAACACTCTCTGATTTTTAGGAAAGACCTTTTATTTATTAAAACATTCCTAAAGTCTTTAGCTTCTGTAAATAAATTAAGATAAGTTTAGTTAATTTCATAGGGTCTCAATGGTCTAGGGGTAAGTACCGACTTCGTGACCAGAGGGTTCTAGGTTTAAAACCCGAGTCTACCGTGGTGCACGTTAAATTTGACGTTCTAGGTCAAACGACTTCCAGTTGGCGTGGTGCGGAAATTTGTGGAACGAGGTGTCGTCCTCGTTACAGGATTATATTACGATGTCCGTCCTAAAATAACCCTCATTCTGTTTATACACGGAACGTTAATGTAAATGAACTAAATTCGGTGCTTCGAAGGTAGATGGAGGACCGCGAACGCCTAATGACGTCTCGGTTTTGGGATCGGAAGATAGTTTGTTAAAAACACCATGAGGCAGAAGGTATGCGTTATGTATGCGGTTCTTTTCAACACTGAATTTGATCCATACTGAGGTTGGAGTGGCGTGGAAATTTGGGTCAAGTGAAGTCATCTGATCACGTTTCAAGATTATGAAATTTGAATTAATATCATTGAGTTAATTGAAGTTATATATACAAGTTCCCGTATCTTTAAAACAGAATATGAATTTTTAAAAACAGTTGAAACTGAGACTACTGGAGAAGGACCACCAGAAGGAATTTGAATGATGGTTTCGATAAAGAAGAAATCTTGAGCCTCGCCCCATTCTCCACGCACTATCAATGCCATAGCATTTGATACACTCTGTATTTATATAACATGCACAGAATCCACACAAATAATGCATTTCATTTCGGAAAGTATATTCGTAAGTCAGTTTTGAACAGTGTTAATCTAACTGAAATTCATTCATGGAATAAGAAATAAATTTCAAATAAGACAAAATAAGAAAAAAAATCGTTCATGGATAAGAAATTCAACGTTTTGAAAAATGAGCGTGAGTTTAGAACTTTAATCCTATCTAGTATTTCACAAATAAAATATCCGTCTGGATACATTTTTGTACAGTGCACTTGCTTCAATCATAGGAACTAAAGAAATATTTTCATTCCGTCTGTAAGAAAATATGTCTTCAGTTGTTCGAAGAAAAAAAACTAGTTCTTCGTATTTCTAACATTTTCTTTGAACTAGAATCGATTGATGCATATTTTTGAAGTTCATGGTGAATCTCGTATAGAGATAAGAAAATCGCGAACTTCTTATTTGTTTTCCTTTGTGTTGCAGATTTATCTGTGCCTTCTGTTTGTTCTTATTCAAAATACCGTTCCTCTGTAGCAGTTAAAAATTTAATCTAATCTCTGAAACGTCAAAATAAAAACATTTCTTCGAAAATTAATAGTTCATACAAACCAAACTATACGCAAATTACAATTTCTACCTTGCATTACATTATGGATACCCTTTGTTGTTGTTGTGGATGAATGGAATGAATATTTTTGCGTTCAATTCTGCTTTTCCATTATGTATCACTGGTTTTCTGTAAAATTCCATCTGGCTATGCAACTGTGATTTATTTTCAAGTATTTATAAGTTCCATGTCATTGTGAACTGCAAATATTTAATAGTGTGACTGGTTTTCAAGTATTTATTGCTTCCAGCGTATTGTGAACGACAAAATAGTTAATTATTTAACATAGCCGAATTTCTTGGGGTCTGGTTTAATCAATTGAAAAGAGCTTATTGGCAAACTTGCTCTTGCAAATTCTGAAAATGATCCCGGAATAGGCATAGTAATAAATAATAATAAAAGGAAAAAAAATAAGTTTTAAACACCCTCCTTTTATAAGTGTCCTAAAAAGTGGAAAGTACTTATTTTTTATCTGAAATTTGGTCTCAAAGCAAAACCGTGCAAGAGCGAGGTACTGAAAACAATACTATGAAGAAATTAAGCCAAAATGATCACCATAAGAATGAAAATGCCTAGAAATTTGTTAAATATTAAAGATATGTTAACAATGTGCTTAATATTTGATTTTTTTAAAAATATATCAATTAGAATCTCACGCTTTTAGCATTTTGTTTTCATCAAATTCGGATTTAAATATTATTTTTTTGCTAATAAAAAAGTGTTTTTTTCCAATTTTCATTATTTTGTAAGTTTTTGTCTTCAACATATTTTATAATTCTTTATAAGAAGTGTAATCAATTTTTTTCAAGAACTCGCTGTCAGATGGTGCCTCTCATATGAGAACAATTTTTTTAAAAAAAACTAATCAGTTAGCATGTAATTAGTTTTGAAATATTGTATTATCATCGGAAATAAACAACTTTACAAAACTTCATAAATCTTGTATATCAGACCTTGAAGAAAAATAGATTAAAAGTTTATATTAATATAATAATTGTAATTATTCAATGAACTAATACGCAATTACAAGCATGAAATTTTGAAATATTTAAAAAGCCAAGTTAAAAAAAAGCATGTAACAATGATTTGCGAATAATACACATTTGTTATTACGTTAATACCGTGGGTTTATATAAAAATATGAAATATGGTATCGATGATTATTCGCGTTGTATTGAACGGAATATTTATTTTGATTAATGATATATATCAAATCCAAAATCATACTGAGATAATTGATCAGACTAAAGCACATATCTTGACTATAAAAAATTATACAGCTGAAAGTGATATTAAACTTGACTATTGAAACTTACTTCGCAACTTCTCAGATGAAAAGAGAGAAAATTAGCGCTAATTCTGACAGCCGAGTCCTTATACAGGGTGCCCACTTAAATAAGGGCCACTTATTTATTAATTTATCCCTTAACTTCAGAACAACGCCGGCGGCATCTCTAGTCATGTAAATTTTAAGCGTTTTGTTCTTAGTATTAATATGCACAAAGTGTCTTTTTGTACTAAATCGATAACGCTCTACAATTCTCTAAATGACATTTTCCCCTTATTTTGCACCGTAGGCACGCTAACTCTGGAGTTTGCCACCAGGTGGTGCTGTAAGTGATCTTATCGCATTTCGCGCAGACATTTTATTATACATAGACACTACTTTCATGACTATAGCTGCCGTCGTTCAGAAGTTAAGAGGGGTAGGCTCTTCTTTAAGTGGGCACTCTGTATGACCAGGGATGTTCTCGCTCTCTGTCGGCGTCTGACTTAATCCGGTCTTCCTTCGTGATCGCTTATCCTACTCAAATATATTATGGCAAAACTCTGATTAACAATCGAAAAACATATGTTTTGCTTCCATGCATTTAACACATGTTTCCGTAAAATGTTATGTTAAGACTCTTATTATCACTGCGTGTCAATGGTAAAATGAACGGCGAATAAACTTGGATATTTCTGCTTTTGAATCTTTAACCATGCTTAACAGCACCCAATCCCCCGAATTCCAAAGCATCCAGGTTGAAACTCAGAAAATCTATTCATTTATTTTATAACAGATACAAATAAGAGGAAATACTGCAAACAAGAGTTGGATTTTTAATCAATCATAATGAGAAATTATAACCCAAATGAAAAAATATTCAGAAGACCTGATTAAGAGCAATTTATTGAAATAATTGCCTCAGGATTAGATAGGTTTCAGATTCAGCTCATTTCAACCCGTTTAATTTTACCTTCTAATCAGTTTCTTCTACCATTTATCTCTTGCTTTAAATTGATCATTTTTCCCAGTCAATTTTCAAAGAATAAATAGCCCTCTCCTACCCATTACAATGGCAAACATAACAAATATGCGGAGAAAATTACCATATTGATTAACATGAATAAATAACTTCATCCATAAAGCAGATATTATTCACTCTTCATAAAATATTAAGACTGCTTGTTGATTTAGCAATACTAGTAGAAAAAATAGCAGCATATTGTAGTTAAGCATTGTTAAGAACAAGATGTTTTATTCACACAGCAAATATTTTGCTGTAGAAGAGATTAATTATTTTAAAAATTTAACATCGCTTATTTTGAGATGTGAAGAATCGTTTTATTCGTGAAACAAAGCATATTAACAACGCATATAAATATTTAAATGGTGAAAACTTATTTGTTTCGGATAATTTATTTATGGAAACTACTTTAATAATGAAAATGCCCTCTGGGCGGAGAGTTATTGTGAAAATTCTGTAATAACTAAGGACCGTGAATCATACAAATTTAATTCCTATTTATCTACCGTTTACTTAATAAACAAGCTGTTTTATCAGGTATTCTGTGTTATTCTTTATTAAATAGATTTAACATTGATGCAAGGTTTGTTTAAAGTATTATTGTATTTTAAAAATTCACAATAAACAATCAAAATAATTTATTTTATTTAGACATGGGATTTCAACATTTTTTTTATTTTCTTATTGCGAATATGCACAAATATGGTGATCATCAAATATTCTATCTCGAGACTGATGAATTAGACCTTAAGCCCGGAAAACCGATTTCTGAATTCAATCCCCGTTTCTGTCCGTCTGTGTGGAAGTAAATACAATACCTCAACAAAACAATGATCTAGATAGATGAATTTTGACATGTGGTTTTTCCATCAAAATCAAAGTCAGTTTCAAATTTTTGACAAAAAGGCCGAATAGAAGAATACTTTTTCGAATTAGATTTGTTTTTCACAAAAACCAAAAATAAATGAATAAACAAAACAGTGCTATGTTTACAAGTTATTTTAGCAACAATGTGTAGACTGAAAATTCTACCTTCGTTTGCAGTAACTGTGTTAATTCAAACGCGCTTTGTAACATAACACACTTGTTAAAAATGCAGGTAAAATTTTCCATCGTCTTTGATTTTCTGCCGATTGCACTGTATGCAATCAAAGCCATAAATGTAATTAAATTAACGTTTGATGGTATTAAAGCATGTCTTCATGGGATTTCAAGTGTACAGAAAAGTTTAATGGCACCAGGTATAATATGAACATTGAGCACTTTCCTAAGTAAATAGGTTTTATTGACTTACTTTGAGCACTTTCCGTAGGAATAAGGTTTTATTCACTGACACATCTCTTCTAAAGCTTTAAATACCGCTCTCTAATAAACTGAAAAATTTCATATTCCTTAAATAAAATAAAACTCCGGCATGTTCATAAGATTACAGCTAAATGCTGCCGTTTATTTAGAGGGTTAAAATGGTTGTTTGATTTTTTAGCTTGCTATTATAAAGAAATAAATGGCAGCATTCAGCAAGCTAAAAAATCTATTTTAACCCTCTAAGTCTTCTGCTATCTTGGTCTAATAGCTTTAAAACCTTAAAAATTATCTTTTAAAGTGAATAATTGGATCATTATTGTATTTAATCATATCTCTGAAATCTTAAGAATATTTAATCTATGGTAGTTTAAGAAAAACATGAATTATCTGCTTTTGAACTGAAGATAAGAAACGGAAAAATACGGCTGAAACGCTTAGAGAGAAGAAGCTAGTTTGCTTTTGTTTCTAAGCAAAGATAATTTAATTACGAGAATAATTTAAACCTGGTTGTTTCTCGAAAGAATAAATAATAAGAGGCAGTCTCAAAAAGATGCACTGCACGATTAAAAGAGGCGCAGGAGCGAGTCATTATCATTTTTCATCGGAAGTAAGAAGCAATTTATTTCTTTTTGACGTCAAGCGTGGATCGATCTCCTGACAGATCCGTTTGTGGATCCCCTGTGGGTGCACCCAAATCTAAAGATCCTTAAAATGATTAATGCTATCCTAAAGTAACAAAAAACTAAGGACGGAACTGAAAAATATTTTACGTCATCAATATATAAGCGCTTCAATATCTTGCTGCCAATGATACACACAATCAATTGGCCAGAGATACTTAATTTTGAAGAAAAGTAAGCCTGCACGATACATATCTATAAGTGTTCATTTGGCAGGCTCTTCTATACGTCGCCAATGTGAAAAAGTTACTGACATTACTTGACGTTACCTATACGTTTTTGCAAACACAGTTGACAAAATGGTATCATACTAGTAGATGATATAAATACCATCACAGCAATTTAACAGATAAAAAGTGTTAAGTATTTCAATTTCTCTGATTTTAAAATCTTTACTTTTTCACTTGTAATTTTAAAAAAAAGCCAATATTTTTAACTGCAGTTGTTGATAAGCTGTAATTTAATTTTAACACTTATGCGAGTCCATAATAAAACTGATTAAAAAATTGTAAATTAGGTCCTCACTGACAAACTGTCGAAATAAAGAAAATGAGTTTCGTGCTATCAAATAAAATTTAATTTAGTTATATTAACGTCCCGTTTTAAAGGAACGCGAGGGCTATTTTGGGAGTGACCTCGTAATTTTGAGTCGCGGTTAGATAATGAGGACGACACCTGAGCTGGCATCCCTTCTCCAAACTTCTGCTCCACGCCAACGGGTGGATGTTTGGCTCCCTACGTATGAGTTGGCGTGCAACAGGCCCACATACACGGCGGATGTTTAGTGGAATCAGTCTTCGAACCTGCGACGTTCCGGACCCAAAGCTGAGAGGCCACCGCGGCCTCTTATTAAAGGAAGAGAAAATAATATGATAATGCACTGATAGTATAAACAATTTTTCAGATTTTGTTAAAGTTTGCAAGCAAATTTACCAAGATTTTTATTATGAAAATAATATAACAAAAATAAAAATAATTTTAGCTATTTTTTGCAGTTTAATCTGTTGTCTATGCTATTTCAAAATAAATGTTTTTCGTCAAAAATGGTTTGAATGAATTATAGGGCGAGCTGTTTGCTAATTAAAACAATTATGATCACATATTATAAACATGTAATTAATACATATTATGAATATAATTAGAGTTCAGGTATCCTAATTCAGCTCATTGCAGAAAAAAATTACAGTGGTCATAAGAAAGCTATATCTCTACGGTATACATTTTACATCACATGGAAAAAAATGAAGCAAAAAATTAATTGTTGTATTCCACCAATATTAGGCCTTCCCTATGTCTGAAAAAAATTTCGAAATTAAAGCACAACCAGCTAGAATGATAAAATTTGGTATGCAATCTTTACATTAAAATTTTAGTCTGTCAAAATTTTGACAAAATCGCCATGGATAAGTTGTGTTTATCTGTCTGTCCGTCAGTGTTCCTGGGAACACGATAAATCAAAATCCCAAACAAGCTAGTTGGACGAAATTTGGTTTTTTCATCTTTCAATGAAATCTGGACTAAATCTATCATCAGCGTAAATCTCGATAAGTCTATGCGTGTGTATGTGAACGCGATAAGTCCAAATCACAACAAGCTACATACGTGAATTCCAGCACGTGATCTTAGCACAAAATTTGCTTGCCAGTGTCATTGTGGACCAAATCAGTCAAAAGGAAGAAATACTGCTGATTCTATGTGCGATGCGATGAAGTCAAATACAAAAAGGGCCATATTTTATACAAGAAAGTCGAGGGAAGAACATTCCTATTGTTCTGATAGAGTGCTCTGAATAGAGATACATTAATTCTAAGGACCCTGTCATGCCACCAATCTCCACGTAATTGTTCCGGCCCACAGCCAAAAAAAGTGGAAGAAACAGTTACGCGGGAGACGAGGTTGTAAGCGCCATTAAATTGGTTTCTGTAGGAGGTCCAGGGTAGTCTGCGAGAGATTATCAGAAATCTTGAATGTGAATCGTAATTGTATGTATTGTTAATAAACTGTAATGTCGCTCTCCTGCCACATTAGTCGTATGGTTGGAAAGAGAGATTTACACAGGTTTTTACTAGCCATCAGGGGAGGTCAAGCTTATGCCCCCTGAGATTGGCGACATTTGGCTATTTGGCGACTTTGGATACAAAATGAAGGTTCTCGAATAGTCTTGAATTTTGGTCCTGTCTCTACTAGGACGGAGTTATGGGGAACTTCGAGAGAATTCTATATGACGTCATATCCTGTCGTAAAAGGGTCTTGTAGTGCTGTTTCTGTTGTTATTAGTAATTTTCTATCTGCTTGTGTTGCTAATCTGTACAAATGCTACTTTTGTTTTTGATACCTGTACTTCGAATTTCTGGAATATTCGTTAAGTAAAACAGTGTTTTCAATTATCTAGCTTACTGGACTGCTTTCACCGTACACCCACCTGACGATTTTTGTAACAATATGTATATATTTCCAATTAAAATAGTATATAGTTCCTAGCTCCTATGGTTATCCTTCCTATAGTTATGGTAATAAATTAGTGTGGAAAAAGTTAAGTTATTGAAGTCTGGAGTAGACAGGATGATAGACCCCGTACATAAATACAGATTTATTCTGCACCCATTACAGACTGCAACTGCAAATGTTCCTAAAAGCTTCTTTGCCCCAGAATATATCTCTAATGCAAGTGGTGAAGGAAAGATTAAAAAGCAATGTCTTTAAGAAATTTTTGAGTCTCAGAATGCTTTCAAACAAGGATTATTAGGAAGGAAGCTATTCGAGAATAAGCATTTCCTTTTCTTCTACGCAATTCCAGAACAACGTCTGTTTCCTCTTTTAAGAAGTTTGTAATTTGTAACCATAGCAGATTTCAAAAAATTTTGAAGAGCGAAAATTATTTCTTCCATTCCACTTGCTTAAAGACAGCCTGCAAGAAACATGTCTTGTCTATCCGAAGTCTCGTTTCAATTGAAAAATCAAAATATACATTAGAAAAAGTTAAGCCTTTCTAAGCCAAACGTTCTTCGTTTCTCCAGGCTTTCACCTTGACTTAAACAAAAACTGAAAAAAAAAACCATTCTATATTGTTAGAAAGAGCTTACCGTTAGGAGCATTAAAGCTAGAAATCAATGCAAAAAAATTTTCAAAAATATTTGACTGACATAAAAAAAAATTAAAGTTGCTTTTAAAACGATGGTTATCAAAGTCCCTCTGTCAAAATATTTTGATATTACAACTTTGCCTATAATTCCCAAACAATTTTGGCAATAACCTTTTATTATTGACTCTTTACGTTACAGGTACTCTCAAATTTGTAAGCTATGTAAGAAATAATTAACATATTTGTACTATCTATATACATAAAAGAGGAAAGTATGTGTTTGTGTGTGTGTGTTCGTTTTTGGTTCTATATGCACGCTCACACCGTTGGACTTACAGTTCCCAAATTTGGCACAGTGATGGATTAGCACAAGGGAGAGCTAACGCGTTAAAATTATTTTAAAATTCGAATTTGATTTTTATTTATTTAATTAAATAACAAAAATTAAGCTATTTTTAGACGTTTTTCACCAATAACTTCTGAAATACTTATGGTATGAAAATTAATTTTACATCACCTTAAAAAGCAAAAACTTATCTTTTTAATAATACCACTTTAATTGTTGCACAATTTTTTTCTCGAACTGTAATTAACATTTCAAAATTCATTATAAACTAAAATTGCGATAATGATTTTATTGTTATAAAATAAAATTCAAGCTAATTTATTGTTTCATCAAATCCTTTATTCGCGTGTTTTTACCACTGTAAAATTATGATCAGAAAATATTGCTTTTTTTGGACATTGACTCAAAGGTAGACTTCTTACTTCCGCTTGTTTTTTCGTAGCTTTTAATAGGCCTGCAAATATCCGTTAGTTTAGTTGCTGTTTCGTCTCCCAAATTTTTGAGTGATCCTAATCAGTGTGCGCGGCGTTGCGAGTGGGGATTAAGGGAAGCATAGATTCCTCAGATGCCAGTTTTAGGAGCACCATGGAGATAAAACATTACTGCATTTAGGCTAGTTTTTAAAGCAAAATATGATTAGGGGGCGCAAGAATAATACCAGGCCTCGAGGGTCATTTGCGCTTGCTAAGCAAATGACGACTGGGGTGAAAAAATCATATTCTGTGGGCGCTACTGACCATGTTCACAAAACGTTAATATGTTTGTGTCACTTTCCAAAGTCAAATACAAGATAAGGAGTCGAAAAATACCATGTCCAGGGCGTCGCTTACACAAGTTAAGCCTCTTGTGATGAAAGGGGGGGTAGAAAAATCATAGTATGTCCCGAGCACCTCTTTCCGTCGGTAAGTCACTGTCAGTATGTAAAGTCATTAAAGGTTCACAGAGTCCTGTTTCTATTGAAGGGATAGGGCGTAGGGAGAAAAAGAAGGAATGATGCTTCCTTTCAGGCACACAAACACCAAAAAGAAAAGAAGGTGGGGGGAAAAAGGATTATATGATAAAATGCATGATATGAAGTTTTTCTGTTGTCTCCATAGCAATGATGGAGATGGGAAGATAGAATTCCAAGAGTTGTAAAACTCGTATGAAGTGGTCCAAAACACGAAGACAAAAAGAAGAGGTTACTAAAATCAATGAAAGACGTTACAGCGAAAAGCTGTTTAATTAAGTAAAAGTGTAAAGAACTTAGACTTGAAAATATTTCTATCCCAAGCAAGGCCGGGTATATTAGCTAGTTTTAAATAAAATAAGTTTACCATAAGACGGACCATTCCCTAAAACTGGTGGGGTGGAGGAATCGCGGGAAGCGGTTGTGTCTTTTTTGCGTCGTAGAATAGTGAAAAAAACGAATATTCAATTTGAACGACTTTTTTCAACCAATTGAAACCAAAAATGGACACAGATCTAAAATTAAGGTTAGAAGACAGCATACCAAATTTCATTTATCTAAGCCGTTGCGTTTAGGAGTTATCGCGTTCACAAGCACGCTATTATACAGACCGACTGACAGACAACCCTATGACGGATTTGGTACAAAATTTGATAAAGACCTACATTTATGATAGTAAAACTTTGTACCAAATTTTATCCGTCTAGCTATTTAGGTTTTTGAGTTATCGTGTTCATATGACACGGACAGAGAGCCAGACGGACTTCCC
>BGPR01000186.1:488495-502731 GCA_013235015.1 Araneus ventricosus | reverse complement strand
AATCCACCTGCGGATCAATGCGGAGAAAGAAATTTTCAGATACCGAATTCCAAATCCTGCCTTATGCTCCTTTTTTTATAAAGTTAAAATGCAAATCAGAAAATATGTTGGTTCGAGACCGCTTTCTTTTTCGGCTCTGTCACTGTCCTTTGGGGTTAAAAGAAAAACACGTAACATTTCAGGATTAGGAACTGAATATTAAAGTTTAGAGTTTTTTAGAAAATATAGTTGATTTCTTTCTTTGACCCAGAAATCTTAAAGTGAAATGTGCGCTCACTAAGCAATGCGAATCGATTTGAATAAAGTACCGGTATCCAACAATCAAATCTCAGTAAAGAAGTGAAATGAATTAGAAAGAAATTCAGCATTATGTTTGTATAAATTGAGGACATATCGTATGTGTCAAATAATCTATCACACACAGTAATAAGCAATCAAACTATGAATAATAATCAGTCTTTTCTTTCAATTTCAATCAAGGAGGAACTATTTTACCTCAGTTAGTTATATACAAAAGGTACTTATACTTCTAAAGATTTCTATCAGTTAAACAAAAGAAAGAACTCCAAACATAACTTATTACTCAAGCGGACGACTCGAAGGTTAGTCATAGAGAATAGACTAGAAAAATACACATAGAGAATATTGGATTCGCTGAAAGGAAATATATTTGCAGAATAAAATTGCTGAATGATCATTTTAACAGGCATTCGCCGCTCACTTGAAGTTGTTCTACTTGATGATACTCGAGGGTAGAACAAAATGACGGTGTGTGTCAGAGAATGACTGGTGTTAAAATGCAATCAAACTTCAAGTTGCAATGCAATGAATTAAATGATACAATGCATCTAACATCTCCTTCTAAGATGATACGATGAATTTTGCTTAAAGGTAATTATCCCTCCTTTACATTTAAGTAACTTTCAACTAGTGTCAGAATATCTCTATAGGAGGGCAGTCTTGGTAACTACTTTATATGCCTAAATTAGTGTTTTTTTCAAGTCTGCGAGGAATTTAGGAAAAAAAATTTTCAGAACTAGAAAGATTCAATTCCAGATAGAAATATACACTCAAACATTTCAGGGCGATATTCCTTTTACGCTCGCAGAAAAGAATACGGAATGTTACTGATTACGTAAAATCAAATTTATTCAGGAAACTGTAATAAAAGCTAATCTCTAACCTTATCCCCGTCACTGCACTTTTTTAAATAAGAAAAAAACCCCTCTATACAGCCAATTCACACATATTAAATCGAACACCCTTTTACGAGCATCCGATAGAGCGTTAAATTCCAAATTCAAATTACCCAACCGAGCACTAAATTCCAGATACCACCCGAAAAGTTTCGGCAAAAAGTCTTCCCACTTGACATATCTTGTATTGAAGAATCCTCCAGAGAGAGAGAGAGCTTTTAAATATTAATAATTCAATATACATAGTAAAACCTTTTCCGATATTACTTTGGCGAATGCGAGGAGGAAAAACTTCTCCATCCTTTTCCAAAGAACTTCTTATATCCCTCCACTAAGTGAAAATCTATAATCAATTGCATATTCCCTCCATTCAGATGGAACTTTAAAGTATATCTCCCTGACTTCAATTAGAGGGGAGAAAGGGCGAATTAACCGATATCCATCAAAATTGAGCTTTTGCTATCCATTTAGAAAGGGATCAATTGTGGCGAAAAGCAAAGCGTGTCATTAAAATGGGTGTAAGGGGACTTGGGGTTATTTTTACGTCAATTTGCCTTAAGGGGAAGGTTGTGTTTTATGACTCTCGGATCGATCAGAGGTAAGGCGGTTGAATGGTCGGATGATGGTCATAATGAATTTAAAACAGGTGTTGTGTAGAAATAACCGCAATGTTTTATTGCAGGCAAGAAATAGTTAGCAGTAATAATCCAAAAATTCTCCCAGACAAAGTTCAACAGATTCTGTTTTACTAGAAGAAGGCTTGCAGTAATTTTAAAGGTTATAGTTGAGACAAAAAAGGAAATTGAATTTTAAATCAAACTACTTAATAGCTATGTCGTAAGTTCTGCATTAAACTAGGAAATGTTTAATTTTTTAGTTTAACTCACAAAATGTACCATGAATGTGGTGATTTTTTTATGTTATAATTTTTCTGTATTTTTTTTATAAAATGTGGTCAATAGCAGACAAGATAGGCTGTTTCTGTGTGAAAGGATGCGCCTGAATTTCGAGAAGAAGCAGAAGAATAAAGGTACTAATAGCGATAGAAAATAATTGCTGCAAACTTACACGTAAAATAAATCTGGTTGAGTGAATTTCTGTCAAATTTTTCGAACTTCCATGAATTACTTGTTTCATTACCTAAACTACCTTACAGCCCAATCTGTTGTACCCTACATTGTTTCTGGATCGTCGGATAGCGTTTCTCGGAACTCCAGACACAGAGCAAGCTTCAGACACAGTTGTGTGGATCAGACAGTTATATGATTTTGAATGAAATCCGAAAAGTAAATCTGCCTGTTCAATACTTGGCATTTTTAGTCCCTTTGAGAAACCAGATGGTTGCGGTAGAAATGAATTTCACAACTTTCGCGTATAAAGTAAGTTGATGGATGCCTCAACCTTTCTCCTTTATAGCAAACTTCAATGAATTCCTTTACACAGAGTTACCCTGATTTTTGTACTTACAGAGTAGATTTGAGGGAATCGGATCATTCGACAAAGATATAGAAGAATATGATAGTAGTAGGAAAAGTAGCAGGAAGATATTGTACTTTATTTATTCGTTCTACATATTTTTAAAGAAACGTTTCGTATCAATTGGTATAGTAGGAATTTCAACTAATCTTTAATTAATTATAAAAAGAACCCCCATATGATGTTTCTATTAAAATATTAAAGTTAATTACCGTTTATTTATCTACGGCTTTAAATTGTGAGCATTAAAATGCTGTACTAGCAGAATTTTTACATTTGTTCGCGGCCTGGCGCAACAATTGAGGCACTTATGATTAAAGTTTAATTCTCCCTGCTGAACTAATCTGTCTCTAATCTAAACAACTGGCTGATCAATATATTTCATTTCCCTTTTCAGACATAGCATCTACGATGGATATATTGATTGCTGATGAGGAAAAGCAAGTATAATAATACCAGAAGTCGACGAAAACCACAGATCATATATTTCCCCATTATTTGAAAAAAGAAATTATACTTTGGATTGTTTTAAATATTTTATAAGTACAGAAGATTGTTAAAATTTCTATGCAAATTTCAGATCATATTTAAAAGATATCTGTTTTTAAACAAATCATAATTTCATTTAATCCAAAGATTTTTTAAGAAAATTTTCTGTATCATTTGATTTGTTATTCAAAATCAAGCGCTGCATCATACTTTAACACTGCAGAACTTATGTTTTTGGTTTTAACAGAAAAAACGTATAAATTGCTAATTGCATAGTTCTATGTGGAAATAGTAATTTCTGCATATTTAATACTAGATTCTCACGAAACGATCCCATGCATATTTAACCTGAATAATCCTTCCGCCAACGCTGGTTAAAGCTCCTCTCTAGCCTTTGACATTTAGAATCCGCGTATTTCGCACTCAATTAAAGTTTCAATTATCACTCCACTTCAGCAAAGTGACCGCTGCACCTTTTCCAAGTCAGAATAGAACCTTGGGCAGAAAACACGCAGCTTTCGGAAGATCGCGGCGCTTTTCACGACTGTGAGTGCTCTGGAGACGAGAGAGAAACGTCACGCACAGCAGAGTTAAACGAATATTTTGGGTCAGCTTAGGGGAACTCTGCGTGGATTTAAACGTGAGCGTGTGAAATCCGTGGAAAAACTTCACATCTTATTTTAATATTTAGATGAGATTCCTTTTTAAGCACAACTCGAGTACGAGCATTATTCTACAATCGCCATTGAAACATATATTATAGAATTAGAAATCTAACTGTTTGTTTCAGGAACATGAATTTTATGATATTGTTTATATGCATTTTAAGTTATTTCTCTGATAACTAAAAGTTATTTCTCTAAGACTGATAACTAAAGATTTTCATTTCTGTTCTTTGTTTATTTTACAGTTCGAGTTGCTTCTATTAAAAGAGTGACTGCATGCAGTTTTAAATTGAATTATTTGAGAGAAAGGACCCCGGAATAAAAGGAAGGCTCCTTCCTAAAGAAAAGGGCCCTTTTATGTTGAACCATAGCCAGATGAGAAGGACGATAGCTGAGCCGGCACCCTCTTTCAGAACGTTCATGCTATAGAAGAACGTTTGACTTACGATAGATTTCAAGTACATCATGCCCATGTACGGGGTGGATTTTCTGTAGAATCGGTTCTCCGTCCCTAGACCATTTCATAAGAAGTAATTATCACAAGGACATAAGTCCATAACATATTAAGAACTTAATCTCTTATAATATGTATAGCATATCTGTAAGCCTTTTTTCAGAAAGATTCTTAAATGGAGAACTCGTGTCTGACTTAAATATCTTTCCACCATAATTTTATTGAAATATCGCTCAGCCAAATTTCTGTATCATTATTCAACTGTTTTTATTGTACGGTGTATATTTCCAGTAAGTTCTCAAAGGTTTTAAATTACTGCAGTTGTAATTATATTGTCAAAAAGTTATCGCTAGATAACTAAGATTGTATTGAAACAACTAGTCGAGAATGAAACGTAACATTATCATCACAGATCAAAGAAAAGTATAGATGGATGAGTAAGTCACCAGGATATGAGCCAGGAATAACACTTCAATTCAAGAGAGCATCTCTTTTAACTCTTAAGTATCAATATTAAGTAAAGATCTCAAATATTTCTTAGAAAGTCACAGAATCTCTCTTCATCATAAATTCCGTGTTTTTTTAAAGAAAGAATATAAACACTTCGCCCATGCAACATTACCGTTGCTTACTTCAGCACTCTATCAATCATAACTCCATTCTCCTCAAAGAACGCTTCAACCATCAGGGAAGACTATTAATACCAAATTGCACGTTTGCCGCCGAAGTCATAGCTGGCCTTGAATGAGCTTCCCTTTGGACAACATTCCCAAGATAATGATTAACGGACGTTTGCCTTGCCGACTGCTTGGCTTGCCTAAATTATTCAAAAGATGCTTTAATAACTGAGACGAAAGGTGATTTGATGGGTGTGAAAGCACTTTTCTTAATTGATACGTTACCACACGATTCCCGGCGGGGGAGGGATGCATATTTCATGAGCAGCGCTTTGATGTGACGACAGAATGAAGGGTGTGGCCGGCCGCGAAAAATCTGAGAAGATGGTAATCGATCAACTAACTTTCTGCACGTAGGTCGTCTCCTTAAAGGAAGCCTTTTATGCTGCCTTCGGCCTTAAGCTTGAGAGATCGGAGTGTCGCTCGAAAAGGTTGACTTTTATGCAGTGGTTTAGATTATGGATAAGAATAATCGTTTCAGTTAAGATATCGGAGTCAATATTAAATTCTGGAGAATCTCTATTGATTAGTAACTTGAGTATATGAACTTAAGCGGACTAGATAAAATGAAGCCTCTATTGAAAAGACAAGGAAATAAAACGTATCCAATTTCTCTAATCCATTTTTTAAATTCATTCGAAGGGTTTGATTTTAATCTATTGTTTGGATTACAGATACGAATCGTCATTTGAGCTAAGATATCAAAATAAATATTAAATTATGAAGAGTTTCTATAGAACAGCAACTTCAGAATATGTATTTTTCTTAGGCTATATAAAATGTCTACGTAGAAAGATAAAATGTCTAAATAAAAAGACAGGAACTAATTATACAAGAAAAACTCTCCAATCCATTATTTTGATTCCTAGTGTAACACAGTAAAAATGGGAGAAATATCTTATGAAATTATAGCTTAGATTAGTTTTGTTATATTAGCGTCCCGTTTTATAGCAACATCAGAGATATTTTAGGGTGGACCTCCTATTCTAAATTGTGATCATATGACAAGGGCGAGATCTACGCATCTCTATCACGAAATTTTTGTGCCATACCAGCACAAGAACATTTGATCCTCGATGCCAGGCCTGCATACACGGTGGACCTTTTGTAGAATCAGATTTCTAACTTTGAGCCCTCCGATCCTGAAGCCGAGACCTTACAACCAGGTTACAGAAAGCATTAGCATAAAATCCAATAATTTCAGTATGGAAATTTAATAGACAACGTTATTTTTTGTTATTATATTCACAGTAAGTAATTCGTTAAAAAAGCGTTGTTAGTGTAAGATTGTTTTAGAAAATGAGGGCAGATAAGTTATTAATTATTATTACGAGAGGAAAAGATTTTAAAATATTCTTTTAAACCGAAATTCTGACACCGTAACAGTAAAGTGCTTTCATGTTACTGTGTCAATTCTGATCTGAGACAAGGCATCGAAAGATAACATATGTGGTCAATTATTATTATCTATTGTTTTTTCCCGTAATAGTGACAAATACAGCGATTACAGCATGCTACAATAGGAAAGGGAAGCAGAGTTACTTAAAATATGGTTAGAGAAAAGATAGTTTTTTTCGTCCTGGAATCCCAATGGCATAGTGGAACAGAATTTGTATAGTTTATATGTGGAGGGAAAATTCTATCCGTTTAGAATCTGTATATCTGTACGAATAATGATGGTGAAACTTGAAATAAGACTTTTAAATTTCGGTCTCATGCTCGTGACAGCACAAATAATAAAAATAAATAAATAATGTAAATGATCCTAATGTAAAATATATAATGTAATTAACCCCAGATTTTTTAGTAAATGTATGAGTTTGGCGGACAGCAAATCCCCTTTTTTAAATATATACACATTGTTACAGACAGCCGATAAGAAGTTCGAAAATCCGTAAAGCAAATTCCGTTGAAATGGAGCTTACAACAAACTCATAGACCAGGATTTCCTTCTTACAAGTTTAAATATCCACCTCCTTGTGTCAAAAATTCCTCAAAAACTCTTTTTTCCAATTCGTTTGATCTCTTTTATGGTAGAAAATTATATCTGAACTTAAACTATACTTTTAAAAAGACGAACTTTAAAAGACAGAAGCTCTCGGACTCTATTTTTCAATATATTACAACGAAACTATTTAATATCAGATTAAATGAAGTAGAAATATGAGCGGTGATTTCCGAAATCACAATGTTTCAACGGAGAAGGCTCGCCTTTCCAGAGGTCTACATTCTTACGTCTCTATATCTTATTAAAATTAAATCCAGAAATCAGTGTAGACGCTTTGCTTTGAAAGAGCATTATACAATATCTTTTCATATTTCTTATATATTAGTAACTCGTAATAAAATATGAAATTAATATAGTTCGAAACTAAATTAATTTCATATCTTAATTATTAAAGCAGACATGAAAAAATAATATTCGTCATATTTTTATGGCAACAGAAAATATATATCAACCATTGGACATCATCAAACTTGTTTCCAAGACATCATATTGGCACATGATAAAACAATTCTTATATTTAAAAAAAATCTGCAATGATTTAAGTACTTCTAAATAGAAATTTCACTTAATAAAATATCTTTTCCTACGTAAAAGTTATCTGGGCAGTTTATTTGTACATATTTATTTGTTTATTAACAAAGAAGAAAAACGTTTCCCTTTAAAACAACAATTGGGCATCCATTAATATTTTTTATTGTCCTATTGATATTTTTTCTTTTATTGCCACACTCATTGAAATGGGTATTATAAATTTAATGAACATTAAAATATGAAAAAAAGACCAATAAGAACAGTGAATAAACTTTCGCATGAAATCTTTTATAATATTTTAGATGTCAGCTTGCGCGAAGCTAATAAACAGCCTGACTGCAAAAATTGTAACATAAAGATGAATATTTTATAGTGTGTATACTACATAAAATAAATATTTCGAAAACCATGCGACTGTTTGTTACTTTGTTTTAGGGTTCACTGGGGACTTAGAATATTTATCCCGGCGTACTCTGAAATGACGTCTCGAATTCTGAGAAAACAAATCACAAATCATTATAAAAGAATACACTTACTTTTAGCATTAAAACATGAAACTTTAGAGGTACCATTGAACGTCTTTTTTGTATTAAGGACACCAGCAAAATGTATTTGGGCTAACTTAGACAAATTTATGAAACTCAGACAAAATATTATACATTTAGCCTTTGACTTACTCCATATCTCATTGCCCGAAAATTGCGTGTAAGACGAAATTGTGTAAGTCGAGTCCACATTTCAGTTTGAAAATATTGCGAGTTCATTCACTCATAAATGCTTAGCGTCCCTTTTTAGGGGCGTTTCTAAGAACGCGTCATAAACACACAGGAATTATTTTTTCAACAAAAATTTTACAAAAATTATTTTTAAATATTTGTTTCTTTTATATTAAATCGATAGAGCAGATATCAAGCGTTCGGTTGATAACGTAGCCTTTATATTTTCAAGTCAGACTTGAAAGTAATCGTTTGCAATATCATGAAGATAAAAACAAGTTTGGTCAATTATTTATTAATAAATTTACTTGCACTTAACAAGTATATCAGTAAATGCAATTGTAAGAATATTTGTTGAGGGGATTTCGCATAATTTTAGATTTTGATAGGTTTTATTGCATTAATTAAAATAAGAAAAAAATTAAATTAAAAATATGAAAATTTTAATTTCTAATGCCAAAACTTCAGTCACATCAGGATTTTTCAGCATTTAAAAATTTTTTCCTATACTTATAAAGTTGTAAGTATACTTAAGTAAGTTGTAAGTAAAAAATTGGACATGAATTTTATGGATTTGCTGTAATTTAAGAAAACTACATAAGACAATATTATTTAATTTTAAAAACAAATTACAAAACATATTTTAAAGTAATAGATACTTTAAAAGAAAATATGTTCTGTAATTTATAAATGCTCTAAAAAATTTTTTATAATAAAATTATTTATTCATTCAAGTTGGAATGTACATGGTGGTATAAATTATCAGACCCCTTTCAAAAATTAATAAAAAACTAATAATGGTACAACTAACGTTTTTTTAATGAGAGAGCATTTTAAAAAGTTTTTTTTCAGATAGGTAACTCGCCGTCACGGCGGTCTAGGTGGTCGTAAATTATTGAACATCCCCCTGTTTTGAGAGCCATTATCTGCAAACTATTAGATCAAGAAGAAAAATAAAAGCATGTATTTGCAGGAAAATTACGCTCTTTAATTTGTTAAATAAATTGTAATTCTAAAATTGAATAGTTTTCGAGATAACGAAGAAAAATTTTTAAAAAAGAAATCCGAAAATGCGTATATGTTTCTGCTGATTGGTAGCCATTGCGTATGGAAATCTCTCGCTGCAGCAAATTTAGAACGCCGCAATGGTACATCACCTATCTGAAAAAAAAACATTTTTCATTTGTTCTCTCATTTAAAAAACAAAGTTCTAATATTAAAAGTATTTTTTAATTAATTTTTGAAATGAGTCTAATAATTTATAACCACTCTGTATAATAGTGCAGTTTAAAAAATAATAAAGGTAATAATAAATGAAAAATAAAGTAAAATATTTTTCCCTTCATTTCTAAATTAAATGCTTTCCAAATTCCATTTGCATGACATCAGTCGCTTTAATGAAATGCCTAACCTAAAATTTATCATTACTTGAATTTTTCACAAAAGGTTACGGCACACCTACCCCCTGCGGTTATCTGACTACAGTCGGAAATCTTAAAAGATTGAAAATAATTGGATGAAAGGGACAAATTTCCAATTCTGCAAACGCTCTTGCAATTTCATGTTTGTACATGTCTTGTGATATTTAATTGAAATTCAAGCGCTGTCTGAATGCAAATTCTTGCTTATTTATTTGACCGGGTTGTAATGAATTTATAAAATTCGAATACTGTGTAAATCGACATTTCATTGTAAATAAAAAAAATGAACAAGTTAACTTGTTTTACTCATCATTCATGCTCTGTAAAAGTGGCTCTATTGCAATTATAGTTGCCCGGGTACAGAAGCATCGTAACATGTCGCAGAAGTAAGCAAATTCAGTTACTCAGAATTAAATTTGAATTCCATCTCTCTCCTTTGTAGGAGCGGTCCCGAGATAAATTGAATTTGAAAAATGAATAATCATTAGATTAACAAAGGGGCTTTTGTGATAAATTGAAAATAAAGGAGGTGAACGAATTTTAATTTATTTCTCCTCTAAGTAATTGAATTTCATTGTGTGAAAGAATGAATCACAGCAGCCTTGCTTTTTCATACAGATTCATCTCGCTGCATTGCATTAATTTTCATTAAAAGAATATCTTTAAAATTAAATAAAGAAAGTTCTGAATATTCCAGATCACTCCCATATATGTATATATATATATATGTGTGTGTTTGTTTGTTTTGATATATATATAAAAAAAGAAACCATTAAAACCATTTAGAAACACCAAAATAACAAAACAGAACATAACGCTAACGCCCGGGACGCGTCATAAGCAGGGAAATCCCGAAAGAGCACATACTTATTGTCGGTGTTTTCTAAGCACAAACTCTATCAATAATGCTAAAAAGAGTATGTTTCCCCGGAAAACCGAACATATAAATACAATATTTTGAAACAAAGAAATATCAAGCAAAAAGTTCATGTCCAATTGAAATAAAATACATGAAACCAAATTTCAAAACCAATAATGTAAAAAGTTCATGTCTAATTAAAATGAAATACATGAAACCAAATTTCAAAGCCAATAATGTAAAGCAAAAATGAAGAAAATTGTGTCAATACTCACTTAAAAGTCCATAAATGGAAAGATAGGAGTGGGATTTAGATGCATAAGCACGCGGCACGCGTACATTGGAACGTTCAGAAGTACTGACGTGTTCTAGGTTATGAAGGTTAGCAGTTAACGTCACGAGTTTCGGTTAATATTTTACTAGCAGTGAAAAGTCTTAAGAACCTTTTTAAGAGTATCAACATATAAAAATAGACAATTAAATAAAAATGAAACTAACTGTACAATGCAATAGATCAAAGTCAAATAAAGCAAATGGCTTTTTTAAGGTTCTTAAGACTTCTCACGGAAAGTAAAAGGTTTCTAAGACTTCTCACGGAAAGTAAAAGGTTTCTAAGACTTCTCACGGAAAGTAAAAGGTTTCTAAGACTTTTCACTGCTAGTAAAATATTAACCGAAACTCGTGACGTTAACTGTTAACCTTCATAACCTAGAACACGTCAGTACCTCTGAACGTTCCAATGCACGCGTGCTTATGCATCTAAATCCCACTCCTGTCTTATTAATCCATTTATGGACTTTTAGGTGAGTATTGACACCTTTTTCTACCTTTTTGTTTTACATTATTGGTTTTGAAATTTGGTTTCATGTATTTTATTTTAATTAGACATGAACTTTTTACATTATTGGTTTTGAAATTTGGTTTCATGTATTTTATTTCAATTGGACATGAACTTTTTGCTTGATATTTCTTTGTTCCAATCCGAGGAAGCAAACTCTTTTTAGCATTATTGCTAGAGTTTGTGTTTAGAAAACAACGATGAAAAGCATACACTCAGTCGGGAATTTCTTGCTGATGACGCTTCCCGGAAGTTAGCGTTATGTTCTGTTTTGTTATTTTGGTTTTTCTGAAATGGTTTTAATGTTTTCTTTTATTAATAATTCTCACTTTTCGGTTGTACTGCTGAATTGGTGCATTCGCCATGTTAATGAAGTTCTTCCATATTTAAATCTTTTTTAGAATTTATGTTAACCATAAAATATCTGTTTCCTAATGTTTGCTTCATTTGGAATAGTATTTCTTCGATTAAAGTATTTATTTCTTGATTGATTATTGCTCTTTTTACCACGTTTTTATTAACTCGCTTTCTTGTCTGTCTGTCTGGTACAAATCTTGCGATCGATTTTAAACTAACTTCCCGATGAGCTGGAGACTTGAAACTTTAAACATAGTTCAGAACTAGATGGCAATGCATTATTAATTCGCTTTCTGGTCAGTCTGTCTGTCTGTCCGTTTGTCTGTCATTTCATATTTTGCATGACGCATCCGCAGTACGTTTTTCATTATATCTCGAAAACTATTAACATTACAGACTTGGTTCTTGGGTATATGGATGACCCATGGGATCATGGAAGCACCCCCATATTTTAACCATATCTTTGCGCATGCGCAGTACGTTTTTTATTATATCTCGAAAACTATTAACATTACAGACTTGGATTTTGGGTATATGGATGACCCATGGGATCATGGAAGCACCCCCATATTTTAACCATATCTTTGAGCATGCGCAGTACGTTTTTCATTATATCTCGAAAACTATTAACATTACAGACTTGGTTCTTGGGTATATGGATGACCCATGGGATCATGGAAGCACCCCCATATTTTAACCATATCTTTGCGCATGCGCAGTACGTTTTTTATTATATCTCGAAAACTATTAACATTACAGACTTCGTTCTTGGGTATATGGATGATCCATGGGATCATCGAAGCACCCCCATATTTTAGCCATATCTTTGCGCATGCGCAGTACGTTTTTCATTATATCTCAAAGGTCTCTGCGTCACTTACCTTTTTTTTTAGGAAAATAACAATTTTTTATTTATGATCAGGTGAAGAGGAACTGAAATAAACCTGAAATTTGCCACATGTCTCCGTCATAATCTCATCAAGATGTTTAAAATCGATTGCAAAATTTCACACACAGATAACTAAAAAGGAGAAAATAATTATTTTAAAAAATAAAAATTTTAATAGACCACGTTCTTAAAACGGACTAAAAAGTATAAAATAATTTCTATTAGCCCCATACAGATTTATAAACCCATACAGATTTAAAACGAAAAACGTGGGGCGCATGCAATATTTAATAGTAAGGAGTGTAGGGAGTAGCTGTCGTTGAGAAAACTCACACAACAGTTCATATCATTTCCATTGCAATAAAATTGTTAGTGACTGAAATAAACTATTTATACATCAATTATCTATTACATGCCGACTTTCCTATTGGTCTTCTAATATTCAAGATTTATAGAAACACAATTCTCACTCAATTTTCTCGTATTACATCTATTTGTTCAAATGAAAATTCAAAATCGAGACAATCAAAGCTTTTGTTTGATCAACTTTTAAAAAATGGTATTCCCGAAACCTTTGTACGACGATATCTCAAGCAGTGAATTAGGGGGCTATCGGCAAGGCCTTTTTTCTCTTTTTCTTCCTCTGGTTTGGGAACAGCAATAACTGGTTTGGCGACATTTCCTCGTGCTTCTCACAATCCTGCTTGCTTATTCCTGGCTGTGGTAAGCCTTTTTCTCTTTCATTGTTTTTGTGAATACTTCTGTATTATTCTTATTCTAAGTCTTTTGTATTCAGATTTTTTGCTTTCAATTTTTTATATCATCTTCATTTTATATCAACTTCATTATATTTGTCTTTTATTCCAGAATTTTTCCATTTTTAATTGTCTTGTGCTTTTTGAGGGATAGCGACAAATTTTTATGGTTTACGTATGTCGTTAGCAGAAAAAAGCACTTATTAATACCATAAGCGAGCTTCGCTTCCTGACGAGCGGCTCGCCATGATATTTTCCAATTTACTAAAATTATTGTCTATTTTTTTGGCCATTGTTTCTTGTATGCTTTTGAGTTTTTATCTTTTGTTTCTTGTTTGTTTTGATATATATATATGCAAAATTAATTTAACCTGGCTAATTTTGTCCACAGTCAAGCTGCTAAATTAATTGTTGTAAACTCCAAATACTTGGATTGCCTTTTATTTAATAGTTTTGATTGCAACAGAATACATTTACATGTTTAAACTTACTATATATACTAAGAGCAAATGGTATTTTCAATTTTTTAGATTATATTTTAGATTTAGTTATATTAAAAATTAAGTTTTTTCATAGATAAGTTAGAGTTTTTCCACATTCTACTTGCATGTATTAAGCACTATTACTTATAAGATCATAATTAAAATTTGTTTAATTAATAAACTTTTTGTTTTTGCATTGCATTTTTGATTTGCTTATTTTGCTTTGAATGTTCATTGCACTTTTGTTTATAGGATCATAATTTAAATTTTGTTTAATTAATTAATTTTTAGTTTTTGAGTTCCATTTTTATATGTCTTGTTTACTTTGTTTTGTATGTTCATATATAACAAGTTATATTTTTGTTTATATTACTGTAAATATATATATATATATATATATATATATATATATATATATATATA
>BGPR01000186.1:477342-488395 GCA_013235015.1 Araneus ventricosus | reverse complement strand
TATATATATATATATATATATATATATATATATATATATATATATAAGGGGAAGATAAAATAATATAGAAAAATATAACACAAACGCAACGAATGCGCAAAAATGCTGCAATTCAAGAAGATTTGTGGAAAATATATCAATATCATGAAAGTCAAAAAATGTTAAAATAAAATGGAGAGACTGTAGTAAATCGGTAAAAGCGTATAGATGCTCATCAGGGTAAGTAAAATCTATACGAACCGTTAAAAAATTAGTGATGTAATAATGTTTTCTGCGAACAGTGTTGGCATATAGCTAAAAAACACTGTCCTTTACCCCGAACATTATGATAAACCAAGAATTTGAATGAAATACAAATAAAAGAAATGAAATTACGAACCTAAAACTGAGAGATGCTACCAACGGGAGACGTGACAAAGGGAGTAACTGAGCGCGTCATGTAGGGACCGGATGTTTACGAAAATATCAAGTTACTTCTGAGGTTGGGGGAGTTTCGATGAAGATTAGGAAATCGATGGAAAAAAAGGAACATCTGAAACAAGCAACCTTTATCATTAGAATATCTTTTCTTTCATTTAGTGTTTTGATGTAGACTTACGTCTCTACGTAGTGACCTACTTACGTAGTGATCTAATAGTGTGCCGGGAAAGGAAGAAATTATGATGCTTTTCGCGCTAATGTTAGACGCTTATAGCTCCGCAACCAAATGACATAGAGAGTTGGTTTTAGTTTCATTTAGCAGGGAAAGGTAGACATTGGAGATTGCGAAAATAATTTTACAATTTTTAATTACGGTTTATTCATAGTCGCGTTGTAAAGTTGGTGAAAATCACGAAGAATTTTACATATACAGAGTCACATTAGAGTAATAGTCACTATAGACTATAGTGTTAATAGTCCATAGAGCTACTTCAGTCACAGAAAGTCACAGTTGAGTGAGGTAAGTGAGTCTACGCCCCTCAATCCCAGTGGCCATTTCGCAGAGACAGCTTCCCGTCGATTTTTTTTCCATAGCACAATGACACTTTGAACTGGGGTGTGAGAAGCATCTTAAAGGGGTAATACTTAACAAGTTTTCAACTGGGAGTTTATTATTGCGTCTTTTCTCCCAAAGCGATCCTTTAACATTTCCACAGCTTTTTCGTAATTTTCCGCCGTGATGGAGAAATCTTCCACTGTCACCAAAGCTGCGGATCCCAATAAGCCTTTCAAATAAGTAAATTTATCAATTGGATGAAGTGAACTATTATTATGGATAGCAGTTCCAAAATGATAGTCATTGGTTTATTTTGCCATAATATTTGGATATGTTTTCTTCGCACTTTTATATTCACCGCTTCTGTTAATTTTGCTGTTTCTGCCTGAATCCCATTTCACTTTAACTTGTTTGCATTTCCGCAAATATTTCTTGGCACGAAATCGAGATGCAGCGATTTTTTCCCTATACTGCTCCACTCTTTCTAATTCTTTGTCGAGATCCGAAGGTTTGAAAAGAAGTTCGCATTCACCGTTTTCAACGATTCAAATTTGTCATTCAAATGTTCTAAAAGTTCTTCAACTTTACCATCATCGGGATCACCCTCTTCTAACTCCTTCTCTAACTGCTGATTAATTCTTGTAACAGCATTCCTCAACACAGTGCGTAAAGTCATTTCAATATTTCAAGCAATAAATTCTAAAATTAGGCCTAGTTTCAAATATTCCCAACTCTCACCCGGACGCATATAGGCATACTGTACTCGAGCAGAGCACCATTGTAACTTTGGAGGGCTCTGATTGGACAAGCGAATCTGACGTAACTATGCTTTGCTTGTTTGTTTACCTCTGACCACGCTCTGACTGATTCTTTCAACAAGCGATAGCGAAATGTTCTTTGTGTAGTACACCATGACTATTCAGGATTCCAATCTTCCCCCTTTTTTGTAAACGAAGTTGTTAAAATCGTTGAAGATGAAACCATCGTTCGGAGCAACCTTAAAGTGTTTCCGATGTGTACTCATGGATAGAAGAACATCGGACACGAAATGGAATCTTCGATCTTCTAGACCATCTGGAACAAGGCTTGTGTGCTGGTAAGTAGCAATAATTATTTCAATTCATTATCTTTTAGATGATGTATGTTGTAATTTGTAATTCTATATCAGGCATTATTTCAATACTTATATTTATCATGGTTTAAGTTGACTATTGAAGTACGAATTTTAATGTTCCAGATTTTAATGAAGCAATAATGAAGCAAATCTAACGACATTAAAACAAGAAGAAGAAATATGCCCCTTTCGTAAACAAATTCAGGCAATATCTTAGAGAAAAAATTAGTATTTAGAGTTTTAGGTAAGGTTAGGAAAGAGTTTTTAGTTAGAGTTTTAAGAACTGTAAACAAGATACGCGTGTCTCACTGTCGATGCGATGTACAGAAGTGTGACGTCAGATTCGCTTATCCAATCAGAGCCCTCCAAAGTTACAATGGTGCCCTGCTCTTGTAGAATGCCTATATGCCACCCGGACACGGCTTCCAACGATGGTCGTCGCGCGAAGTAAACTGACGCTAAAATGTAAATAATTAACATTTTGAACGAATGGTTTGAAACATGTTGTAAAATTGTATTAGGATTATTTTGTTAAAATTCAGTGGCAACATATTAATATTTTTGTAAAAAGAGTGTAAATAGTTAGTTTAAATTTCTCCATCACCATTAAAGGTTTTTTTTATATTCTTGAGGATGGATATCTTCTTTGAGTACAGATATCGGTTCAATAATTCTTCGCTTAACAAGCAACACCACCTATCTCAATTTTTTGAAATTTCAGAGAGGAAGATTCAAATTAATTTTTCACAACCAATAACGAGTATTTCTAAAATTTTTTAACATCTGCTATGAACATGAGATCGCATGTTGCAACCATAAAAAAAATTTTAGAAATTTTCGTTATTGGTTGCGAAAAATTAATTTAAGCTTCCTCTTTGAAATTTCAAAAAATTGAGATAGGTGGTAATGCTTGTTAAGCGACGAATTATACTTTCTGTAAACAGATCCCCATGTCTTGAATAGCACTCTACCCATAGTAACTGAGATAGGCGTGAACTTTTTCTGATTCATTGACTTTACATCTGAATTTGTTTCAAAAGAGACATTATCCGTGAATAAATAAACCAGTTACTAAAAGTCATGAAAGAAGTATTACAAACTTTTATACTCTTTGAATGAGGAGTGATATTTTAAATCCACCATTAAGCGATAAATTTTGAAGCTTATCTTAGTTTAGTTAGATTGACATCCAGTTTTGAAGTTGCAGGACAACTAGTTTGGAACTAAATTTTCAACCTAAGTCAGATGTTAAGGGCGCCACCTGAACCGGAATCCCTTTTGAAATTTTCTGCAGGAGGATATTTTGTTCCTTTGAATTGAACATGTCAACTCCGCGTACAAATCTGATTTACAATTGGATCAGGTCCCGAACCGGCTGACCTCCGGAACCGTGTCTCAAACTGTGTGACCAGAAACTCTTGCTATTAATGCACCATTTACATGTTTATGCATCACTGAAAAATTAACATTTTTCCCTTCGTTTTTCAATAATATCATCTTTTATAGAAAATAAATAAAATAATATACTATTATGTGCCTGATCGGGCAAGGTGACTTATGCACGACGCTGTCACAGCAAAGAACCCTGGTTTGGTTCCCGGATGCGGCTTGGGTCTCTGTGTGATTCAAAATTCCGAATCACGCAGTCAAGTAGATGGAAAGGAAGTGACACTCCTCCCTCCACCCATCAGCCACTTTTGTAGCGTAATAAAGTCTTACTACTTTCTGTGCGTTTGCCATTTTTCGATCACTTTTCAAGCTGAACTTAAATAGACGCCATAAATGACAGCAACGATATACTATTATATTTCGAAACAGACAAGAACACATTTTGCCAAAAAGCGGTTTACTGCACAAGCGAATGCACTGCACATCTCTAAATAAATTTTCTAATCGAACAGTACATAGACAGACCTCGTTTTCTGAATTCGCAAGAACTGTAACTTTAAACATTCCAAGACGTATTCACTAGCATAAAATAAATCCAATACTCTGTTCTGATTCTGCCATTACTCCCAGTTGTGCCTGCTCCACTGCAGAGAAGGCATTGAAGCAGCTATCTCAATCTCATTTACTATTTCTTTCATCGGGATGGAAGCTGTAACATTTACATTACCGAAGCAGCCTCCACTACCCACTTGGGGAACTGTCCTGGCAGAATAATGACACAAAACATTCCCGAGAAAACACTTCTTCATCCTTAATTCACGTGATTGAATGGATTGTTCTTATGGACGGAGTACACACAATTCCCCAAATAAGGTAACCGATTTCTTTTTCGGCAGTACAAAAATTGATTGGAATTGCTTCCAATAACATTTCTTTTCTCTCCTTAGAATAAGAAAGCCCCTGGATTCAGCTTTTGATATGATATTAAGATTTTGCTATCGTGCTTGTGCGATTCGGAAATTTTGGAGGTTATTTTTTCCATTACTTGCGTTATTGAAAAGAGAAATTGTAGTCGACACCCTTGAAACATTTTCTTGATTTGCAATATAAACTATTCATAGAAAATTATTTCAGACATTACAGGCATGTATGATTTAGTTTAGCTTAGTTATATTAACGTCCTGTTTTGAAGCAGCTATTGAAGAAGAGCCTCGTTATTAGGCACTGCGCCTCAAATGACGAGGACAAATCCTGAGTCCGAACTCCCCTCTCCAAACTTCTTCTTTACACCAGCATGAGGTTGTTTGGTCATCGACGGCAGATTTGAGGTGCACCAGTCCCAAATACGCGGCGGATCTTTGGAGGAATGAAATCTGCAACCTAAAACACGTCGGTACTAAAGCTGAGACCTTAACACCAGGTCACAGTGTGCAAAGAAATGATCAAACATAAAATTTAACTTTACATTTTGGAACATTTTTTAAAAAAATTATTGTCCGCCCTTAACTAATATTATGTAACACTTGTACCATATAAATTATTAACTACGTGCATGAGAGTTTCCTTATCGCTGTAGCTCTAAAGGCAATTTTTAAATTTGTGAAAACATAACTTTGAAGTGAAGAAAGTATCATGACATTAGCTCAAAACAAAAAATGGTTATTTTTATTTTCCATGAAGATGCTGGCAGATTCTTCCAATTACTCGATATTTTTAAACAAGAATTACCAAGGCAGAAAAGTGATTAACGAAATGTCTCGGAACAGTTTAATTGGGAGATTTCTAGTTCACGGTTGTTAATTTTGCAATAAAAATAAGTTTGAATCTGTCAAGACTAGAGATGATATTATGAATACTGCGGTTATAACTCTTTATTTGTCAATCATTATTGTATTGACATTTGCTAATGGTATGTGCAAATCACTTCATCTATTTTGAGGATTTTTTTATGTAAATTTATGTCTTTTCTATTTAATCTGCATCCTTTTATATCAAAGTTAGTTTTCTAGTAAATTTCTAGACCTGTAAGAGATCTTACAGTCTAGATTGCTGTAGATCGCTGTCTCCTGCTGATTACACATATTGTCTAATCAGCAGGATACATGCAATTTGGACCTGTTCTCTTTCACTGACTGGACCCACAATTCTTGGCATATCTACGATTGTAATGATAAAACCACATACCAAATTTCACTCGTCTATACTTCTTGCGCTTTTGAGTTACCGTGTTCACTAAGACACGGATAGACAGACAACACTTTGGAGAATTTAGATCATATTTTGATGCAGATATATATTTTTGATGATAAGTCCTGCACCTCGAGTCCGTGGATGAGAAACCACCGGATAAGTAAGTGGGGTCTTGCTTCCCTGGTCGGTACAATAATGGTTGGTGCCGGTGATAGTGCGTCCCTACTACGGGAGGTGTCAGGCCTTGGCCGGTGATGGCCATTAGGACTCCGGCCTCAGCACTCGAGCTATTGCAACGACCGTCGCTGCGATACACCGGACGGCTTCGCGCCAGTCCAGGGTGATTTCCACATGAATTTCTGATGATAAAACTATATGCTAAATTTCGTCCATATAATTGCATTGTTTTTCTCAGTTATCGCATTCATTTTTACGTCTATGGATGGATTTCGTTGAAAATTTGATACAGCTCTACAACTTCTGCTTAAAGACCACATACTAAATTTGATTCGTCTAGTTAGTTCCGTTTTAGAGTTATCGTGTTTGTAGATACATATAAAGTAAAGTACCGTTTATACGTTTTTCATTTATACATCGTTGACATTTATATGCCGTTTCTTCACAATCCGCAGCCATTCTAATGATTTGTTTATACGGCGCAAAGGAAGCAAAGCTTCTGTTATGCGACGAATTTCTGCCTCATTCATTATTTCTTATTCGCTCCCATTATTTAAATTTTAAAAAATCAATATTATGATTTTTTTAATGAAAGCCTATTTTATGCATATCAATTTGTATGGAAAACGAAATGTACAATTAATACTCAATATGTGCAATAAAGTTATTGTTTTTCCCAATTTTATGATAAACTACCAGAGTCCTCGCCCAGTCTTATTCAGTTCAAAATCTTTTGGAAGTTTACAAAAGTTTACAAGAGTTTCGCTCAGTAGTCTCTCAGTATAGTAGTTTTTTAAATCAAATTCTGTGGGAGTTTTTTTTTTTTTGCTCCCTTATATTTTTGGGGGTGCTGATTACGAATCTGAGGTTTACAACCAAAATTATTTATAGGAAATTTAGTTATAGCCAGAAAACAAGAACAAATTTCCCAGCTTTTCGCTTATAACTCAAAAACTATAAATTTTTAGTATATCATCATTATATACCAAAATAATCAGCATAAAGTTTCCTAAAACTTAGGTCTATACAACTTTTGCAGCACTCTTTTTTTTTAGCTGAAGAGCCACCACTGCATACACTACTTCTATTCAGCCTGTGAGGAATATACACCATATAGACAAAAGTATCCGGACACTTTCAGATTTTCACATTTTTTAGAATTTCTCCCGAAAGGATTAACTGACTGCCCTTAAACTTCGACCATGTAAAGAATAGACTGTAACTCACATTTTACATAGGAAATTCGTTCTTGAATGTAATTAGGGGTCCGTCTACAAACTGATGAAGTAAAAAGCCTTTTTGGCCACCCCATTTCAAAGAAAGCTTATAACGTTAAGAAAAGTTCAGAAATAGTTATATATGATGTACATAATATTTACATGAATTTTCGTAAACGCAGCACAAATATTTGGGAAGTTATAAAGGTTTTCTTAAAAAGTCCCAAATTTTAACGATACTGTTTTTTTGCTTATAACGAGCAGAGTTTTCGGTTATATTATACGAAACTATCAGAAAAAATGAGAATATGTTAGAAAAGCATTATGTAAAATTTGAAAGAAAAAAAAACTTTGAATAGTACAGGAACTATGGACAGTTTTTGTAAATATATTTTTACTGCTCATGCGCGAGACATATATATATATACACTATATGCCCAAAAGTATCCGGACACTTGCAGATTTTCACATTTTTTAGAATTTCTCCGGAATGGTTTAACCGACTGCCTTTAAACTTCGGACATGTAAAGAATAGACAATAATTCACATTTTACATTGCAGATTCAGTCCTGAGGGCAATTAGGGGGCCGTCTACAAACTGATGAATACAAAAATGTTTTTGGCCCACCCCGCTTCACAGAATACTGATAACAAGATGAAATTTTCAGAAATGGTAATGTGTAATGTGCATAAAATTTACAGGAATTTTTGTAAACTCAGTGCAAATATTTGGGAAGATATAAAGGTTTTCTTAAAAAATCTCAAATTTTCCCACCTGTTTTTTGCTCATAACATGCAGAGTTTTCTGTTATATTATACGAAACTTACAGAAAAGATGACAATATCTTAGAGAAGCATTTGCGTAAAACTTTGGAAAAGAATTGTTGAATATTACAGGAATTATGAGCAATTTTAGTAAATAGTGTTTTACTGCGCATGCTCGAAACATAGTGTAATTTTTATTTCACAACTTTAAAGCCAGATATATAGGGCAACTTATATAAAAAAATTCAGTTCAATATCATTAGTATTCAGAAAGATATCGGCATTACAACGAGTAGAATTTTAGCTCCTGTCGAAGAGAAGCTAAAAGATGAGGGGTTGTACACAAATTGAAATTTTTTAAACTTATATCTTTAAATAGTTATATTGAATTGTATAGCGGTTAGAATTTGTTGCATACCCATGAACACTTATCAATTACGTGCATAACTTAAATTCCAGCTAATTAGGCACTATAAATAACAAACATTTTATTACTTTAATTATATTATTAACATGATTATTAACAAGTTGCATATTACAATTTTACGGCCAAACGATATTTTTAAATATATTTATTTTATGGCGAAACGATTTTTTATATATATATCTAATTAATTTCTTTTCTTAAAATATTTTAATAATTCTAGATATATTTTTTTTTATTCGTTATGAATATTAGATGTGTTCATGGGTATTCAGCAAATTCTAACCACTATACAGTTCAATATAACTATTTAAAGATATAAGTTTAAAAAATATCAATTTGTGTACAACCCCTCATCTTTTAACTTCTCTTCGACAGGAGCTAAAATTCTGCTCGTTGTAATGCCGATATCTTTCTGCATACTAATGATATTGAACTGAATATTTTTATATAAGTTGCCCTATATATCTGGCTTTAAAGTTGTGAAAGAAAAATTACACTATGTTTCGCGCATGCGCAGTTAAACACTATTTACTAAAATTACTCATAATTCCTGTAATATTCAACAATTCTTTTCCAAAGTTTTACGCAAATGCTTCTCTAAGATATTGTCATCTTTTCTGTAAGTTTCGTATAATATAACAGAAAACTCTGCATGTTATGAGCAAAAAACAGGTGGGAAAATTTGAGATTTTTTAAGAAAACCTTTATATCTTCCCAAATATTTGCACTGAGTTTACAAAAATTCCTGTAAATTTTATGCACATTACACATTACCATTTCTGAAAGTTTCATCTTGTTATCAGTATTCTGTGAAGCGGGGTGGGCCAAAAACCGTTTTGTCTTCATCAGTTTGTAGACGGCCCCCTAATTGCCCTCAGGACCAAATCTTTAACGTAAAACATGAGATATTATCTATTCTTTACATGTCCGAAGTTTAAAGGCAGTCGGTTAAACCATTCCGGAGAAATTCTAAAAAATGTAAAAATCTGCAAGTGTCCGGATACTTTTGGGCATATAGTGTATATATATATAGCGTAATTTTTTTTCACAATTTTAAAGCCAAATATATAGGGCAATTTATATAAAAATATTCAGTTCAATATCATAAGTACTGAGAAAGATATCGGCATTACAACGAGCAGAATTTTAGCTCCCATCGAAGAGAAGGTAAAAGATGAGGGGTTGTACACAAATTGATATTTTTTAAACTTATAAATTTGAATAGTTATATTGAATTGTATAGTGGTTAGAATTTTTTTAAATACCCATGAGCACTTGTAATATTTGTAACGAATAAAAAAACTATATTTGTAGAATTATTAAAATATTTTAAGAAAAGAAATTAATTAGATATATATATAAAATAATCGCTTGGCCATAAAATAAATATATTTAAAAATATCGTTTGGCCGTAAAATTATAACAACATAAAACTTGTTAATAATCATATAAATAATATAATTAAAGTAATAAATTCTTGCTATTTATAGTGTCTAATTAGCTGGAATTTAAGTTATGCACGTAATTAATAAGTGTTCATGGGTATTTAACAAATTCTAATCATTATTCAATTCAATATAAAATATCAATTTGTGTGCAACCCTTCATCTTTTACCTTTTCTTCGATGGGAGCTAAAATTCTGCTCGTTGTAATGCCGATATCTTTCCGAATACTTACGATATTGAACTGAATTTTTTATAAAACACCCTATATGTATGGCTTTAAAGTTGTGAAAGAAAAATTACTCTGTGTCTCGCGCATGCACAATAAAAAAGTATTTTATAAAAATGTTCATATTTCCTGTAATATTCAAAGATTTTTTTCAAATTTTTACACAATGCTTTTGTAACATATTCTCATTTTTTCTAATAGTTTAGTATAATATAATCCAAAACTCTGCACATTATAACAGGCGGGGAATTTGGGACTTTTTAAGAAAATCTTTATATTTTCCCAAATATTTGTGCTGCGTTTACGAAAATTCATGTAAATATTATGCACATTATACATAACCATTGCTGAAAGTTTCATCTCCTTATAAGCTTTCTTTGAAGCGGGATGGTCCAAAATTTTTTTGTCTTCATGAGTTTGTAGACGGTCCGGTAATTTTCTTTGGATCGAATCTTCAACGTAAAATGTGAGATATAGGCTATTATTTACATGGTCGAAGTTTAAGGGCAGTCAGTTAATTCTTTCCGGAGAAATTCTAAAAAATGTGACAATCTGAAAGTGTCAGGATACTTTTGTCTATATAGTGCATGTGCCCAGTATCATCAAATTGTGCCAGCTATATAAAATTTCATGCCAATCTGCCCATTTAATAAAAATATTTTAAAGACTTTGTCCCACACTATCCTGACCGATTGTATTAGCGTTTATTTACCTCAATAGTATTTTTAATTGGCTAATTAGAAGTGTGTGTACCGACTTTCATCAAAATCGTCAAGCGAGTCGATTGTTCCATTTGTTACATGTATTTTGGGGACTTTGTCCCACTCTACCCTGAGGGACTGTCTAGGGTTTATTTATCCCTGCATTACTTCAAGTTGGCTAATGAAAAACACGTGTACCAAGTTTTATCAGAATCGCCAAGCATGCTGATCGGCTTATTACTAACATGGAGACTTTGCCTTACCCTACCTCGCGAGCTTATTTGCCCCTACAGTACTTCATATAGTGAAGAATATGTGTACCAGGTTTCATCAAAATTGCCAAGGATGTCATCGGCCTATTTGCTATATGTATTTTGGAGACTTTGTCCCACTCTACCCTGAGGGACTGTCTAGGGTTTATTTAT
>BGPR01000186.1:359859-477332 GCA_013235015.1 Araneus ventricosus | reverse complement strand
TGTCATCGGCCTATTTGCTATATGTATTTTGGAGACTTTGTCCCACTCTACCCTGAGGGACTGTCTAGGGTTTATTTATCCCTGCATTACTTCAAGTTGGCTAATGAAAAACACGTGTACCAAGTTTTATCAGAATCGCCAAGCATGCTGATCGGCTTATTACTAACATGGAGACTTTGCCTTACCCTACCTCGCGAGCTTATTTGCCCCTACAGTACTTCATATAGTGAAGAATATGTGTACCAGGTTTCATCAAAATTGCCAAGGATGTCATCGGCCTATTTGCTATATGTATTTTGGAGACTTTGTCCCACCCTAACCTGAGGGACTGGGCTTATTTACGCTTTCAGTATTTCAAGTTGGCTAATGTGGAACCTGATTGCCAAGTTTCATGAAAATTGGATTAGCCATTCGGAAGTGATGCTGGAACAAACATGCATACATACGTTGAGTTTTATATATATATAGATGTTTTATTTTAAAATTTAATTATTGTTATTAATATTTTGTATTGATATACAAGTACTATCTTAAAAGCACTTTAAAATTATTATTTTTAAATGAATTTGTAATTATAAAATTTGTTTGGGCTTTCGATTATACATATTTTCATTTATAGTACACCAGTCGCTTCAAAGATACATAAATGGTGTTTTAATCTAATTATAGAAAAGGGGAGTTTGTTCCGGCTCAGGTAGATCTGAAACGTGAAGTATCAAAAAAATTCCGAGGTCTGATTTTTTGGCAATTACAATGTATTCTGTTTGAGTTGAGTTGATAAGTAGAAAAGAACAACAGTGAAATTGAACTCAACTACAGAAATAATGTTGGGAAACTAATTAATAAAGAAGTCCTCTTTATGTACCGCCTTCGCTGACCAGCTTGTTCACCGGGAATATGATTCCAATTACATCAATTTATATTCAAAGTTTCCTTAATAGCGTAATTTTAAATTTCAGATTATGGTAGATATTTAACCGATGTTCTTTTAATGGCCTTGCACCTGTTCTGTTCATTGTACACATAAATGCCCCTAATGGAGTAAAAAAACTGGCCACGCCACGTAACATCTAATTACACGTTGCCGGCGCTATCCTTACTTTCTTGCTCCTCTTTCTAAATATGTATTTGATTTCAACATTAAAATGGCACAGCGCATTTTATGGCCAGCGGCATGTTAGCTGAAATTAAGACATAAAGAAAAAAAGAATGAAAACATTGCAATCATAACCATTAAGCTTACTGAGTATATTTCTTAATATACGTAATATCTGAGAGATCTTGGTTTACAGATTCCACAAAATTTTAGATGAAATAAAATATGAAAGCAAGATGTATTAAGATATTACCTCAGCTTTCAACAATGAAAGAAAAAGAAGCAATTAAATATTTGTTTAAACAATGAAAACAGTTTTAATAGCGTTGTAACAATGAACAATATTGTTGTAATAGTATGCCAAAAATATTTCTAAAAATGCATTAAAATTAGAGAAAAAATTGTAAGGAAACTTAATTGATATTATTAAAAAGGTAATTGTTTACACTTTCAGATGATGCAAAAATGATTTTTTGCTGTAATGGGTTCGTAAGTTATTAATGAAAAGCGCCAAAATTTCGCTTAATTTTTAACTAATTAAAATTCTAAACAAAATTTTTAAAAAAAGGCTCCGAGGTGCACATTCCCCTCCCCCTCCAAATTTCGTAGCGTCCAACGGTCTGCCCGTAGAGAGCCAACACAGAGACACACATTCCCCTTTATTATTAGTAGAGATAGCTAAAGCACCGTGTTGTGAACAAATAGCATCTGTTGCCGGCATTGTTGCTCTCAGATTGAACTCTTTCTTATTAAGGAAATCATTTTCTTCCGCAAATACTTTAAATCATCATTTTATTTTCTCTTTATTTTCGAGATCGTAATTAGCGAATGAATTTATTATGAAATATTGAGAACCAAACCCCTTTTTCGACATCTTTCATATCTGTATTTTTAATTATTCCGCTGATAAAAGAAACTTTAATTAGATTAAAATAAAATGAAGAAAAGTTCTGACGGAAAGATAATAACCTCTTAAATTTGCGAAAACATGCGCCTGAAAGTAATTTCACTTCAAAATTGCGTTTTAATGAAGGCGAGAAAATCAATTTTCAACCGAGAAAGGCGTGCGTTAATTGTTTCGTCGTCATAATTGTGTCTCTGAATTGTTGGAAAATAAGTTCGAGATTTTCGGCAGTTTGAGCGAAAACCTTGGAAATTCAATTGCTTTTATGCTCAAATAGATTGACAGTTCATTGAAATAATTGTTTGCTGTGGGCGGAAAAACAAAACACAATTGTAGTTTTGTGTTTATTAGGTTTTTTTTCTGTTACGCAGAACTTTTGTATAAGAAAAGTTGGCATTAACAACATAGAAATAAATATTACCTTCTTTCCTTTTAAAATATAAGGGTAAGTATAATTATACTGATTAAAATCCAATAATTAAATAATGAATGAATGGAGGTACGAGTTTAAATTTATTTGACTAAATAAGAAGGAATTACAAAAAATTTGAAATGCATTTTTCTGCAAATTTTTCATAATCTGGAATGCGATTTTTAAAAGGTTGAATGAAAGTATTTGCTAAGCTTTATTCACGCATTTATTGATTCTCCATTACTCATTTTCATGAAAGAGAAATGTTTTACCAGGTTGTGATATTTTTTCAAATATTATTTCACGTTTCGTTCGTTCAATGAAATGTTGCTGCTAAATTATCCCCTCAAGAATCGTGTTTTTTTTTTTTTTTTTGCTATCTGAAAAGATGACCCCTCCTGTTCTGGAAAGGGACTGTCGTCATCTAAGAAGGCATATGATGATGATGCTTATGGATTCTACGTAATTTTTGTGTCAACTTATAAAGCTAATTAATGATTAAATTTTAGTTTGCCAGCCTAAAAATGCACGTCAATGTGATGGAAGCGACCGTTGAGGGGTTAAGTGGAACTATACGAAACTATATAGCAATGTGAATTACAAACTTATCAACTGTTTTAAACAATTAGTATATGATGTGCGATGCTTTATGCTACCATTTGACAATCCATCCTATTAAAATTCGAACGTAAGCAAACGTATGTATGTATGTCCTGCTATCTTCTCACGAACCGCTGAATGGAGAAGCGCGCGGAAAGTACCAAAAGATGGGGAATAATCCAAGGAATCCATTTCGGCCATTTAAATTCCGAAATTACAATTAGTAAAAAAGATATTAATTAAAAACTAATTTACAACAACACTTTTCATTGTTTCGGATACTTTATAACAATACTTTTCATTGTTGCTGCGCAATTCAAAATACTTTTTATTGTTGAAGTTGTTTACATTAAAGAACATTGTTACAACAACAATGTTACATGCAATAACGTTAAAAGTTTCAATAATTAAACTACATTAACATAAAAAATGACGCTGACAGAAAAAAGTCAGAGAAATTTGTTTCTCCAAGTGAATACTTGGTATTTAATAACTGTACCACTTGAATAGTTGATTAATACGGAGTGTAATTTTCAGCCATCTTTATAAGTTAATGCGAAATTATTACAATACTGATTGCATTTGTTTTGGAATTGATCTACTATTGTAACTAATACTATTGTACAAACGCAACAAAAAGTAAAATAAGTCCAGAAAATGTTATCAATTCGGGTCATTTGACTCTTAAGCTAACCTAAGCCCTTAACATTATTGATAAAAACTTTTTTGCACAGACGGATTGTTTGTGGTGGTGGGGGAGGATATGTCGATAGGGGGTACACGAAAATATAAAAATTAATAAAGGGGTACGCGAGGAAATAAAGGTTGGGAACCCCTGAGATAGACCATTCATTTCGCCATACACGGTATAATTTTTTTTACAAAATAAAAATTTTTTGTATTTTTTTAAAATTGTCGATTTTGACGCAAATATTTCAACCGCTCTTTTCTTCTTATTTATTCAGGAGAGAATGTTGGGCATGTATCACTTTACCTCCTTCTTTCCGCCAGTGAATAACGCATTATTCGAGATAGCCCGTGCATCGCCGAGCCTCGGAGCTAGTAACTTCTTATATTTTTCTATTAATAATTTAAAACAAATATTGTTTAACATTTCTAAATTTATATTAGTATGTTTTCTGTAAAGGGTTTTCAAGGTAAAAAAAGAAGTAAATGAATATATAAATATAAAAATAAAGAAACACTTCATTTTTATCAGATATTTCTTTCTATCTTTTTTATTTATTTATATTACCTTCGTATTTTATGTCAAGAAATTTGAACTGAAAAAGACTCACGAACGAGAATCTTATGACCATTTCTTTTCATCTCTCTAATGCATTATACAGGGATGCTCTTATTATAGCCACTTTGTACATTGAATTTATTATTTCATGAACTTATGACATGCAATAATTTATGGAAAATGAAATTTTGAAAATTATTTATATTTGTAATTTGAATTTACTAACACAGCTGTACTTTTATTTATATTATATATTAGGAGGCTCTGCCCCTGCTTGCTTCGCTCGCTACAATGTGAACGCTGTGCACCTTAGGAGAGTTTATTGTAAAAAAAACCATGACGGTTGAGCTTAATTATTTTCTTCTGACGCTTTAACTTAGGATAGTGTTATTTGCAAGTATGGTGGCGTCTGATAAAACGTTATTTGCAGGTACTATACACGTAAATGAAACTTTAATTGCTGTTATAGTAAGTAGCAAGGGATAGAATGCTATTTACAAGTCTTTTACAATCCGTTAATTTGTACACTCATGTGTTCTTGGTGAAAGTATACTATTTTCATAATATCAGAACTTTATTATCAGTTAATCGATTAGTTTACTTTATATCAGTGACGCCATCTGCTTGTGAATTTAACGAAATTAACGTTGAAAAAATTAATATTTATAATAATCAATTCTAAATTAAAGTATAAAATGTAAAAAATAATTAAATTAAAAAAATTACTTTTTAGCACAATAATGAAAGCGTGTTTTCCAAATCAGGTTTTATTCTTTTTTTAAATTTAGAACACTTGTATGTCTGTGGGATGAAATTTAGATTTGGAGTTATTTTAAGATTATCTGATAATAAACTATGCTTGAAGAAAAGAATAAAATAAAATCAAATATTGATTTTCACATTCGTAAGTTTTAGGAACAGATTATCCGAAACTTAAATTTTCCAAAATGTTTGTCAAGCGGTCAAGAAAAATGCAAAAAAAACCCCTCATACCCAGGACAGAACCCTCCATCCGCCGATAAACACCAGTGCGTTTACCGACGCAATCGCGCAGACTAAAGAAGAGCAATATAAAGTAACTTTATATTAAGTTCGCTGGTATTAATGACAGTTAATTCAACATTAATTCAATGAGATTTTACATTTTGCCAATAGGGTTATTGGCAGATTTTAACTCACCCATACCAACGTTCTGATTATTATTAAAGGGCGCTGAGCATCATAAAGCAGATTATTTCTTCTTTCTGTACGCCCTTCAAAACTTTCTTCCATTGGTATATTATACGTTAATTTCGACGTCTCTGATTATTTTGTCTCTGATTATTAAAGGTTAATTTTATGTTTAACGAATCGAAAAGTAGACTTTCGATTCGTTAAACATAACAGTTTGTTTACAGTTTCTAAGAGAAATCACGTGATCTAGTGTTGCTAAACCGTGTAGCTAAATAACGCGCAAGAGAATTGTTTATATTGGTTTTAGCTTAAGTAAATTCTGCCTTTTTTTCTAAACAGTATTGGACCCTATCTTCAATTTTTATTTTTGCCATGTTTACAATATGACATTATGCCTGCAACCAATCTATATTAATAAAATTGAAAAGCATAAATCGTTTGTACGTTATAGAAATTCATACTACTGAATGTATTTTCTTCAAATTATTATCACGAATATTACGAAGCATCTATATGAATAAAAGTAAAACAAATAAGTAATTTTATGCTATAGAAATCCAAACTACTGAATAGATTTTCGTCAAATTATGATCACGAATATTACGAAGCATTTATATGAAGAAAAAAAAAATTATGCTATAGAAATCCAAACTAATGGACAGCTTTTTCTTCAAATTTTGCACAAATGAAGCGTAATGAATGTTTTATAGAAAGTTTCACGATAGTTAATTAATTAGTTTAATTTTTTTTATTAAGTAAAAAGCCAAAGGATACAATTATCCGCTGTGGTCCCAGGTAGCGGTACTTTCCTATGCAGTGCTACTGCTAAGAGAAAGAGAGTTTGTTGGGCTGACGTTGCTGGTTTGGACAGCTTTAGACTGAAGATTCAAAGGTGTCTGGTTCGATTTCGGGTTTCAGCGAGTTGCTTTATTCTCGGTTGTATAGTGATTAGCATTTAAAAAAAATATTTGGGGAACTGATATTCTACGGGGTGTAAATGTTATATGCGAAGAAGTAATAATAATTTAATTTATATTATTCATTATGTTTAATTAAACTCTATATCATCCATTAAAAATATTCCTAATTTATGGAGAAAAATAACTTACAGGGTATTTCGAAAACCGTTCGGTTCATCTGATATTCTCATTTTAATTAAATCATTTCATACGATAAAAGAATTTTATTATTACAATAATTTAGATAAATCCATTTCTTATATTAAAAATATTAGACATGAAAGTATTTTTCATGTAGAGCAACGCCCGGTATATCGATTAGTTGCTTAATAAAAGTGAAAATCATTTATTGTAACTAAATTATGAGTTAGCAAAACAACATCCAAAATCTGAACCGTACACTACATACTGATTAATATATATTTACATCATTCCATTTGTTACATTTTAAACTATTTTACATAACTTAATAATCGATAAATACATTTATTTACTTCCTTTTTTATTTGAACAAGGAGTTCTTTTTAGCCGAAAATATTTAATCAGTTAATGAATTTTAATTAATTAATTTGAATAAAAAACTACTTTCAAAATGAATCTTTTAAAATTTCTTCTTCATTTCTTTCTCTGATTATATCGTTTTCTAACTCATTTGTTAAAATTTACAAAAACCATACCCGTTTAAAAGTCTGTGTAGAGTTAATTATCTTCATTAAAAAGAGAATGAAAATGTTGAACATCATTTTTGTTGCCTTAATATTTCACTTTCTTTACCACCAACCGAACATAATTGAATCGGGAATGTTTTGTGCCATTATTCTGCCAGGACAGTTCCTCAAGTGTGTACTGGAGGCTGCCTTCGATAATGCAAATGCTTCCATCCCGATGAAAGAAAAAATAAGTTCTTTTTTTCCAAAATTGCGTTTATTCTGTTTTCACATTCTAAACGAGTATTTGCATAATGAGTGAAGAAATGACAAGAGTCACATAGTGGGTGTATAAAATCCATCAGGTAAAGAAACAGTAAATCATTGATTTACAATTTTAATCAATTTTTTTAAAGCTCCCAGTTCATTTGTTTCCTGTAATAAATGATTCATTGAAATTTATTTATAGTCTTTTTCGATATTTTTTACAAAACTAATACGTTAGGATTATTTCTTACTAAATTTATTCAAAATCATGTCTATTGGTGTATTACTAAAATTTATCTCATTCGAGTTGAGAGACAACGATCCAACTCAAGATTGATTTTTATTTAAGTACTGCAAAATAGAACTGGTGTAATATTGAAGTCCAACTCATTACAGTTAAGAGAGAGATATTCAACTCAAGGTTAGTTCTTATTTAAGCAATATATAGTTGTACCTCACATTCTGATGTATTCTCGAAATCAGACTCATTCCAGCTGCGGAAAAAAAGATACGACTCAAGATTGTTTCTTAATCAAACAATGCAAAATCGTTCTTCACGCACTGATGCATTATTGAAACCTAAATCATTCCATTTGTGAAACAAAGATTCAACTTACTTATTTCCGAAAACAAATTGCTCCAGTATTAGCATAAACTTCTTTTTGAATTTTTCATTTCTTGCATCATTCACCGTACTATTTCAGACTCATTCATTCAAACATTTAGGTGGAAGTGCTAAAAAAGTTGTTGCTTTTTCACCGTACATTCCTAAACTTGGCGAACCTACTCTGAAAAATATCACCGGTATGAATACATTATTCTCGGTGCCGGCTTAGTATTCTTCGGGTGCAGAAACTGTAAATTCAAGGGTTATATTTTCCCCCCTTCCGAATGCAGGGAGAAGATCCTTTCAGAAAATGTAAGTGCATTTGGGGAACTGAGAATTTGCTTCCCCTTCTTTCAAGTGAAGCTAAAGAGGTGAGATTTGCAAAGGAAAAAATCTTTTTTCCCTTGTAAATCCGTACAGGCAACCAAAAAGCTTTTCGTGGATTTCTACCTTTTTCGTAGATGCAAATAAGATTTCCTCATACATTTCCTTTTTAGAATTCTTCTGTTCAGATTTTTTTTATTATTATTTTGGCCCGTACCTTTTTATTCAACTTTCCAACGAAAAGATACTTCTCTTACGATTGAAGAGAAGTTAGTTAATTATTCACAAAAATTGAGTTACTGAATTCTGAAGTTCTCTGAAGGAAGGAATTAGGTTTAGCAAGATTCTAAAGACGTGAATATATTGATATTTCTGTCTAAAAGATTGATTGCTATTTCGAAAGCATTCGTTGCTACCTTGATAATAAAATATACTTTTCTGACACGTAAACTCTTTCAAGTTACATGAGTAAATCAGCAATGTGTATAAATTCTCCCAACTGCTACATAATTTCAAATTCTATTTGGATGTAATGAATCAAATAGATCTGCACCTTGCATACTCTCCTAAATTTCGATACAATCAATATTCCAATCCAATCACCTAACTAATAATAAACCATTTATCCACAAACTTCTTTAAAATTTAGATTCAATTGAATCATAAAGAAAATTGGGTTTTTCTTTCATTCTTAAAAGTCATTTATAGCTTAATTTATAACGTCATGAATTCGTTAACTTAATTTTTTCTTATTTTGAGGCTGTTTTTGCAAGCTTATTAAAAAACTAGAATTTAACGGCTATCGTAGGAAGAAATTAAATTTATATTTTCCAGTCCTTGCTGCTTTATTTTTCAAATACCTACCTTTAATTATTATCACAATATAAAATTGATATAAAACAAAATTGCACATGGAAGCTGTGTCGTTTACGACTTAGGAAAGTTCCTTTAATGGTGTCAATTCAAGCTCGCCTGATGCACTTGGAGTGCACTGCGTCAATTTAATTTTGGAATTCATTGCACTTTCTGTTGTACCTCACAATCCAGTGAAAAATGACGTGAAGTTAGAAGACATGCGCAGTTACGCTTACCATGTGACTATGAAAACCACAAAATACCATATATGGAAATGTTTTTAATAGAAGCGCCATATATTAAAATTTCTTGACTATATTTCTATATATTTGACTCAAAACAAATAAACTAGCTAAATTAAAATCCAACACCAGGAAGGAATTGCTTGAGGAATCTACAGATGATACTACTTTTCTCTGCAAACTACCAGAAACACTTATAATTATTTGCGGAAATGACTGTGCAAAGTAATAATTCTCTAAAAAACTTTCTGGTTGGTTATTTGAGATTAAGAAAAGAAATAGCTAATCTTTCCTGTGCTGTGCAAAATAAAAATTCAATATAGGACATTCAAAAAGATTTAAGAGCATTTAAATAACTAATACCAAACAATTATTAATATAAACAGTTTTAGAATATCAATTGCTGATTATTTACCATCGGGAGATGAAGGCCTATTTCGAAGGAGTTCTGCTGAATAGATGGTTTGAATGAAGAAAGAGTGCTAAGTTTTCTCCACACTCGTCCAAGCGGATTTCTTCTTGTTAAGATACCAGAAAAAGATGTTTATAGCTCAAGACGGTTATGCATAGTCCTCTACAGTCGACGAGTTGAGTTGAGATACATTAACGTCCCGTTTTGAAGCAACACGAGGACTGTTTTGGACTGGCCTCGTTATTATGAACCACAGTCAGATGATGAGAACGACAACTGGGCTGGCAGCCTCCTCCCCAAACTTACGCAAGACTCCACCGTTTGCCCCCCCCCAGGCATGATTTAGCGTACAGCGGGCCCACGTACACGATGAATGTTCATTGGAATCGGGTTTTGAGCCTGGAATCCGTCGGCTCCGAAGCCGAGACCTTTTCACTAGACCACCGCGGCCCCCGTCGACCAGTTGAGAGTAGCCACTGAAACAGTATGCAGCCAAATGCATTTTTTCACGCGCATATTCAACACTTCCATATATTGGCGTTATCAGCTGCCCTGGACAAAATCAATCCGATGGTTTTCTGTGAGCAGAGGAGAGTCTATTTTTATATTAATTAACTGAAGCTATAACATTTTGATGCATATTATTTATTGATTGTTCATTAGTAGTTAGTTATTCTATACATCTATATGCATTTTGGGATGCTCTGTAGAAAAGTTAACAGTCCCCAGAATGTATAAAATCATGTTATTATTTCGAGCCAAGTTTATTTTCTCGATTCTAACATTAGTTAGAATCGAGAGTCTAACATTAGTTACACGAAAGGCATTCTGTGTAGATGCTCCAATCGACACTCAATAAACGTCTGGTAACAAGTGTTTACTCGACTGCATATTGCTGCAAGTACATGTAAAACAAATATAACACAAGCAAGTACAAATATATTTTAACAAAAAAAATTTAAAATAGGGTAACATAATAGAGGAGAGAATATCGGACTATTGTATTAAGAGAGTGCAAATTTATAAAGAACGAATAGTAAATTATAATTTCTGAAAAGATTTAACACAGGTAATTGAAATTTTACCCCAGATAAAAATGCTGCAAATAACGGCTGTAAATATTTTTTCTTTTAGATTAAAAGTAAATTATTTCTCACTATAGAGGTTCTTACGGAGAATAGGGACTATGTGAACCATAAAACGTAAGGTGATTTTTTTCTTTCAGGCATAAAAATGCTAAGCGAAAAACTGAAATATTTAGAAATTTCGTCGCCCGAAGGTTTTTAAAAATCCTGCTTTGTAGGCACTGACCTGTGTTTAAGCAGGATATTGGGCAAGGAAAAATGTCGCAGCCAAAAATGCGCTACTGAAATATTTATAACACGTTCAATCACTGACTTTTGCAGAAAAATGACTGGCCAGCACGTTCCGAACGATCGATTCTTTTTTTATACACTGCGGAAGATTGAAGGCTTAAAAGCGCGTCATCTTAGCGAACTTTTGATACTAGAAAAGTTTAATATGTTTCATATTACTGAAACATTTACCAGATTCTTTGATTTTTTTTCTGAAATCATTTAAAAAATAACTAATAATATTTATTTTTTCATCATACGCATGTATCTCCTAGCATTTACGTAATAACTTACAGCAGAAAAGACTCCTAACCATCTCAAAATACTTCCGATTTTTTCTGCTCTTACTTCTACAAAATTCCAAGGTCGTCTGAGTAATCAATAAAATACCCTTTTTTAGATAATATATTTTGTTTGAGCTTATTTTAGAGTATTTATTATAGGTTTTACCATCTATTTTTCATGAAATTATACGAGAAACTGTTCCAACATCAGTTTTCGGGGCTACTGGATACCGAATAAATGCATTATAAAAGTTGCTGCTTTGTCCAGAGGTATAACATTGAGATCAGTGTTGTCTGAATTAGATAGCGCTAACTATGTCGAAGGCTGGAGATAGAAATTCATGGGAAAACTTTGAAGAATACACCGGAGCTAACATTCTGTATTTTGGAAAGTATGAGCTTATGGAGGCAAAAGTAGGCATGAAAGGAAATTCTTTCCTTTAAGCATCGTTGACAAACTGTTCTTCACAGAAATGTTTTCGATGATATCTCAAAATTGTGTCCAACACATGCTTGGAAACGTCGATGAATTGCTTGGGACAGATTCCATTGAGAACGTCCGTCGGTGGTCGAATATTTGTTGAGATTGCCGGTTTGCGAGAAATAATGAAATTTTTGAAACTGCTCTTCGGTAAGTCCATCGACGCTGTAGGCATACGTTACTTTGGTGAGCTATTATAGCAAAAGTTACTGCCAAGAAACAGTCGTATAAGATGTTATTAGTAAGCAATTTATGTTTCCGTTCAAGTCTTTTTCTTGTTTTTGTGCCTCAACATGTCCCTTGCCCTCATACATTCCTTTACAAGAAATGTGTTTTATATCACGTCTTTTCTGACGCTTTTAAGGTTTGGTTATCCGACATTATCTGTCAAGATGCTAGTATATACTATGAAACAGAAAGTCACCAAATGACTCATCACGGAAGCTTACAAATTATTGGGACTAGAAACTTGAAATTAAGCAGGTGGTAGTAGGTGCTCTCTAAGAAAGGATTTTTAGACATTTTAATTAATTAAAAATAAGTTCGGAGCATATAATCGCGCAAAAACCATTTTTACATCATCTTAAAATTCAAAAAATTAGCTTTTCACTGACACCTATTTCATTTCCATGCAACATTCTGTTTAATTTTAATTAATTTTTGATCATTTGAAATTCACCGATCTTAAAAATAATAAAAATGTTATTGATGATCGCGAGTTGCGTTTTGAAAATTATTCGTGTCAATATTTTGAGAAGCAATTTGCGTATTATTTGTAAATCGGTGTGCCGCCTGTTTATGTGTTTGACTTTGAGTCTAGAGTTATCTAGAAAAGATATGAAACTTAAAAAAAAAAAAGAAAACGGTCACTGTAGTTGTTGGGGTTCCGATGTGAAACTTCAAACTCAATTCAAGAACCGGAATCCACTCAAGAGCAACTACCTGAGGAACAAGGTACCAATAATGTGTTACTGCGCGAACGAAGTCGCGGCATCGGCTAGTCTCGTTTAATTCGTTTACCATGATCCGAACCTAACTTTTTTAACCAGAAAAAAAGAGATTTTGAATAAATTAGGCTGATTATTTAGAGTTTTAAGATATCGCAAAACTAAATATTGGGACAATTTCAAAAGAAATGCTATTAAAAGAATGAGAAATATTATAACTTTAAGCTAAAAAAAGTCTAAAATTTATCTTTGTTTCATCGCAAGAAAGTTATTAAAATATTTACATTGATTGCACGAAGTCTTGCTAAAGTCTAAATAAGATCTTAATTAATATTGTTAAAACCCATTAATTTTAATTTTAGCATTCTAAACTTAATGACTGACCTACTTGGAAAGGCTTTAAAAAAACGTGGGATTCCGTTTCAAAAAAAGTCTCGCCTTAGCGATTATTTCCTTGCAGTGCAGTTCGTGTTTTTTGGATTTACAATTTCAGAGGCCTTTCGGATGCACGAATTCATTCAGAACTTCCGCTTTTCATGATGTTCAAATTTCGTGCAAGTAATGACGGTTGCAACTCAAGACGAATAAGCCATAATAACTTCGTCGAAATTGCATTATTTATCATTAATTTATGAAATGCTGTTATGAACATTACCGAGTACTGTGTATTTAATTCTACTTTAAAAATGATGATTAATTCGTCAAACTACTTAAGACTTTTCTGCTTTAAATAAAATAGTTTAATTCTGTAAAGCAAATAATTACTAACAGAATAGTAAGCATTTTCATCTTATTACCAAACAACCTTTCGGGAATAATTTCATATGTGTATGTTAATGTACTTAGTCATTTAGAGATCAAAGCAATGCCTTTAACATAAATCTAATCACATTTTCTTTGCATTCGCTTAGTTCCGAAAGCGAATCCCTCAGTCTTTGTCTCTGCCTTTTAATCTTAATAAACCTATTACATTCTTTTCTGTCATCCTCACAACCTCTTGAAGTGTTTAAACTATTCGCTAGAAGTAATTCTAACTTCACAGGAGAAGAAACGAATGACTAAATGGAAAACAAACACGTTGACTTTTTAAAGGCATTAACGAAAATCTCATCAAACTGAAATCGTAATGTATTTTTCTGTTTAATACATTATAAAATACATTAAAAGATGTATTTAATGTTGTAGTTCTAGGAAGACAGTATTGAATTAATTGTTTTCTGAGGGCCGCATCAAACAGAGACTGAATTTGAATTCGTTTGCATGAAAAGACTTCTAAGCACAAAATAAAAAATCCAAATCCATCCCTTTTACGAGAGAAATTCTTAGATAAATGCAGGCCATATTCGGGGCAATGAAAATTTTAAGAACTCGTAACGATTTGCCAACAGGTACAAAGCAACTAAGTGGAAAGATTTATGAAAACGTTTAAGAGAATGTTAAAGTAATACAACAAAAGTCAGAAAGTGAATAAAATTTTGAATATTACATCATTTTTTGCATTTCAGTCGATTTTTTGGACAAGTTCATATAAGGAAATAAAACAACAATTTTTCATAATATATGGAAAGTTTAATGTAATACTATTTATTTGAAAGTCTTTTTAGAAAACGCTTACATTACTATACATCAAATATTTTTACTTAATATACTAAATTACCGGTTGAAAGCATAAAATAAAATTAAAATTTTAAAATCGTGAAGCCTTGCTTTTTAAGCAATATTTTATGTCAATATGTTCAAGAACATAATTTATCAACTTAAGAAAATATTCAGGGTACCCACTAAAGTCCCTTACCTACCCCCCCCTCTTTAATTTCAGAACAGCTACAGCTATAGTCATAAAAGTAGTGTCTAGTTATAGCAAAGTGGCTATACGCAATCGCATGAGATCACTTACAGTGTCACCTGGCGGCAAACGGAGGAATTAGCGTTTCTATCTCAAAAAAGAAACGATTTAGGGAAAAAAGTCAACTACCAAATTGTAGAACAATATAGATGTAGTACAGAAAGACATCTTCTGGACATTAATGCTTAGTAAAGAACGCTTAGAACTCGAAACACTTTTCTTAGAGCAATCATTTTTTTCCTCCGCATTTTCTACCCCTAGACGATCAATTACTATACATTTTTGATATTTAAATTGTTTGTGCAAAATGTTAGCACGATGTTTGTTGCTAGATGACAGGCACATGTGCACTATGTCAGGCAGTGTAGCTTGTGGCTGTATGTCAGATGACATAAATTGCTACGTTCGACATGTGACTGTGACATCACATTAATTGACTCTTTTGAACTTAATGATTTATTCTGTGGGATAAAATGATATTGAAGTTAATAATTTATTGCAGACATTTCTAAATATTTAATATCGTTTCTCAGAAAAATTGTATATGTGATAAATTCGATCTATCTGCGACTTTAAAATAAATTCTTTTTAACATCACAAATTTTCTAGATCTCCAAAAAACTGCTGAATTAGCAAACATGAGGGGAGTTCCCGTTGTATAAAATCATAAGAGAATACATAAAATCTGGGAATGCAGTTCTCTCGACCTTTTATTATGATTTCTCGTTCGGCAGTGGACGCGTCGACTTTGTGTATGCGCCTTTTTTTATTTCAGAAGTGCTAAAATTTCAACTTAAAATATTGAATTAATATCTTTTATCGTGTAAACACAATGTGAAGATTAGAAGAAAAGACTTTTGGATTTAAAAGATTGCAACCCTACTTCTAAGATTGTAGTGACACTTAAAACCAACATCTCTCTCTCTCTTCAGCATATATACATGGTGCCTAATTAAATAAGGGCTACCCCCTTCACTACAGAACGGCGACAGCTATAGTCACGAAAGTAGTGTCTTGGTATAGTAAAACGTCTGTACGCTATGCGAAGGAGACCACTTACAGTGCCAACTGGTGGAAAACTCCAGAGTTAGCGTTCCTATCTCGAAAACGGTACAAAATAGGGGGGGAATGTCAGTTGCAAAGTTGTAGAATATTAACGATTTAGTTCAAAAAGATACCTTGTGCACATTAATACGAAGAACAGAACCCTTAAAATACTCATTTGTTTGTTCGCATTTTCCGAAATCGTGAAGTCACAAGACATGGGCAGAAGGACAAAATGTTATTTTCCTGATAAAAAATGACATCATTATACTTTTTCCGTTAGGAATAACTCAAACAGCAGGCGTATGCGACCTTTAAGCCAACAATGCAGGACTTTCTATGACGTATTACTGTTGCTTGTGCTAGCGCATCAACTATAGGTATGCTAAAACGTGTGCGAAATGACATTCAAACAAGGGATGAAATCTGTATTAAAGATGACGAAGAGCACTTCGAACATCGAAAATAAAGATATCTTGTGATGACTAATTGTTTTTTCGCTTTTTAACCCGTTTTGTAACGTTTCAGAAATCGCGAGCAATTAAATGCGCATTTTAAGTATTAATATGCAAAAGCAAACTCTTAGTATGAATATGCACAAGATATCTTTTTGCACTAATCGATAACGCTCTACAACATTGTAATTGACATCCCCCCATTTTATACCGTTTCGAGATAGGAAGGCTCCGGAGTTTGCCAACAGGTAGCGTCGTAAGTGGTCTCCTCACATAGCACATAGACGTTTTACTATACCGAGACACTACTTTCATGACTGTACCTACCGTCGTTCTGAAGTTAAGGGGGGGTGACTCTTATTTAAGCGGGCACCCTGTATACATATATAGAATTTTAGTGATAAATTCTAACCTATGGCCAAGAAGAAAAAAATTAAATTATACATTAGTCTGATCTTTTTTGTATCGTAACGATACATTTACTATTAAGGATTTTATTACGAAGCCTTTAACCAGAACGTTCTGACTTGAAATCCCCCTATTACGGGATTTAAGAGAAGTCCAACATCTCTACTAATAATTTTACGCGTATTTATGAACTCCTGCTAAAGCTTTTGTCGTTTTACGGATAAAGCAATTTTATATTAAAGAATAATCAAAATTTTTATTTTATTACTAGCCTCCTTCGGCGACAAGCGCCGGGAATATTATTTCAATTGAATCTTGCATCATTTTATATTCATGGTTCCTTTAACGACGTAATTTTAAGCTTCAGATTGTGGTAGATATTTAACCCAGGTTTTTTCAGTTGCCTTGCACCCGGTCTGTTCATTATCGACATAAATGCCGCTAATGGAGTCAAATAACTTTCCATGTCAAGTAACATCTAATTGCATGTTGTCTTCATTTTCTTATTCCTTTTGCAAAATATCCATTCGATTTCAGCATTAAAAGGGCGCAGTATATTTTATGGCCAGCGGCATCTTGGCTGGATGGATTACACGGTGCAAAAAGAATGAAAACATAGCAACCATGATCATTCAGGTTAGAGGATATATTTCTTAATATACGTAATCTCTCAGAGCTTGGTTGGCAGATTTCAAAAATTTTTGATAAAATAAAATATGATAGCAAACTGTATTAGGATATTTCAAAAATGAAAGAAAAATACGCAATTAAATATTTGTTTAAACAATCAAAACGGTTTGAATTGCGCTGCAACAATGAAAAGTATTGTTGTAAATTATGCCAAAAATGTATTTAAAAAATTATTAAAATTAGAGATTCGTAGCTCTAGGTCCAGCGGTCTGCCCTGAAGAGGACCAACACACAGACACACACATAGAGAGATAAACGGACCCACACACATTCTCTTTTATTATTAATAGAGATTATTATAAGCAATTGTACCTTCGAAATCAACTCAATTGACACATTTTTTAGGCAATAAGTGGAATCGGCATAAGGAAAGTCCAATTCTTTCGAAGCGATCCCCGAGTAAAAAAAATCAGCAAAAAAACCTTTAAAAAATGAGATTTTACAGGTATTTTGAAGGTTTCTACAGGGATTTTGAAGGAAAATGAAAACTGCAGGTTTCCTTCAGGAAATGTACAGTTTATTTAAAGATTTCATGCAGGCTTTTTAAGATTTCTAAATTACTATTCAGGTATTCTGAAGGTCTCTACAGGTATTTTAAAGGAAAAAAGCTTTAGGTTTCCTTCGAGAAATGTATAGATTTTTTTAAAGGTTTTATACAGGCTTTTTTCAACAAATTTTTTTAAAGCAGATTTTACTTCAGGTATTTTGAAGAAAAACGAAAATTGCTTTTGATGCATGAAATATGAATGTTTTTTTTAATTTTATTTGGGTTTCATACAGTTTTATATAATATGTTATCTAACTCGGATTCAAACAGCTTGAAGTAGGACTGGATAGAGAGAAGAGGGAAGGGGAGAGAACTAGGGTTTAATATATAAAAAAGATATATTTGAAGAAAAATGTAACTTTTAAAATTTTGCGAAAAAACTTAATTTCATGCGATTCAGAATCAAGCATTTTCCATATGACACACGATGATAAAAATTTTTAATCTGTAATAAACATAATAAATTCTTCTTTTCAGTGTAATGCAAATCTTGATTTACTTTTGAATAGAAAAAAAATATTTAAAATATATAGATTCTTTTTAAAGTCATATAAATATATATATCGTTTCGTAGAAAAACTGACAAATTAAAAAAAAAACTTTTTGATTAAAACAAAGAAATAAACGAAAAAAATATTTATGTGTGAAATATATTAAACGTTATAAAAAATATTAAAAACATATTAAGCATTATAAAATTGTCAAAGAAAGAAACTTTTCGGAAATAATTTTCTATCGCTTGTCCATGCATGGTCTAACTGTTTAGACATGTGGCAGTTCACACTCTCTGTTTCTTCATTGTCACTCAGATAAGCTAACTTTAAAACACATTACGTGTTCTGGCAATAGTTGATTTTTACACCACTAGATGGCGCTACTAGAAGGTGAAATTAAAACTTAAATAGATTAATTTACACCACCTTTCCGAAGTCCTGTCAGGTATAGGAGATAGTGCGCGTGCCTGCCAACACTAGGAATCCCCGATTCGGAGGAATTTGAAGCTTTGTCGTACAAGTAAGTTCAATTAAAAATTAGTTCATTAAATTAATTTAAATTAGTAATTAGGCCTTGATTAATTAAGATTCCTAATTAATTGACATTCGAGACTCGATGAAAATCTCTAAGATGACGTCAGAAGAAAGGGGGGAACTTAACTGTAGATACAGGTTTTTTTATCTGTAGGTATTTTGCATAAAAGCATGCAGGTAAGACGCAGGTTTTTTTTTCCGTCTGAAAAAAAGTCAGCAAAAAACCTCAGGAAAATTGCAGGTATTTCGGACAGAAATATGAAGGGAAGATGTAGGTTTTTTTTATCCCAAATACCTGCAGTTTTCCTGAAGGTTTTTTTTAAAGGTTTTTACTGCCTTTTTTACTTGGGTCTATTTAACTAGCCCCCATTTTTTAGCCCTATGCTATGTATATATAGCGGAAAATTTATGATCCCCAGGGTCATCATCTGTAGAATACAGCGGGTGAGTTAATCCACTCCAGAAAATTTCTTGTAACACATTTTCAGTAGCTTTTTCTGGTTGTGTCTATATGTGTCGTTCTGTAGAAGATCTGTTTCATGTTGTTTAGGACATTTCTGATGTTTTTCCCTTAATGCTTAGATTAAATTTATTAACTGTGACTTGTCAAGTTTGTCACTGATAAGCTGACTCAGGAGAGGAGAGGTAGGCAGAAGATCAGAGTAGGTTATGCGTCTTCGGTCTCACCAGACTGAATCAACCTTTTCTCGTCTCGGTTGCATCTAGAGAATTATTTGGAAACTGCGATGTGGCGACATGCTCAGTTATCCCTTTACTTTATCTTTTCTACAATTTATTTACAGAAGGGGCATTTGCGTGTCTAGTGGAAACTCGGTAACATCTGTCTTATTTGTCTACTTTCGTGCTTCTCGGATAACAGAGCATCTTTCTCGTTCATGCGTTCCTCAAATAAATTGGAATCATCAATGTTTAATACATCTGATACATTGCTAAGCATGAATCTTCTTCTGATAACGTTTTAGACTCTTCATTCTTAAACGTATTCCAGAGATTTCTTTGTCTTTAATGTCATCATTGTTTTTTTAAACTTTTAAATTAATCCTTATAAACTTTTGTCTTGTGAGAAATGTTCATAATACCCAGAAAAAAATGAATAAACTACTAAGTTAAGTATTCTTTAACATTATGCGGATCAATAACTAAGACGAAAAGTGCTTAAGGGAAAAAAGGAAATAATATGAAAGTATTAAAATGTATCTTCATTTTTAAATCACTTTTGCGTGCGGGTTAAAATAAAATAATGCTGTAATATTTCCCTTAAATACTCCTCTTATTGGCACAAAATTACCTTTTTCAATCGAGAAAGTATCTATTATTTATGCTTCAACCAAATATCATATATTAATTTTTAAACCTTGTTTACAATACTTTTTAAAACAATATTATTATTATAAATTACATTCAAATAATAGTATCAATGCCATTTTTAGGAACAACAAAAACCTCTGAAAGGACTTGATAAGTGCAAAAAAATATGAAGCTGGGCATTCACAAGAAGGCTAAGCTATGCCATTTGTCCTAAGAGCGGTTTTTTCCCCCCACCCATTTTAGTCGAAAAATTAGACAAAGCATTCACGGATGTTCCAAAGTTTGTTTTGAGACAAGGTTCAAAGTCGCAGAATTTTTCGCACCCAGACTCCACTTCCCCCACTCGAGGGATTTCGAGTTTAATTTCTAGCCTCGACGCGAGGTGACAATATATGCATATCCTTTGTTTTGCCGCTACCCTCGCATCGAGGTCTCAAATTGGAATCGGCGGATTGAGTTTTGGATTATTCCACCACTTCGAATCATTTGCTCCAAATTGAACAGGTTGTCGACCTTGGCGATAGGTTTTTCCTTCCCGTGTTCCAAAAATTTCAGTTTGGAAGAGCGGTGAATGGCCCGCTTAATAGTTTCTGGAATATTTTTGTGTCTTCCAACTTCTAGAGTTTTCTTATATTGCATACATCCCTGATTTTCATGCCTTTCTCTTTGTTATGTGGCACTTACCCTCTCTGGAATGTATAGGGAACCGGATTATTTAAAAAAATAAAAGAAATTTTTCTCTGTTGGAAATCTATAATGACAATGTGACGAATTACATTTTCTTTAAATTAAAATTCATTAACCAATTTTTAATTTAAAGAAAATAATTTTCTTCATTAACTGAGGCTATTTACACTAGAAGGAAAAGCGAATTTTGCTTACCAGAAACTAATTATAATTCTAAGAGGAAGAATGTCTCCTTCATAAATTCTAATTAAAGCTAAACTGATGAACTCTTTCTTCTATCTTGTTTAATCGTATCTCTAAAAATTATAACATTAAGTTTTTGCTTAAAAGATCAAAATATCTGAAATTCCAGCGTGTTGAATTAGTTACAGTTTCAAAACAATTTGGAAAAGAATTATGCAACAGTTAAATGCAACAGGAAAATTCTAATGTTTAATTAACTAATGCTTGCAAATGTTGGTTTGAAGGAAAAAATAAAACGCTAAATAAAAGTAGGAAAATTCCAATTATAAAGGTTATTACACAGGCACTTTGCTCTTTGTGCGAGAAACAAAAAAGACAGCGTCATCGAAAATAATGAAATGCAGAAGCATAACAGCTTTGTCCACTGAAAAGAATGCGATTCTTTCTAAAAATTATGTTTTTCTCTCTACTTCTTCAGCTTGTTTTTTTTCCCTACTGTTCTTTTGGCAATTGCATAGCCTTTTCCTAATTACAGACGTCACTGAGAAAACTTTAAATATTAGTCACGGTTAAAGCAGAACTTTATCTTTATGTTTAACCTTTCGAGTTCCTTTGTAAAGCTTCTCGTGAAATGTATCGCACTTTTTAAATCCTTTATATTTTCTGTTTCTTCACTTTTTCAAGACAAATTTAAAGAATGGAAAAAAGTAAAAAAAATTATCATGTACATTTTATGAAAAAATGAAACTATTTTAAAAATAATATAGCTATTTATTGCGATTTGCATTAGAGCTCTTAGGTCGTTTAGAATTCTTTAGGCTTAATGTTTTGTTTTTGCTTAGTGCCAAAATAAAGAGTTAAATAATATAGTATTTTTAGTATTTTTCTTAATAAAGGTTTATACGAATTGAAGGAACAAATTTTATTTTGTGCATTTCTTAAAAAATGGTGGAATTCTAAATAATATTTATTTCAGAAGATTTCAAGTGACGAAATATTTTCTTTTATTTACTACAGCTATGAAAATTACCACCCTGAACGAAATAATGAGAAATATACATCATGTTTTTATGGCTTAATAGCGGCCAAAACATCAAATTCTGACGATAACTACATGCATTACAGTGAATTAAAAACATCTATTCAATATTACATTGAACTTTGTTTAAAATGAAATACAAGAATCGATGAAGTGTTGGATTTACCTAAAATGATAGAGCGCATTTAACATTGAAATAGAAACGTGTCTTTTTGTATCAATTGGGTATATATGGTATTTTAATCAGAAAATTCAATTTTATGAAGAGTTTTGAATGACATCTAACTTTTATGTACCCTTAAAAACAAGGCTTTTTAAAAATTTAAATCATACTGTATAAATACATTTGGATCGTGTAAATTTTCACAAACCTTATTTATTTCAGGTTCACTTAAAACGTTAAACATCCCAGAAACATTTTGCTTAATAATTATTTTAATTTAAATTTACTCCGAGTGCTTGCTATTATTGGCCGATCAGGTAAGGTCGCCGTGTGATCTCCCCAGTCTTTTAAAGCCACTATCACAGTGTAAGGATTATATACATTGAAACACGTTCAGAATTCGAATGTCTGAATCGTCCGGATTCCACAAGTCCAATAATTCTTCTTTTTACAAATAGCATTTGGGAACAATTCGTCCTTCTTGATAGTTAGCAACGCTCCATACCACAGCATCTGCAAATATCTGTATGAACTGCATATATTTCTTGAATTTGTTTTATAATTGTTTCGAAATACCCAGGTGTTATATATGTGTCGACTGAAATATTTTACAAATGTATAATGTTTTAAATTTGCTGCACGATTCAGAAGGGGAAAAAACTGATTTTTGATGGAAATGACAGTGTCTGTTGCATGTATAGGTGTGAATGTTTTGGATATTAAAATACATCAGGAAAATCAGTAGTGAAATTTATTCCCTTAGTTTCGCAAACAACTTGTAGCCACAGTGACTTATATCAAAGATCGAGAAAAGCTTATTAAAAATTTCCAACTGACTGCTATACATTTGCAAACTCGTCCTTTTAGCGTCATGATAAATTCCTTTTGCCTATCGTCAAGTGGACGTTTAGCATTTTCTACACATAATTCATCTTCACTTCCATTCTACAAGAAGTTTTCCTTATCACTAATAACTAAGCAGTTATATGAGTTTAGGGGAATTTGGGCGATGCTGTGTTAACAGAAATTGCAAAGCTGAAGTCATCTTAAAGCAATAAAAAATTGACAAAATAATTAAGAGTAGTCTAAAAATATATAAAATTTTTGCAGCAGGCTTTTGAAATTAATTCTCGACAATACTTTAATCAGTTTTTTATGTATGTGTATCAGCTACTGCGACTTAATTTCCATTTCATACGCAGAAATTGTACTTACCACTAAAAGTTCTGAATTTGCATCTAACCAAGAACTCAAATTAGCATTCAAAGTACAAAGTTTTGTGATAATCATAAACGAATTACTGCGACCAGTCTAGGCATGCGGATAGTTTTGTGATAAAGAATTATTCATTGGACAAGTTGGTTTTTCTCTTTAAAATTACATATATAATTCAAAATTTATGAAAACAGGCCGTTCTCTAATGGCAAAAAAGTTATTCAAAATTATGTATTACTGGCGGCCTTCGGCGACCATTTTGTTCGCCGGGAATATGATTTCAATTAAATCTTAAATCATTTTATATTCATGGTTCGCTTAACAAAGTAATTTTAAACTTCAGATTGTGGTACATATTTACCCCATGTTCTATAAGATACCTTGGACCTCTTCTGTTCCTAGTCTACATAAATGTTCCTGATAGAGTCAAATACCCGACCATGTCATGTAACCTCTAATTCCACGTTGTCAGCGCCATCTTCGTTTTCTTATTCTTGAAAAATATCCATTCGATTTCAACATTAAAAAGGCGCAGTACATTTTATGGCCAGCGGCATATTGGCTGGATTAAAACACGGTGCAAAAAGAATGAAAACATAGCAACCATAATCATTCAGGTTAGCGGATATATTTCTTAATATATGTAATATCTCAGAGTTTGGTTGGCAGATTTCATAAAAATTATGAAGAAATAAAATATGAAAGCAAAATGTGTTAGGATATTATCTCAGATTACAACAATGTAAAAAAAGGCATTTAAATATTTGTTTAAACAATGAAAACAGCTTGAGTTGCGTTGCAACAATGAAAAATATTGTTGTAAATTATGCCATAAAATATATTTAAAAATTGATTAAAATTCGAGAAAAAATTGTACGGCAACTTAATTGATATTATTGGAAAGGTAATATTTTGAACTTTCAGATAGTGGGAAAATGATTTTTGTGCTGCAATATTTTCGGAAGTTATTAAGGAAAAACGTCAACATTTTGTATAATTTTTAATTAATTAAAATTTCAAAAAAGTGCTCCGAGGTGCACATTCCCACCCTTCAAAGTGTGTTTGCGCCAAATTTCGTATCTCTTAGTTCAGTGGTCTGCTCTGTAGAGGACCAACAACACACAGAAACACACACCTTTAATAATAGTAGAGATAAATGGCTATTACCTATTTCTGGTTTTCAATGAATAGTTTTACAGAATTTAAATTCTGCATCATGGAGGAAATTATTATCTTTTATTGCAAATAATCTTTATTTAATTAAAATCACTGTAAACATCCATATTAAATTCTCCAAATATAATTTTTTAAAAGTTAGAAATTCTTTTCAAGTCAAACTGTAATTAAAAAGTGCGGTTCTGCGCAGCATAATTTAAAGTGTCTTTATTTATTTTGAATCAAAATTGATCTAATTTTTTTATTGAATTTTTTATTAAATACAGTTAAATAATAAAATCACGAGTTTAGTTTAAGTTCATTTTATTATTCTTTCTGTTTTCATTTCTTCCGCGATTTTTAATTTAAAAAATACAAATCTATGGAGACATTGGATTCAGTTATAAGAGAGCAAAATTTTTTATTGCTACAATAAGAAATAAAGACACAAATTTCATTTGTTTAAGAATATTACCTCAGTAACTTTACGTCAGTGATAAGAAAAAATGCCCTTGTAATTGTTAGAATTAATTTTATGATCTTTTTCTCCTTGGAAATAAATCGTTTTCTTCATAATTATTATCTACTAGTGAAATAAATGATAGAAATACAATGGGCCATCTTAAAAAATTAAATAAAAAACACTTTTGAGAAAAATTTGTAGGAAGAAAACTATGAAAATTTTCATTAAAGACTTCATTAATGTAAAGAACATATAAACTGTTTTATTGGCTATATGAAATGGAATAGATTTTTACGAAGCTCTCATAACAAATTAATTTATAATAGAATCTTTTTTTTTGTTGTTCATACTCTATCCCTCAATATTTATGAAAGTTAAAAGGAACTTCACTCTTATTATCAAATATTTTTAATATCAAAAGATTACACAAGCTGAGGGAAATTTGAAACTAATTTTCTGCTTTGTGCCAATCTTGAAAAATGAAAAGCAATTGGAATTTTAAAATAATATGAATAGAAGTTACTTAACGAAGTTGTTTTGATTTTCATTTTAAGGTTTTGTAGAAATAAACATCGCTTCAACCGTATCAATAATGTCGCAGATAATTGCAGAAAGTTGTACAAAATTTTCTCATTTACAGGAAAAAAATGGTCAAAATGTCCTCTTAAAATTTCATAATTATTATGAACATCGTGATTTATTTTTCAATTAGTACTATACCCCATGGGGGGGATAATTCTCAGATATCAATAAAATGCTGTAACATAGGAAATATATATATCAAGCTATTGATCATTCCAATCGTTTATAAAAAAAATTACAACCGTTAAAAATATCGTTAATAAAAAAATTACATAAAATTAAGACATATCCTTTTTATTATTATTACCTAAATAGTTTTTATGTATTCAATATTTTTTATTTGCTTAATATTCTATTCTGTAGAGAAATTTGCTCAGCGTTTCAATGAAATGTTGCAACTTTTGAGACTGGTTTTCTTGAATTCTTCAAGTATGAATTTAGAATAGGTTACTGAAATTGATTTTGAGACGCAACTTTGTTCAATAATCAATAAAAAAAATTAATCTAGGACATTTATATTTCAAAATATGTTAATATAATTCTCTAGCCGGACAAAATTATTTTAGGTATGAAGTAACTTAATTATGATCACGTTTCACAGGCAGATAAAACGAGAGTCAAGAAATAACAAAAAACATGTAATAATTTATATTTGCATAGCATCAAAATAGCTATAAAGACAGAATATTCAGATTCACTGTGACGAAAATCGTTCATTTTCTTTGGATTTGGTCGCTGTTTGAAAATTTGCAGATTAAATGTCGACATAAAGAATTAATATTTGATACTTGTTCAGATTTAATACTTGAAGGATAACATTTATCTGCTTAGATAAGACGATTACATCAAAAGTCGCTACATATCTAGTTGCATGTGTTGATTTAGTATCGCAACATCCATTTATAATAGTTGCCACTGAAAATATACCACCCTAGACTTGCCATATTTTATAGACGAGGATGACGCTTGCACTTAAAGCATAACGCAATGACAAATGCGATGATGCAGTCTTTCGGTCCTTTTGCAAACAGTTCAAAATTACCTTTCTTGCAAAAGTGTTATTTGCCTCATTTAAATTCGTAGTGTCATCTTTATAAGAAAATGTAAGCGGTAATTAATTGGCCACTATTGTATATGGTGGAGAATAACTTCCGATAAAGAAACAACGTCACAAAATTGCTCGAATGTTTATTGGTTGACATAAAACCATTGAAGAGAGCGTCGCTACGTATCTGGCTGTGTCTTATGCCACTCCGACTTCTTTACATGGTAGAGAAACCACTTTTGAGTTATCAGTTACGATGGCTAAACCACGCTGGATGATCACTTTACCATAGATTGCCTTCCCCCACATTAATGCAAATGTTTTTTTTATATATATATTTAAGCAATCATCACGAGAAATAAAGCTATTTCTTTCATGATGTGTTAAAGCATTTCTTGATCTTTATTTGAGTAAATCTTGAGATATCTTGTAGATCCAATTTTAACAAACCTTGCTTTGTTGCTTTCTCTCTAAAATTCCATCAAAATGATAAACCATTTTCACGACCATATGTTGCTCCGCTTCTCTCTTCCTTTTATTACTTTAGCCCTCATTTACTCCTTCCCTCTTTTTATAGAGATTACAAAATATCACACATCATTAAATTAGATGGGAGGGAAAAGTGTGAGTATTGCTAAGTTTAAAAAGCATTTTGGCAGAGCAGACAATAAAAAAAGCGCGATATTTCGCTTTTAGCATCGATGTTGAAAGCGATCTTCATCATAATCGATATTTCACCAACCTTTCCGCAGAGGACCAGAAACACTCCTAAACAACCCCCTGCTTCTTTTTTATTTTGTTTTTTACTTCTTTTAATTTTTTATTATTATTTTATCTTTCAACGCCCTTATATCTATCGGACCGAGATAAGGCCGATTCAGCAAAAGCCGCTACATATCTAGCCTGTATACAGTGCTTCCGCTACCCCAACTTCAATCTATTTCGCAGGTTAAAAGAAAAGCTAAAATGTGAAATGGAAAGAAAGAACGGGGTGAAAAAGAGGAGGGGTTGAAACAGGGTGGGTAGACACTACAGATAAGATAAAATATAAACAAAAAAAGTCAAAAGGAAGGCAGGGAATAAACTTACTTGTGGGGAGGAGGGAAGGAAGAAGGATTTTCCCCCGGAGGGTAAAATAATAGTAGAAATGAAACGGTAGTAAAGTTTCCTCTTGGAGAAAAACAACTGTTGAAGTTTCGCAAGTTTTATTTTACTTTCTCGTAGATTCTCCATTTCATGAAACAGTTTTGGAGTGCTAAAAAAGGAAGTATATTACGGGCCCTTTCAACTCTTTCAAATAGTTAGGCCTCATAAAAATGTTTGCGTGTACAAAAACGAGGCAGAGTTTTTGAAAAAGAACTTCGTTGATGTTGCTAGTATGATCGAGCTACCTTTAGAGATGAAGTAATTATTTTCTTTTTTTACTTTCCGTCCTGTTAGGTGGGGGAGGAGGGCTGAAATAAGTTAGGCTATTAAGGGGAAATTCCTAAAGCACAAAAAGACCCAAAAGTTATAAAATTCTCATCATATCTGCCCGATTTTAACTTAGTTTGGCAAGAACAGCTTAAAAGTGTTCTTCGTATTTTTCAGTGAGATAAAAAAAAGATGTTATGATGATATCAAACTTGGATTCTGGTCAAAATAATGCTGAAATATGTTGTTTCCTATTATAAAATTCAACTGTTCATCATTTCCTTTAAAGAAATGTATGTTCAAAAATGTTTGCCATAAACGGGCAAAAAAAAATGAAATATTAACTTTACAACAACGAACAATTTCTTTTCGAAAATACAAATTATAAAGTTTGGAAAAGATTTGTCAGCTTTTCAATTCAGATTTTCATCCTGATGATTTCATCAAAAAGGAAGTCTTAATGTAAAATATTCATTAGTTGTTTTTATAATGTGATTTAATAAGTGCAAATGTCTTAAATGTAAAATACAGATGAACTGTGCAAATTATAAGAGAAAGGGGATATTTTCTTTGTGATTACGAACCAGCAAGCTAATAAGAAATAGGTATGCCAAATTCCTACTAATGTAACACTAACAGTGTTGTTGAATAAAAAATTGAAAAGTTATAAGAGAGAAAAAAATAATCACTTTTGAAACGCACTTACTTAATCTGTCTGCAAGTAACAACAAAACAGATTTAAATTTCATTTATTTAGCTAGCATTTAGTTAAAATACCGCTAATGAGTTCACCATGCAAGACAGGGATTTCTTCAAGATACAAGTTCTGTCCGTTTTCAGTCTTATGCCTGTTAAACAAGAGACGCAAATCTTCTACTTCTGAAATTCGTGGGGGAAAAACTGTTTGTCGCTGCCTTTTTCGAGAGACGATTGCGAAGTGTTTGGGCCTCTGAGATAAAACTCGAGTAATCTGATTTTTCTTTCGAATTTTTCCCCCTTCACGACTAAAGCAGAAGTGAGGAATAAAGATAGAACAGAAAAAGTAAAGAAGAATCAAGTTGAAAAAGAATTTGAAGAGTAATATTGGTTAGTCGCAATGCATTCAAATAATCCAGGGAGATCACCACGACTTGAACTCGAATTGTTTTACATTCTTCTGTTTTCATAACATTATTTCAATATTTGAATTTCCGTTCTTTAATTCTAAGAAAGTCCAAGGATTGGTAATGCTAAAAAGTTGTGAAGACTAATTTATTGATAACGAATGTAGTTTCTTATACGAATTTGTTTTTTATAAAGTAAGTCATTTATAAGAAAGGACATAATTATTACTTTGGCATACTTATTAGATCAATAAATTGGCATTCATTTGTTAATTGACAGGAAGCATATCATTATTAAACTCAATACTTACTTATGCTCAAGTTGTTAAAACAAATTAAAATAAATCTGGATTATTCTCTCATCAAAATTCTTATGCAATTCCAAATAGCAATATTACTTTTAATGTGATCAAAAATCACTTACCCTATATAGTTTTATGCACCCAAATTTTATTCCCTATCATCCACAAAAATCGCTGAATTCCAGTTTTTCCGTCCGTTCTGTTCATTTCTTCCATGACCGATTATCAGGTCATTTTGGTTTATCAATTTCGTTGCTTTCCGCCATAGCTTTGGATCAAATTATATGAGAAAAGCGTTCTATTTTACATCATAAAATTCAAAAATAAATTGCGTTTTAATTGATAAGATCTAACAGTTTGATATTAATGAAAATATGGAGGTCGAATTTTTTAAAGACTGTAATATTTTCTTAATATTTACTTTGGATACAAGAGACAAAGTGGAAAAGAAAAAAGCAGTGAAGATTATCCACGACAACGCTGCAAACAAAATGAGAGTGCACCAAAAAAAAATAATAAATTTAATAAAAAGTTTTTAAAACACAATTTTATTAGTGTGCTAAAAAGTAGAAATTTATTGTTTCGTTGATTTTCCACTTATTAACTCATTATTATAAATGTAATGGAATCTTGAAATCAGTTTTTCTAAAATTCCCTACCAGATGCTGCCACTATAATACTGAATCAAAATTTTTTGAAATTCATCGATCAACAGAAAATTACGTTCTGAAAATATTAGAATAGTGCATAGTCACTTAGAATGTACTTAGTATACAAAGCACTTAGTGATGTACAAAATATTTACACATGTCACTTATTGTGCAAAATTTCAAACCTCTAGCACGTAAGAAAGTGAGGTGAAATCGATTACAAAATTCCATGTTACAAACAAGAAAAATGTCAAGCTAAATAAAAGTGAATTACAAAAATATTCGTTCAGGCCAAAGGGCAATAAAATTACTTGAATAAAATAACTCAATTTCGAGGGGATGGGGGGGGGCAGAGTAAAATTATATAAACCTAGAAACTTCCTTTCCCGAGATAACGCGGTTGGGGAACAAAAAATGCTGGAAATGTCACCGAAATGAAAAAAGTTATTACACGCTTCTCTTCAGTACGTGAAGCTATGGAACAGAAGGGCGCGACGAGATGCACGGAAACGTAAACAAGGACCGGGAAAAGCTTGGTTGAAAGGAAAACCGCTTTTCAACCACGGTGCGGGAGAAATTCAATACCTCTCGTAGTCTGTCAGGTGAGCCGACGGGGAAAGATCAAATAAACGCATCCCGATCATTGATGCGAGTTGAAATGAATGCAGACGAAGAAAAATACAAATACAAAAATGAAAAGGATCATATGTTGTCGGTTTTGATATGTTTCGCCCAGCGCTCCGCCATTCTTTCTCCCGGGCAACGGCGGGATTCCCGAATGATGAGGATGAATTTTCGGCGGGGGAGGCCCGATTGACAAAATGGAAATGAATGCCTTTCTTTGCAGTCGTTTTATTTCAGAATATTTGTAGCGTGTACCTTTTTGCTGCTCTTTTCTTTCTTATTAAGCGGGAAAATCTTTTTGGGGTAACTTAGCGTGGGGAAACTGCAAAACGTGGATACGGGGAGTATTAAGAATAAATACAAATACTATGCAATTTTACAAATAAATAACGTTTAATATCAAGCTTTTTAAAATTCTTTGTTGGGTTAACTAGCCGTTGTACCCGCGGTTCCTTACGCGTTTATCTGTTCTATACATATGAAAGAAAAAGAAAGACGCATATACTTTTATACTTATTTATACTTTTATATTATTAGATTTTTTGAGCTTTAATATACAACCCCTGTTTTAATACCCTCATTCCTAACTAATAAACCTAATTACAACTTTAAAGTTTTCGAGTAAACGACATTTTTGGTCTTACCGTTTGGGGTATATATTTAAAGATTGTTTGGAGTTTTCATTCCAGAACATGCCATGTGAAAAACAACCATTTATTTGGCATCGTACACTCATCCCAAATGATAAGACCTTTATATATAAGACCCAAATATCAGACCTTTTGCTTGTATTGCATATAGGATTCTCAGTGTGAGTAAAACCAAAGATAACTGCACCGAAGAATGTGCTATGAAATCACCATCCAAAAGTCTGATAACTATTCTTGATGGAGCAAGGGCAAGAGCAATAAGACATTGATTGAGCTATTGGATTTCAGTAAGGTTCAAATTAACTAAAAAAGGATGTTTCAGTTCTACATGAGACTTCAAGTAAGAAAGGTTCGCCGTTCTCTTCAGCAATCAAAATCCTCATTAATTCATGCGCTGTTGGCTGATCTTTTGTAAGTCAAGGTTTAATTGTTTCCACGATATCTTGTAAAATATTCACATCGTAGTTTGTAATATGTTACAAATATCTATTTTAAGCATCATGTGTTGACTCGTAGACATGTGCAATATACGCTATAACAACGTTTTACTCACTAATTGATAAAAATCTTGATATCAACTGTTACTAAAATCCAACAATTAAAAAATCCAGCAATGCTCAAATAAGTATGCAACGTACTCACGATGGATTGCCAACGTGAATAATTTTGGAAAATATTTTCGGTTGAATTTATATTTTTGTGAAAATATAAAAAAATGTGTGTTTGGTTCAAATTGTGTGATCCTCATTCGCACCTTACTGTATCAAAAATCTTGATATCCAAATGATATGACAGTAGCGGGTAACTGGGGAAAACATTCCTGAATATACATACTACGAAGGTGAAAAGAGGCCAAAAAGTTTTAGCTAGAAGCAAATGAAAGAGCAATTGTCCAAAGAAAGCAAATTAGTTTTAACATTAACAAAAGTACGTGAAAGATTAAAAAGTGAATTAGGTTTAAAATGACAACAAACAAAAACGTTAAAAATCGTTTCTAAAATAAATTTGAAAAATTTTAAAAATCAAAGAAATAGTGGTACGGAACTGAAACAGATGTCGTTGAGAAACTATATTTTTTACTTTTAAGATGGTTCAAAAATAATTTTTGTGTGATGATATGTTCTGAAGTTACTGCGGAAAAACGTTAAAAACTACTCTTTTTACTCCCGATAGAAATATTTTAACTGTGTAATTAATCCTTCCAAGTGCGAAGGAACATGTGTGCTAAATTTCTTTCTAAACAGACATTGCATGTTTTAGCTATAGATTCGCAACATAATATTTGGGTTTTGATCTCTAATGATATGACAGTAAATGTTAATGGGGGAAAATAATGCCTCAAATATAGATATTAAGAAGGTGAAAAAAAGAGGCCATAAACCCGTCGTTAAAAAAATGCAAAAGTTTCCTTTTTTGTCCGTTGATTGGTTTTAAAAAGTATGATTTTGAAGTCGGTGCGAGAAAATAGAAAATGCCATAAAAACTGAAAAACTTATAAATGAACTATAACCTTATTTAATGAGATAAAGTAAAAAAAACCAGTCATTTACAAGACAGGTAAGCATTAAAAACTTAAAAGTGCCAAACTCTGAGATAAAATTAAGGCAAACCATAGAAGAAGTTGCAACGATTTTAAAAAGCAGTGTTTAAGAGTAAATGACCGCACGCGCATATTAAAAGCTGCGAAAATCCCGCGTGCGAAAGTGAAAATGTCTAAAGAAGGCAATTTTACATTAGGAAAAGCACGCAAGTGCCATATGTGATAAGGTTTAAGATTACAACAAACGAAAGTATTGTTACAAATTGTGTTTAAATTAATTTTTAAAATTGATTATAAATGAGAAAAAATCACACAGAAATGGAACAGGCGCCACTGAAAAGCTAATTTTTAAAATTTTAAGATGATGTAAAAGTAGTTTCTGTGCGATATGTTCCAAAATTATGGCAGAAAAACTTTAATCCTTTTAACCCCACTTTCACCCTCTTTAGGTGGAACTAGCAACTTTTTAATTGCATAGTTTATCCTTTTAGGTGCTATGGAACATGTGTTCTAAATTTCGTTCTAATCCGTCAGGTTAGGTTAGGTTATATTAACGTCCCGTTTTGAAGCAACACGAGGGCTATTTAGGGACGGACCTCGTAATTTTGAACCGCGGTCAGATGACGAGGACGACACCTGAGCTGGCACCCCCCTCTCCAAACTTCCGCGCCACACGTTTGGCCACTACGTATGATTTAGCGTGCAACAGGTCTAATCCGTCAGGAGATGTGGCATTGTATAAGGTTCGAACACACAAACACTCATTGAAATTTATAATTACAGATTAATATTAAGATTTGAAGAAAATCCGACCATTGATAAGTAATTCCTTTAAAAGTTCAAAGCATCTATTATAATTTGACTCAAATGTTAATGAATCAAACGCTATAAATGTTTTATTTGACTCCCTTTTATCTAAACCCTTGTTGTATTCCCTGTCTATTTTTTAACAGAAATTATTTTATTTTCATTTTAAATCTCTGAGGAAGTACTTTCTTTTTCACACACTTTTATTTAACTTCATTTGTTTCATGTATGTAAAAATGGAATTTTTTTATCTATTTTTCAGTCACTTCCTGATTGTTAAAGCTCTGAAATTTTGTACAGTTATGTGTTCGCGTTGATAATACTTTATTTTCAGAATTTTATTGCCAATTAGTCAATTAATTTAATTAAATTTTGATACTCTAAGATGGTGCCATCTGGTAGTGAATTTTAGAAAGAAATTGATTTAAATTTACTTAATGTTTATAACTATTGATTATAAATAAAACCATTGACGCCACATTTGAATCGCTAATTGCAGAAAGGGAAGTCGAAGACAAAATAAAACGTTTTTAAAAGGAGGATGGTTATGTTTCTTAATCAAAAATGTACAGTCGCGGGGGAAAAGATTTCATGATTAAAATTTCCATAAGGGGTCATATACATATTTAATAGCACCAAGTTAAAAATTTCCAATGGAAACACAAATTTTTCTTAAAATATTTTGAAACTACATAAAAATTCATGCAGGAATACCAAGTTTCATCATCCCAGAATTTTTTGTTTCGGAATTACAGTCGGACCTCTATTTAACGAAGTCGCTAAATCCCGAAAAAAATTTCATTATATGGAAAATTCGTTCAATAGAGATTCACCTTTTAAAATACTTTAAACTACACAAAACATATTTTAAATTCATAAACACTAAATAGTATTAACAAAGTAATTTATCACACCTTTATTTTGTGAATTAATATCTATTTGTTTTATATATCTCACCCATCGAAACGAAATCTGCAAGAAGAACAAGAACAAATCAAAACATTGTCCTGTAATACACTACATTTTCAATTTTAAATAAATAATTTTTTATTAAAATTAATGAATTTTAATGACATTATTGCATTTATTATAACAAGTAATTTTAAGCATACACATGCGTCCTTAAATTTAAGGGGACATACGACTGTTAAACCTCGAAATTTTTCGATTTTATAAATATATATATATTATTTCTCTGTCTTTTCTGTAGAATTTAAAACAATCCCCGTTAAAAAAATTCTCATAATTATGAAAGTTATGAAGGAAAATGCATCAGCTCTTCGACTTAAACATTGAATATGACCATATCTTAAAAGCGCCATATCTCAAAATGTGTTTTTTTATATTGCGCGCACGATGTCTCAAGAACTAATGAATATATTTACACAAAATTTTTAACGAATATGTATTTTGCTATGTTCTACAAATTGAACCACATTTTTGTACATATTTCTCCAAAGACGTTTTTTGGGTAGGGTTAGAAAAGTTGAAATTTTAACTATTTTAAACATTTTTATTTTAAATTGGTATATAAAATAGAAATGAAATTTAAATATAAATAAATTGCGGTTCAGTTTCTTAAACAGACTGTTTGGATTACTTAGATACCCAAAATATTATGTTTAGATAAATATTTTATCCTTAATCATGCGCGCAAGGTGACTATCTCATTTTTTCTCCAAAAATTATACCCATATTTATTACTCTTTCTAATAAATACATAACCATATGAAGGTTTCAAAATCTGTGTACTATAAGAGAAAGAACAGATATTTTTCTAAGAAAAGTGAGTTTGTGAATTGCATTATTTCAGAGATATAATGTATAGAATTTGACAGTTTGCCACCATTTTTTCGAAGTTTAAGAGTCGTATGTCCCCTTAATTCCTATAAAGTCTGTTAATTTTGTCTGAGTTTTTTTGTTTGAAAAAGTGTTTCTCTAATAATACGTCTCTCATCTTTGCAATGCACCAACAACCCTTTAAGACGTATTTTCTTCAAGCTGTAATCTGCGTCGGGTTGTTTCAAATGATTTTAGCATTTCATCAAACGAAGGTTTGTTGATTTCTGCATCATGAACATTTCCATCTTCATCATCTTCGTCTTCATCGCAATTCATTGCTGTATTGTTTTTATTTTTCACACTGTCCAAAATATCCAATTCAGTTAGTGTTTCCGAGGTTTCAGCTTCAGAATCAAGTGAAAGAAAATTATCAATCAGCACATCATCGTTAATTTCTTCTTTTTCCCTTAGCTGTATCCACATTTTTTAAAAGTTAATCTATGGGAATATACTCTTCGTCCTCCGTACTTGCCGAATTCTCGTTGCTGACAAAGAATCAAGCTTTGGCAAAACTGTTGCGATTAGTACGATCTGTGACATCATAGTTCCATGCTTTGGAAATTTCTGATATGCTTTCCCGTAAGATGTTGTTTGTCATGGATTCATTGTTCCCAAGCGCAGTGATAACTTTTCTCTTTATAACTATAACTATAACTATTCTCTTTAGATAGCGTATTTTGAAATTTTTTATCACCCCCCTTGATCCATTGGCTTCAGTTTTGACGTAGTGTTTGGTGGCAAGTAGAAAACTGTAACATTTTTCAGTTTTGGGTTGATTTCCTTCGGATGGGCGTGACAGTTGTCAAAAACAAGAGCAATTTTGCGACATCTGCAATAATACGTTTGTCCAACTTTTGAACCAATTTTTCACAAATTTCTGTCGTCATCCAAGATTTTTTGTTAAAGTCATAATCAACCTCCTAATATTTTGCGCCTTTGAAACATCTTGGATTTTTACTTCTTCCGATAACTAATGGTTTCAATTTCTGATGTCCAGTCATATTTGAACCTAACATGACAGTTAATCTTGCTTTGCTTTGTTTTCCTCCAAAGCATTTTTCCTTTTTAAATGTTAATGCCTTTTGAGGAAAACATTGAAAAATAAAGCAGTATTAAAGACGTTTACTGTTAAAATTTTACTCAGTGTCTCCGTTATCCAATTTTCACTATCATTATCATCAATGTCTTTACTTTCACCAGATATTACTTTTGCCATAATTCCGTGTCTTCTCTTAAATTTTTCAAGCCATCCATTGCTTCCTTGAAATTCGTCGTATCCCAATGCCTTAGCAAATTGAAGAGCACTCTCAATTATGAAAGGCCCAGAGATCGGAATATTGTTATCTCGCATTGTGTGTGTCCACTTCAAAACTGCCTCATCCACATCTTCATAGACACATGTTTTTAAACGTTTTGAACAAGAATTCGATGAATCATAATTTTGTATCTTATCACAATTTTTTATTATAATTGATAAGCTGTTTGGAGGAATACCAAATTTTAAAGCAGTATCCTTTTTCTTCGCGCCTTTATCCACTTCATGAAGAATTGAATTTTTTTTTCTTTGATGCTCAAGCACTTTCGCTTTGACGTTTTCCAGCTACAAGAACCGAAAATACCAGCACGACTCTGCTCAACAATCTAGAAAACGGGAAACTAGTTCAAGGACTCGGGACAGCTCCATTGAGGGTAAAAGGTGGATATTGAAAGTTTTTCTAGTGAAGTGGACAGGGGGTGGATAAAGGTTGCACTTCCTGGATGAAATGCAAAGAATGACAGCGATTTTACTGCTCACCGAAGTTAGGTAACTGGTAAAACCAGTTCAAGGTCATTGATCACCATAAAAAGCGTTAAAAGAAAGAATAAGTTTGAAATGCTCAGAAATACTTTGAGAAATAGGGAGAAAAAAAAGTACCACAAGAAAAAGTTCGTTAAATAGAGAATGCACTTCGCTATTTGGAGGTTATTTTACGAAGAAATTCGCAAAATGTTCTTGGTTCCAAGGAAAAGTTCGCAAAATACAGAAATTCGCAAAATAGAGGTTCGTTAAATAGAGATCGGACTGTATAAGCAAATGAAATTTTGAATTTCTAATGTGAAAGTAAAATTTTGAATTTTTATTGATATCTTGAGAAATAATACGTATAACTATTGACCTAGAATTTTTTTTATGTAGTAGTATGAATTATTCTGCTCATTTTACACTTTTACTTTTTATTTTAAAATAATTTTGAGTACATGAAATATTTTATCATAACTGATGTTAAAAAAATTTTGAATAACAACACCTATAAATTTTAACAGTAATCGAAGCAGTTGGCCATTTGATAAGTCTAAGCAAAATTTCAGCATATTCGTACGCGAAGTTTTGAAGTTAAGTTGAATTTTAAATTTTTTTCTGTAAAACGATGCACTAAGGGGACGTCATATATTTCGAAAACGTTTTTATTATGAAATAACATCATTACACCACTTTATTTTTAAAAAATAAAGTGCTGTAATGATTATATTTAAGTATATCATTACACCACTTTATTAATTAATAGAGTGGTGTAATAATATACTTGAATATACACACAATTATAGTTGCTAAGTAAATTTAAATATATAAACATTTAACTATTTATATATATAAATTAAAATTTTATAAATTAAAGTGGTGCAATATTACACTATTTGTTTTTTTACGCATCAAGTTTTAGCGATTGTAAAAAGTAGATCATTACTTTGCAAATAACATTTAAAGTGCGAAATAACACTGCGCTGCAAAAAAAAAAAAAATTTTTCGAGTCCCGACACCATCCTTGCAAATTCTTATGTAAATTGACCCACTGAATCCGAATATGACACCCATTTTGCCCCATCACCCACCGTTTTCTCGGGGCGCCCCCCCCCCCCTATTTTTATCACTGCCCGGTAATTTTATGGCCATGAATTTGATTTGGAGGGGGAAAACAATTATTTTAACCGTTAAATATCTTCTGAGGGGCTACAGAGGTGAAAAATTCTAAAATATGAACATTTGTAGCAAGGGGGGAGATTTGGAAGGGATATGACCCCTTAAATTTTAAAAAAGTCAATAAAACTTACCAGTTTTTCTGGTTTGTTTTCGCAATTTTTTCACTTATTTTGTACATATTCCAGCTTCCAGCCACCCCTATTCCTCACCCAAACACCCCACATAATAAAAATATATTTCAACAATTTTGGCTAAATGCGAGGTGCTCGAAGCCCTGACGAAAGTTTGAAGATTCACTAACTGTCAACGTTGCCGCTCTTATTTTATCACTGTTATATAATTTTGGCCATAATTTGATTTGGAGGTATTTTAAAACTTAAATTTAAAAATAAAAATATAATATATAATAAATAATAATAATAATAGATAATATAATATAAAATATAATAAATGTAATTTATAATATAGTACCTTCATCTGGTGCTTGCTTTCCTCTTGTACCATGAAGTTTTTCATACCAATGACCAGCAGTATTCTGCCAACATACTCGCATTTTTGAATGCAAGCCATGCTCGTTTTTCTTTACAATTCAGGTGTTTCATAAACGTTGAATCTTTAAAAAGTTGTCTAATCTGGGGGCCCACGAAAATTCCTTCCTTGATTTTAGCCTCACTAAGACGAGGAAATTTAGTTTTCAAAAAGTTAAATCCATCACCTGTCTTATCCATTGCTTTCACAAACTGTTTGATCAATCCGAGTTTGATGTGCAAAAGCGACAACGTTGTACAGTGAATCTTCCAAACTTTATTTTTATATATTACTTTTATTTATTATATATTATATTTTTTAAAATTTAAGTGTTAAAATAATCCTTTCCCCCCTCCAAATCAAATAACATAACAGTGATAAAAACCAGTGAAAAACACCATAAAATTACATAACAGTGATAAAAATAAAGAGCAGCAACGTTGTAGAGTGAGCCTTCCAAACTTTCTTGTCAGGGCTTCGGGACCTCTCCCCCTTACCCGTTTTCAGCCAAAAGTGTTGCTATATATTTTTATTATATGGGGTGTTTGGGTGAGGAAAAGGGGGGGGGGGGTGGCTGGAAGCTGGAATATGTAGAAAATAAGTGAAAAAATTGCGAAAACAAACCAGAAAAACCGGTAATTTTTATCGATTTTTTTTAATTTAAGGGGACAAATCCCTCCCAAATCCCTTGTTACAAATGTTCATATTTTAGTACTTTTCATCTCTGTAGCCCCTCAGAAGACATTTAATGGTTAAAATAATCGTTTTCTCCCTCCAAATCAAATTAATGGCCAAAAAATTACCGGACTGTGATAAAAATCGAGGGGGGGCGTCCCGAGAAAGGTGGGTGATGGGGCAAAATGGGGGTCATATTCGGATTCAGGAGGTCATTTTATATAAGAATTTGCAGGAATGGTGTCGGGGCCGATTTTCATGCAGCGCAGTGTAATTTAAAATGCTACTACCGACACTTAAACGCTAGCAGAGAACTTCTCTATCTAAATGTGGAGACGACCCTTTTTCTCTTTAGAACACAAAATGTCGAATATCTTCCGATATTAACCAAAATTTATTTCTTGGGTATTTCTTCATGAGAAATTTATTTATGACATTAGAAATGGATGTTGCTATTGAACATTTTGAAGTTAGTGCAATTTTAAATATTTAGGTGACCCCTTATGAAATTTTTAACCATAGAATCTTTTAGTATACGCTTTTTCCTGAAGATCGATGCCTTTTCTTTTAATGTCCAATGAACGATCGCAGAATAATGCTGAGTGGATGCTTTTTTTACCCGAGATTATACTTGAGATCTGTACCAGAAAACCTCACATTTAAAAAAAATATCAAAATAAATTATGCTTTATTAAGAACGATAATAAATAGTTTTTTGTGTTTCCTGTAAAATATGTATTTTGTGACCAAAGGTGAGGCCTTTGGGCCGTCCGGGGGGGGGGGTCCTGTTGGATATGCTGTGCCCCCCTTCGTGGAAAATTTGTGTATCTCGTTCACTCAATGGGCTATTAAACTAGTAAATAAATAAAGATCCGATGAAAATTTGAGAGGTTCATCATTACTCGTACTGCAAGTCGTGTTCCCTCCGTCGGGCAGACTCTAAAGCCACTCCTGTTTGTGACTTGTTTTCTTTTTGAAATTGAGGATTCATTTAATTTTAAAACCATACCCATGAAGGCAATTTTGTAACTTTCTGCTACTGCCATAGTAGATAAAGCGTCAGTTGAATGTTTAGAAGTGAAAATTGTCACATTTTCCCATAGGTATTCCAGATAAACTCTCGACGGAGGTAATTATAATTTGCTTATCATGACTTTTTTCTGTCACCAAAACAAATAATGGCTATGACGTTAGCCAGCATTTGCTATGTGAATTCAACTATTTTTTCCTATTAACGAAGGACGGTTACAGCCGTAGGGATTTTTAATGTGTATTAGTTTCCATAGACATTTTAAATGTATATGGGACTTTCGCAAAAGCCCATTTCAGAGATTAAAATTTTCCCTACATATAGTGAGAAACATATAGTGTGCTGGTGGTAACTAGATAGCAAATGTTAACTGCAAGTTGCAATCGATTAGTAGTGATATATTTTGAATATTGCGCCGGTTATTGTTAATGATTGCTTTAGTTGATGATTTTTATCTCGAAATCTAGAGATTTTGAGTGGTTTATTTTTGTCTGGTTTTGGGAGAAAAGATTTCGTGTTTCTTTTATAAACATCTACAACTTAATTAATCTAAAACTTTTTGAAATTAAATCTAATAAAATTGATTATTAAGTAATACTTTCTTTGTTATGGTTCATTCATAGAATATCACGTATACATTCAAATGTAAGTAAATGTTTCAGATAGATTATCTGTAATAAAGGCTACCAACAAAAGGCAAGTACAACGCCGGGTACCCCTAGCTGATGCACCCGGCGTTGCTTGGGGTAAAAATACTTTCATGTTTTTTTTTAATGTAAAAACAATTTTATATAAAATATTATAATATACAAAATCCTTTTTCTCTCTGAATTTTTTTAAAAATTAAAATAATAATATCACTTGAACCAAACAATTTTTACGAACGGCTGAAAGCTAATTTTCTTCATTAGTTATTGATATTGTTTAGCCTTCGAGTTGCGTCAGTAGAAGTGTTTAAACAGCACGTGCACATTAGAAACATGGTTTTTAATTAATAACAAATTAACTATCCATTAAAACTTTCCTTATGCGTTACAACATTTGTATAAACATTTGAAGAATATCTGATCAGTAATATATATTTCTATAGCGTTAAAAAATTGGCATTTCAGTTTTATTTATTTAGACGAACAACTACAAAAAGTATATACAAACGTAAAACAAATATATCTTTCGAAATTCTCGTAGAAGAGCGTAAACAGAATAATATGCCAAATTTCTAGAATACAATGCGGTTAAGAGGAAAAAATGCTGGAAATGTCGAAGAAATGAAATAAGTTATTACGCACTGCTTTGTGTATGTGTGACGTTATGAAACTGAGGTTCGTATCGAAATTCACACAAACGAAAAGAATTTGGAAAAAAAACTCAGTTGAAAGGAAAACCGCTTTTTAGCCGAAGTGTAGAAGAAATTTAATACCTCTCGTGTTCTGTCAGGCGAGCCGACGGGGAAAGATCGAATAAACGCATCGCGATCACTGGTGCGAGTTGAAGTGAATGCAGAAGTAAAAAAATACAAATAACAAAAATGAAAGGGTTCATATATTGTCAGTTTTGATATGTCTCGCCCAGCGTTCCGACATTCTTTCTCTCGGGCAATAATCGGGATTTCTAAACGATGAGGATAAATTTTCAGCCGGGGGGAGCTCGATTGACAATACAGAAATGAATGTTTTCCATTTTTATTTGAGAATGTTTGGAGTGAATGCCTTTCTACTAATCCAACTTTTCTAATGAAAAATCTTTTGCAGAACTCTACCATGAATGGACTATCGAAATCGAGATCATGGGAATTGATGCATTGAATGGTAACTTAATTTTCCGACTTGTCTTGAATTTATTATTAAGAAATTTGCAATTCTAAATTGAATTAAAAGTAAAATGTTTAAATAATTCTGTAATTGCTTTCAAATACTTGATTTAATTTGTCTTACATTATTATCTAATTGTCTACTTCACAATGTTGATTATTTTCTCCTACTGTTACTCTGTTTTGTAGTTTTTTTTTTTAACTGAAGCGTTTTCAAAGATATTAAGCAAGTTTTAGCCAAAGTTAGGGTTGGTATTTCGACAATCTCTAATCAAATCTGGTGATAAAAGAGTCTTGAAATTTCAATATGAAGGTATAATTAGGTAACAATTTTATGAAGGCATACTAACTGTCAACTGTACGGATCTTATATCAGTAGTTAAGCTGCATTTAATAACTCAGATAAACCTATCTCGATGCTTTTGTATTACGTGTTTGGAAACATGTTTCTACACAATCTGTAACAATAAAAGGGAGTGCCAACAATTAGCATTCATCTTATTAAGCGGACGCCATGCCATTCTATACATGTGCTCATGGAATCTCTTAGTAGCTACAACTCTCGCTCTTTCATTACTGAAAGTAAGATGGGAACACTTTAAGAAATTGCTTATGTTGGGCAATTCTGCTACTTTCTTAAACCAAATTTGCCAATCCAAAATTTTTGTACGAGTATCAATCAAGACAAATAACACAGACAGACAGACCTAATGGAATTTATTGCCGTATGATCGCGAAATATATTTATTTTTAAGGCAGGCATCAATGACAAATTTATACATTTGTGAAATGGTGCAAAATGTATTAAAACGAATTGAAGGTCAGAAAAATACAAGGTAACTTTAAAAAAAACCCCGAAAAATATTTATTTTGATTCCACAAATAGTGTTGACAAACAAAGAAAAAAATAACTTTCCAAATTATGCAGGAACGGGGCGTAAAGTAAAATAATATGCAAAATCTCCCCTGGCACGAACACGATGCGGCTAGGGGAAGAAAATTGCCGGGAATGCCATCGAGATGAAATGAGATATTACACGTATCTCCTTCGTATGTCACATTATGAAATGGAAAGGTCGCACGGGAACGTAAACAAGGTTGTAGAAGATCCGATTGAAAGGAGAACCACTTTTCAGTCACGGTGTGAAGAAATTCTGTACCTTTCCGAGTCCGTCAGGAGAACAGATGGGGAAAGATGAAATAAGCGTATCGCAACCACTAATGCTAGTTGAAGTGAACGCAGACGAAGAAAAATACAGAGATGAAAAGGATCATATGTTGACGGATCTGATATGCTTTCCCCACCCTACTGCTTCCCAGCATTCCTCAAAGATGAGAATAAATTCTCCACTAGGGAAGGCCCAAATGATAAAGTGAAAATAAAGGTCTTCTTTTATTTTCTTTTGCGAATATCTGTAGTATATATTTTTCTCCGGATCTGAACATTTCTTATTGAAAAGGGGCTATTTTATGGAACTCTTCTGCTGAGGAAATCAGACTACTGGAAATTTATAAATGGAATTATAATCAAAATTTTAAGGTTATATTTAAATTTTATTCACTATTTATTTACAATTTTAAATGGAAGTAATTTTTAAATATTTATGTCAATAGTTAAAAAGTAATTTCTAAATATGCATGTGGATATTTTAAAATAGCTCTCAAAAGAAAATAAGGGGTTTGGAATCGGAAAATGCAAACGAATTTGAATTTGTCTGAAATGTTTTAAATGTCAGCCTCGAAGTTATTTAACGCTCCTGTTTTATATATAATCAAATTCTTCTTATACCGAAGAGCAATAGATATGCGCTATAGAGTGGGTCGAAAAAAATAAATATTTTTTTCGGAACGCTTTAGTGCGGAAAAGTTGCCTATTATAATGAGAAGATAAACGGCATAAAAAATTAAAACCGGGTAACATCTTCTGTTCGCGCATCGTACTTGAAGTTAATGAAAAATTGCAAAATCGCACCTTTTCTGCAAATTTTTTAAGTTAGTTAAAACTTATAAAATAAACTCGTTAGTTTTTTATGCTTGTTTCATGGTTTAAATAACCTAAATAAATTAAATTCTCATCAATAATCTAATTTTTCCCGTTTGCGCAACGTCTCAGAAAAAACAGAAATATACCAATTTTTCGCAATTTTCACTGAGCAGCTCTTCTTTCGTTTTGGTAGAACAAAACGACCCAGAACTTACCACGTGGAGTTCCACGCACACTCTACCCAACCAACCATCCAATTGTTGGGTGTGGTATTTAGATTACATTTATAACTATTTACAAAGATTTTCCATAGAGCAGGATTCTTTGGCTTACTGTGTTTTTTACTTTTTCTTTTTATATCTACTACACATTTATAGTCTGATTTTTTGGAGAAATTAGGCATAACCGATCTAGACTTCAGTGTTGCTCGGATATAGCTATCTCTAGCTTCACGTCCACATACTTTATTCGAGGCCTCTGTCACAAGTTTGACGCACCTCTCCACAGCCTGGGTGTGGCAGCGAAACTTTTGTATTTCTCTGATGGGCGCAGTGTCGGAATTGATGAGTGATTTAATATCATCTTCACTTAAGTCCCGCAGCATTGGCGGAGGATACACCACACAAGAATTCCAATTAATAATTTCAATGTAATTGGAAGCTTGAAAGTTTACCTTCGGTGGCACGAAATTTCTAAGAGTCTTCTTCTTTGGGACGATTTGTCTTGCTTTTAAGATCCTTGTGTAACCGAGTTCCCGAATATGTTCTCTTTCATTGACAAGCATTGCCAACAGAACATTCTCTGTGTGCTCAAAGAACGCATTTCGTTGTATTACTGGATTGACAACTTGAAGTAATTCATCGGATAAATACCGTGATGTTTGGATTGCTTGAAAGATATGTTTTGGTCTGTCAGTAAAATATTTGCTCTTTTGCATGGCAAACTACACAGGCATGTATGATTTTAAGATGAAGCCAACTATTTCTTTTAAGTTTCTGGATGGATCTGATGAACTTATAAACAGCCTAAGGACTCGGTTGGCCGCAGTAGCCATCTGGAATGGAACAAAGGACCAGGGTCCGATTTGCCAGGAATCGAACAATCTATGGGTTCATAATCGACCACAGGGAGTTTTTCATAGCAAGTGAGCTGCTGCTTGCTTGTCTACTAAAAGATTTAGGCCCTGCAGCTTGACAGTCAGTATGTTGGAAAATGTGGCGAAAAGGAAGCTCATTAATGCAGGAGGCATATGCTCCACTGTACAGACGTCCTACATGATTTTCTATTCGGTGGATGACGCTGTTCTTCCATCCAGTGTTGGTTACAGTGCCATCACACCCTACTACTTCTAGTTTTCTCATTCATCATTAACTAATGTTGTTGGAATAATCATTAAACAAACATGACACAAAACAATGCACAGCACAGACTCACAACACACGCCTCACACTCAGCACCAAAGCGTGTACCACTTGTAACAGGCAAAGAAGGACTGAAGTGAAGGTCGTAGTGGGTGGTGGCGACTGGCGAGTAGAAGACCGAGTTGGTGGGGGGAGGGGTGCAGCAGAGTAGGTAGGTAGGGGCCACGCCATGGTTCAATCTAGTTCAAACCAGTTCAATTTAATTCAAGTGAGTTCTGATTCGTTTTGTTCTACCAAAACGAAAGAAGAGCTGCTCAGTGAAAATTGCGAAACATTGGTAAATTTCTGTTTTTTTCTAAGACGCTGCGCGAATGGAAAAAATTAAATTATTGATCAGAATTTTATTTCTTTAAGTTATTTAAACCATTAAACAAGCATAAAAAATAAAGAATGTTTATTTTAAAAGTTTTAACTAACTTAAAAAAATTACAAAAAATTCGCGATTTTGCAATTATTCATTGACTTTTAAGTACGATGCGCGAACGGAAGACGGTAACCGATTTTAATTTTTTTTATGCCGTTTTTCTTCTTATTATAATAGGCAACTTTTCCGCAAATTTTTTATATTTTTTTCGACCCACCCTAATGCGCAAAGATACTAAGCTTTATCCCGAAGTGATGAGTTGAGCGCATATGTCTATTAACTTGGCGAACGTTTAGTCAAACCTGGCAACAAAAGTACGCTCAAAATTTCACTATCATTGTGTGAAGTTGAGCCATCAATAAGTCAGCCTTAATAAAATTATTTTTCTAACTACTAATTTGAGAAAGTCTTTACTCAGAATTATTTAAATAAATTGAATAGATAATTTCCTGTGGCGTATTTATATATGAGGTTTTACATCATATATAAATCCTTGGACGGATTGTCGAAGGCAATATCAAGGATAAGCATTCTTGAAATAACCAGATCCCATAAGTTGGCAATTTTCCCAGATAGTCGTGATATGGAATCTCTTTGTAGTACTTTTGAAGGAAGGAAGAAACCATTGCAACGAATGGTTAGACTTAAAAGCATTGTGCAATTTTGTCGCCAAGTTCTCGGTTCTTCGCTAACTGTTAGGAAAGCTGCCAACGGTTAGGCCCTAACCGTGTTAAGAGTAACACCAAATTTGCAAATTATTGCTTCCAAAAATTCTTCGTCGTACCATATTCTTATGCCTAATCCAACATCTCCCTACATGGCCTTCCGTTTGAAATTTATGATTCACACATTTTATCGAAAGCGATAATAAAGAATAATGTTTCAGAAAAAAACAGTTTTGAGTAAATGTGGCATGAGCAGGAATCTTTAATGCAAATATCAATAACAATTAATACTCTTGCAAAAAGACTAGAAACGACATGAAACTAAACTAATAGAATTACTATGGATAATTTATAAAACTGTGGAATACATATTCGCTCCATCACACAAAAAAATTATAAAAAATCCGTCTAAAAATTATCTTCCGCAAATCACAGGACCGAAGCGTCAAATAAAATGAACCTTCCCAGGCACGATAGAATGCGGGTGATAAACAAAAATTGCGGGAAATATGACTGAAAGGGAAGAAGTTATTATTCGCATCTCCTCTATGAAATGGAAGGGTCGTATCGAAATGCAAGAAAACGTAAACATGGTCCTAAAAATACTCGGTAGAAACGAAAACTGCTTTTTAGCCGAGATGGAGAAGAAATTCAACACTCCTCGTAGTCTTTCAGGTGATCAGACGGAGAAAGATCGAATAAACGCATCCTGATCATTGATGCGAGCTGAAATGAATGCAAAGGAAGAGAAATACAAAAATGAAAAGGTTGTCGGTTTTGATATGTTTCGCCCAGCAGGCTGCCATTCTTTCTCCTGGGCAACGGCGAGATTTCCGAATGATGAGGATGATTTTTCGGCGTGGGAGGAGATTGATAAAATGGAAATGAATGTCTTTCTTCGTCTTTTTTTATTTAGAAATGTTTGTAGAGTATTACGATCTGCCCGTGTCGACGTTTTCTTTCTTAAAAAGAAATCCTTTTTGTCAGCGTGGAAAGATAGTAAAACTGTAACCTTTGTAATCTAATGCATTAGATGATATATATGACTAAACAATTTTCCTAAAATTACTTTTGAGAAACATACTTTTTATTTAAACTTAAAAAAAAAACAAAATTAATTCTCAAATTCAGAATATTTGTTCTAGTACTCTAAATTCATCGTAATATGATAAACCATCTCCAGAACATGGTTAAATAAAATTCGTTTGAAAGATTTCATAAATAAAAAAATAAACATTTTTTTGGATATTATTGTAAGCAAAGGCAAAAGCAGAACCAGAGCGAACGCCGCACAGTGGTTCAGATTGCTCATCTAGCGCGCCAAACCCAAAAATTTAACGTCATAAGATGAACTTCAATCGTACTTCAAATAAATGCTTATATTTCATAGATGCTAAATCATCACAAATTTTAAGCTAATTATTCGGTATTTCCCCCTATTACGTCATCGAAGTGAAAAGTTTCGCAATTGCTCTGTTCTACTCAGTACGCGAGCTCTCTTTAAAGAAAATTCATTTTAAGGGATTTATTTTCATCTGATACATGTTTTTTTCTGTCAATATGGAAGAGAAAGGTATGCGTTTGGTGTTTGATATCGTTTCAGCTTTATTCGATGAGTTATTTTCCATGAAAGTTGGAGCAATATTAGGCTTAAATAAATGGACATTTTTTCTTTAAATATTTAATATTTTGGGCTGCATCTTTTTATGTACGCATTTGGACGTTGAAATTTATGTTGAATATTGAATTCTTGACCTTCGTGACAAAGTCAAAATAGAATTGGGCTGCGTCTTAATTTGGAATTTTACTTTCCTTCAGTCTCTCGGCTAGTTCTGCTCAAAAGATGTCTCTTTGAAAAAATAAATATTAGCTATTCTTTAGAGAAATATTCGGAGAAAGATCTCATACAGCATGTTACAATGAAATACAATACATCACAAAGTTCAGATTAGATGGATAACGAAATTAAACGAAAAATTCATTCTAAAGAAAAAATTATTATTCATTAAGTCTTAAATAAAGATGATTGAGAAGTTATCACGGCAAAAAAGAAAATTTTTAATGAATAATGAGAAGTGGTTCTCATATTATTTTTGTGTAATTTATTTTTTAAGATTTAATGTTATTCTTAAACCATTTATTTTATACTCATGAAATTCTTTCACTTTTCAGCCATCGTGAGAGGCATTGGTATTTTATTCCCCAAAGTATATATTGATAGGCAAAAATTTCAAATGTTTAAAATAAAAAAAATATTTATCAGACTTCATAGAAATTCAATAATCTTTATTTTCAGACTGTTTTTTTCATTTCGTTAAATTTTATAGAGTTTTTTAAAAATATTTTTCAGCTATTCTCAGCTTTTGCATAGATTGCGACAGATTACTCCATAGAGAACAATGGAGAATAATTTTTAAAAATGCCACAAATTAAAAAATATCCAACAGAATGTTATGAAATTTCGTGGGAGATAACCTAAGTCCATTTCTTTTAAGCTTTGCAAATTTCAAGGTTCTGCTGTTTTTAATGTTTATACTATGAGTTTTGTCTCGCTAGAAACCAAAACTGAACTACTGTGCGCCGGTTAGTTAGTTAACCTTCCGCAGATATTTGAACAAAAGTTCCTTCGTAATTTTAGCGCTTCCGTTTCTTCCTAGATTACGTTTCGGAAAAGCAATTTATCCTTTATGATATCTGCACCCACGCTAATGGAAAGGTACCTGCAAATATTGCTCACTTAAGTAGAAATTCACTGTGCAATATGAAATGTCAACGAACAATATCCAGGTAATAACAGATCGTCACCTAATCTGGACTTTTTAAAGATTTGTTCATTAAATCGATCATTGATTCTTTAAATGCATCCAGTTGTCTCCACGTTATCTGACCACTGTTCAAATTATAAAGCTGGATATTCGCCATCGATCTGTTCCAATCCATTTGGAGGGGTTCTTAGCAGACCGTTTCTATTTTCAGCTCATAACATTTGGTGGGTCATTCATAGGTCGGACTGCACCAACTGCACGGACGGGCAACCCGATCCCTTAGGCTACTGTGCCTCCTCCTCCTCTCACCTTTATTTCCCCAGACTGACTCCCACTCCTTCCTCTCTCATTTTGTGGTTTTATCTTTTGTGAGAGAGGCTCGGTCTCTCTATCGAATTTCAGTTTTATGCGCTAGTGGGCAGAATGAAAATCTAAACAGGACAGGATTCCACCTTCTTCCTCGGTCTACACCAATTTACTTGCATGGACGAAGAGGTTTGGCATTCTGTGTTTAAAAAAAAGTGAAGTGTATTACTGGTGATTGTCCGTTTAATGTATGTCCCAGAGAAGCCTTCTTGTTGCTTCAAGACACGACACTTACCTAAACAAATTTAGGTTCGGATGTCAGTATATCTCCATAAATTTTAATTTTTATCAATAACCATTAACATTATTTACAGATTTAGAAATGAAAGGTTACTTTTAACCTGTAGAAGGGACTTCCTTTGAGTTTCTCATATATTTACACAATACGGCGCTTTTGTTTACAGCTGTGTCGTTTAGTGAAAAGAATCGAGTATTACTTTTAAACATCTTCTTCTATCTGTTGCAATTTACATTTTTTTATCGTCCAGTTGATAGTTTGGGTATAAAATTCAATACAGTTCTACAAGTTTGGTGTCAAGACTACATATTTTATCCTATCTTTTGGCTTTTTTAAGTGATTGCTTTCACATACACAACGACAGACAAAAAAAGTTCTTTTGATGGATTTAGATCAATATTAACACAGATAAGCAATTCGAGTGTAAGCTTATACTAAAATCAATATATCAAGCAACTCATGCTTCTGAGTTATCACGTCCACATTCACAAGAATAGACAGATCGATAGACAGTCAACCCGTTGATACATTTAGTCCAAAGTTTGATACAGATCTACAGTTTTTGTAATAAGAACGTACAGGGTGGTCATAAATTATTAGACCCATTTAAAAAATTAATAAAAAACCTATGATTTAGCAACTTCGTTTTTTTTAAATGAGAGAAGCTCAAAAAGTTTTTTTTTTCAGATAGGTAGCATGCCGTTATGGTGCACTAAATCTGCTGCAGCGGGAAACTCCCAACGCAAGTGTAAAAATGGCTATCATGCAAACGAAGGCACGTCTAGCACGTCTCTGGTGCCACGAAAGCAAATCAATTGTAACAGTTCAAAGATGATTTTGCCTTACTCCATCAAACGTTGGGAATGAATGTCTCCCTCACTCGTTAAGCAACTTCGTCTGAGACCGATGGTCGTCCAGCAACTTTCCTATGATGCACATTTCCTGTTTCCTTAAATCACTCATACCAACGCTTGATGGAATTCTTACTTTGAAGCTGATAATTTCGATACTCTAGGCGAAAACATCTTTGAACTGTTACAATTGATTTGCTTTCATGGAACCCGAAACGTGTTTTTTGTTTCACGGTAGAGGTAGATTCCTTATAGGAAGTCTGCCTATTGCAATGATTCTCATGACACGACTTCCGGAAAATTTCCGCAGATCTTCACCGATCATGACCCCTAGAACCCTAAACCACCCTTCGTTAAAATGTTTATATATACATAACCGTAGAAATTAGAGTATCATCAAGATAGTTCCCTATCTAAAAAATAGATTATGGTGGGAAAATTTATAGATTACTACAATACTATTTATCCATATGGACTCAATGTATTGTATTTTGGTAAAAATATTTTGCAAGTTATTAAAAGTAATGATTATCATTACTTTTATAAAGTAGAAGCATCAAATTTAGAAAAAAGGCATAGTAAATATAGTATAGCTAGACATAAGAGAGATAATAGTGATCTTAATGTTATTAATAAAGGCTTAATGCAACTTTGTAAGAGTTTTGACAAAGATTTTAGCATAAAAAGATTTAATCATATTTGTTTGGATTAAATGAAAAAGAAATAAAAGCATGTAGAGAATTAATTATGGATAATATGACAAATACACATCGATGGGACTTGATTACAGATATCTTCAAATTTATTTATAAAAAATTCAAATTATATAATAACACTTACAATAAGAAAGGTATTGAATACTGTACCTTCCTTTATATGAACAAAAAGTTTGATAATTGTAAATTTTCTGCTATATTAGATCAACATATTAATTGCTTCCCTATAAAAAATATTAAAATTAAACGTGCATTTAAATATAACAAACAATTATTGAGTGATCATTGCAATTGTATGAAATATAATAATTTCTTGAATGGAGATCATGGGCATGCAATTACTGGAGATTTGAATATTGTTAGAAATGAACAACTTAGAGACTTAATGAATAAAGGTACAAAGCATCGCTTGGTTCTAGCTAATAGTAATGAAATTATTAAAAAGCAAATTAAAAAAGATATTGAAAAATTTATATTAAATATAGTCTGCCTTTAGAGGCATTTAATGAATATAAACAAAAAACTTTATTAAACCTTTTTAACTATAACTTTAAATCTCATGACTATTTTAGATATCTAGATATTAAAAACAAATAAAAGAGTTGCAAACAGACTTTGTAATAGTCTATATAGACAAAGTGCCCAGTAACTTTGCTATAATTTGTAAATATTATTAAAAAAATTACTTAACGATCATATAATTAACAGCGATAATTATAATGAGACAAAGCTATGTGAAAGAGAAATTTCTAATAGAATTTAAGCCTTCCATAAGAAACTGGGAATTCATTATTTTAAAAAAGATTATCCTCACAACTTTCTAACTCCAAAATTTCACAAGAGTCCTCTTAAATTTAGAAGTGTTACCAATGGCTGCAATACTTATATTACAAAATCTGGCAAACTCTTACAAAAATACATAAGACAATCATAGAGAATCTGAATAAACAAAGAGATACAATTATTGTCAATAATAGTGTAGAGATTGTAAATGTAACTAAAGATGTAGGCATATCTAGTGTACAAACATTTGACTTCCAGGATTTATTTAAAAGTCTGGATATTGAAGATTTTATTAATACCCTAGTAAATATATATAAATATTTTGGTCTTAGAAACATATTAGCATTAGTAAATATAAAACTCTTATTAATCTTGTACTAAAAGAAAATTATATTATTTTTGATAATAAGATTTACCATCAAATTAAAGGATTACCTCAAGGAGTTCCAGCTAGCAATAGTTTAGCAAATATATATCTACACTACTATGAGAAAGATTTAATTAATAATAGCTCTAGTATATTATTTCGTTATATAGATTATTTGATATTATTTAATAAAGAAATAGACCTAAACCACAGATTAACTTCTATCCTGACAATTTAAAACTAACAAAAACTAATGACATTGAATTAGCTGCAGAATTTCTAGATTTAGATATAAAAATTATAGATAGTAAAATAATATTAGATATCTTTGATAAAAAACAACATTTAATTTTCAAATTAATAAATTTCCTTTTGGGGATAGTAAGTCTTAGGAGATAGCAGTCTTTAAGAATTTAGTAAAAATTTATATAATTAGAAATAATAATTTGGTAACAGACAATGATAATAGAATTAAGAACATAATTTTTTTTTATAATTCTGCATTGGTAAATGGAATACCAAAAAAATTTTAAGAGTTTATATAGATAAGCAATATTTAGGTCACTTAGAATAAAGCATTCATTTTGGTATTTAATAGAATTTTTATAATTCTTATACTACTTTTATTGCGTAATTTCTTTCAAATTGGTTATTGATTTATTAGTTTCTGAATTACTACATAGATGGCGCCAGGATTTATAAATTGAAAAACTGCTTAGAACAGGATTGGATTATTAATGTTCAAATGCATTATTTTATAAAAAATTAGATTATTAACAGTATTACATATTTTAACAGGTTTTGAGATTTTTAAGATAGGTATCATACTAATTCTTTAATATTAAAGTAAATAAAATTATTTGGTTAATTTATGTTGAATCATAGTTAGAAATCTAGTTATGGCAATCTGTGAAGTCAAGCTAAGTGGCGGTTTAGATTAAAATGTAGAAATAGAAAAAACACTGATTCTATAATTCTTAGTGAATATGTATGAATATTTTATTGAATGATGTATTTATTGTTTTTAGTGCAATATATTGTAGTATTTCATACATTTAATTTTAGTCATTTCCATATAATGATGATATCTTGTTAATGTTAGTGTATGACTTTTCATTCTAAATTTTTTAATTTTAGGGTAAATTACAAAAACAACTTTAGTAATAGGGATGGTTTGTACAGCAAAATTGATTTAACCTGGCCAAGGCTCTTCCAAAGCATAGCTACTAATTTTATTGTTGAAAACTCCATATACTTGGATTGCCTTTATTCAATAGTTTTGATAGCAACAGAGTTCTTTTACATGTTAACATTTAAATGTTTAAACTTACCTTTTGTTCTTAGTATCTATAGTATTTTCAATTTTTTTAGATTTTATTTTAGATTTGTTTATTTTGTTTAATTGATGAATTTTTGTTTATGAATTGCATTTTGATATGACTTGTTTACTTTGCTTTTGTATGATCATATATAACAAGTTATATTTTGGTTTATATTAATATATACGTATATATATGTATATTTATATATAAAACGCTTTTTCCCATATTATCTTGTGAATACATTAACTGAAGTAATTTTGATTTCAAATTAACCAGCATGGAGTATGTTGTAAGGATAGTGAAAATCTCGGTCGAGTTCATAGATGGGCTATCCAACTCAAAGGGGTGGAATTGGTGGGGATGGACATTTTCATTTTCTCATAATTCCTTTACAATTGAAAATAGAAAGAAAATTCAAATTAGTCGAATTATTGCCTCATCATAACGAACAATTTTTGCATTTAAACTTTTTCGATAGCTACAATTTCTTAGAAGTTATGATCTGAAAAGTGATTTTCCCTCCTCTCCACCCGACCATTTAACCTATGCATTTTACCCCTTGTTGGATAGCTCTCGTCATTTGCAGTCTCTTCCACCCGCTTTCATTCTTGCAGCTCTAATACTTATGAGAATACAGGGCGAAATGCTCTTTTCCTTATTATTATTAGGAGAGACGTATGTGTATAGCGCTTTTTCCCGTGTTATCTTGTAAACACGATAACTAGAGTAATTTTGATTCGATTTTAAACGGCGAGGGATATGTTGGAAGGATGGGGAAAATCTCGGCCGAGTTCGTAGATGGGCTAACCAGCTCAAAGGGGATGGAAATGGTGGGGGACTGAAAATTTCATTTTCCCATAATTCTCTTACGATTGAAGATAGAAAGAAAATTCAAATTAGGCGAATTATTGCCTCATCATAACAAACAACTTTTTGATAGCTACAATTTTTTTGGTAGTTATGAGCTAAAATGCCATTTTCGGTCCCCTCCCCCAACTTATCATTTCCCCATAGCTCTGTTACGACTAAAGATAGAAAAAAATTCAATTAGGCAAATTATCACCTTATCATAACGAACAACTTTTATATTAAAAGTTTTTGTCAGCTAAAATTGCTTAGAAGTTATGAGCTGAAAAGCGATATTCAATTCCCCAATTTATCATTTCCCCATTACTCTGTTATGATTGAAGATAGAAACTTTCAATTAGGCGAATTATCACCTTTTCATAATTTTGGCAGCTACAATTGCTTAGAAGTTATGAGCTGAAAAGCGATGTTCAATTCTCCCGCCCCCAATTTAACTTTTCTCCATAGCTCAAACAATAAACAATTAAATTAAATAGTTAATTATTCATCAATTTAAAGAATGAAAATAAATCATATCAATAGTTGGTCCTGATATAAATTGTTAATCGTCTACTTTTAAAATTTTCTTTTAGCATCCGTCCCGAATTCTGTTACTGTATCCTGGCAACAGTTATTCGTATTATTCTTGTTCTTCAACAATAAAGAATATTGTTACGAATTCTGTATAAAATTTATTTTTTTAAAAATATTAAAATAAGAGAAACAAATTGTATGGAAATGAAATTTTTGTCACTTGAAAGCTTATTTCTACAAATTTAATAATGTGTAAATTTAGCTTATCGCGTAAACTCGCTTTACTTAAGGGAACGTAAGACTCTTAAACCTCCAAAAAATGGTGCTAAACTGTCAAATTCGATACATTATATCTCTGAAACAATGCAATTCACAAACTCATTTTTCTTCTAGAAAAATATCTGTTCTTTCTCTTGTAGTACAGACATTTTCAAACCTTCATATTGGTATGTATTTATTTGAGAGATTAATAAATATGGGTATTATTTTGGAGCAAAAATGAGATAGTCACCTTGGGCGCATGATCACGGCTAAAATATTTATTTAAACACAATATTTTGTGTATCTTAAGTAATACAAACAGTCTGTTTAAGAAACTGAACCACAATTTATCAACATTTAAATTTAGTTCCTATTTTATATACCAATTTAAAATAAAAATGTTAAAAATAGTTAAAATTTAAACTTTTTAACCCCCCTCCCCTAAAAATACTTCTTTGGAGGAATATGTACAAAAATGTGGTTCAATCTGTAGAAAATAGCAATTCAATATTTTTACATACAATTCTGTAAAAATTGTATGTAAAAATATTGAATAGTTCTTGAGATATAGTGCGCGCAATATAAAAAAACACATTTTGAGATATTGCGCATAAATTAGACATAGATTAAACATATCTTGAGAGATGATACATTTTCCTTCATAACTTTGATAATTATGGGAATTTTTTTAACGCGAATTGTTTTAAATTGTTCAGAAAAAACAGGGAAATAATATGCATGTTTTTAATAAAATCGAAAATTTTCGAGGTTTAACAGTCGTATGTCCCCTTAATTTTTAATTAAATACAATTTGAAGTAACTTTTAGGCTTTCAAAATTTGAAGGTGACCTTTCTCTTGTCTTAAATAAAATGTGTGCAAAGTTTGATTGAAATCGGTTCAGTGGTTTAGGAAGAGATGTGGAACATACATACATAGCCACAATGACTTTTATTTAAATTAAGATAATTATTAGATAATTACAAAATTAAGATTGCTGGCATATACTATGAGCCATAAAAGGGTTTTAGTGAAGATATCGTCACAATTAATTCAATATTTAATTTTAATTAAGTAAATAGTTAATTAATTAAACAGTTAAATTTAATTCTTAATTTGATAATTATTTAATTTGACAATTACTTTAATTTGATATTTAACTAAACATGGCTATACCAAGATTTGTTTAATAACATTAATATAAAATAGCCAAAAAAGATAGATATATAAGAGTTCCCTTTATCCTTTTTGATATTGAAAAATATCTCATTAACTTTAAAATTGTTTTGGGGTTTTCTGCCTGAGTATTTGCTTTTAACTGTCGATGGATATTTAAATTTACTGTTCAAAATGGCTGCATTCATATCCTATGCTTTAAACACACGTATTAAATTTGCAACTCAAATGTTTAATAATTTTTATTCTCTTATGTGTTAAGAATTTAGTGATTATTATCTCTGTAACCAGGAAGTTTCTAAATGAGTCCATTCTAGTAGTGTTTAAATGTTTAATGTCATGTGATTTTAGGGAATGACAAAGTAATGTTCGCACAATTATATGGTAACCTAGATTGAATAAACTAATTTTTAAATAGCGGGTCGTTCTTCATTCGTGTCAAGTGTCAATATCTTGCTACTGTTTCAGATAAGCTTGCTTAATGTTATCTAGGGGATATTTGGACTGCTGGTATGTTTATTTCTTTATGACTCCTACCTGTTGAATGATAATGTGTTGGGATATTAAAAAAACCTTGACAATGTACTGACGACTAAATCTAGCATAACCTTCTGAGTAGAATGATAAAACCTTTATATAGTAAAAACTTAAATGTCATGAGAACACACAGAATCACAGCGTAAATATTGCAATGTGTAGAAACAATAAAGTCGTTGGCTATGTCTGTATTCGTCAATATGTAATATTTCATTACTTTTGTAACATTAACGTAAAGGAATCTACCTTTGCCTTCCAGCTTGCCGAAAGGGATTTTTTTGACACTTGCGTTGAGAATCTCCCGCTACAGCAGGTTTAGTGTGCGTTACCTATCGGAAACGAACTTTTTGAGCTACTCTCTCATTTAAAAGAAACCGAAATTATCAAAGGTTTTTTTAATTAATTATCCAATGATTTATGACCACCCTGTATATCAAGTTTCATCCATCTTGCTCGTTGCGTTGTTGAGTTATCGTGTTCAGCGCACACGGATGGACAGACAGACAAACTTTCCTAAGATGAATTTCGATCAAAATGTTATAGAAATCTAAAATTTTTGTATATTGACCCCATAAGAAATTTCATTCGTCTAATTCTTTGCGCGTTTTACTTATCGATCTCACAGACAGACGTAATTCCCAAAATGTTTTTTTCGGGCTCAAAGAGGTCTGAAATGTAGACATTTACCAAGAACCTCGGCGTCGAATTAATTGACGATACAGTGTTTTCACTTTGAATACTTCAGAAACGAGAAAATAAAAAGTGTTGAATGAAGTACTGTGGGCCACCAGCAGCAGCCGAGTACCTGTAGATGGCGCTGCCATCGCCAGTGACGTCAGAGAATCAAGCTGCCGAGAACAGTAGAGACGATGAGGCGATACGACGCATGAACGACGTGGGTTTTTTTCTGACAAAGACAAAAGACGATGATGGGTCATCCAAAATCCAATTTAATGGCGAACCCTTTCATTTGTAAATACCTTTAATTGTAAATAATGCTTCTTCAAAATGTAAACTTAATCCTTAATAATATAATAAATGCGAAAGTGTGTCTGTCTGTCTATTTGTTACGCTTTCACAGCAAAACTACCAAACCGATTTGGATGAAAATTGGCAGAATTCTAGCTTAAAACCCAGGAACGGACATAGGGTAGGTGAAATCACGTTAAATTAATTATTTTTGACTACAGATAAAAATTCAATAATTAACAAAGAAAGCCCATTGACTTCGCGATGAAGATTATTTTATTTTTCAATCAACTGTCACGTGATCCTTCAGGAATGCGAAAACATGTGGAATAAATTATTTTTATAATCAACTATCACGGGATGCTTTTTTCAGCTGTAAATTCGGAACAAATTGTCCGATAAAAATTATTTTTATACCATCTTAAAGTTCACAATTTTACCTTTTCAATGATAAAAGTTTATTTTCTGTGACATTTTTCCTTCAATTTTTATTAATTTTTTAAAGTTTAATAACTTTAATTACGTGCAGACGATTTGGAAATAGCTCAAATTTATAGCTACTCCGTTGCTAGGCAACGGTTAGACTTTGAAATAATTTACCTTTATTTCTGAAAATTTTTCTTATCTTTATAAATATCTATAAAATAAGGCAGAAATTACATGTATTTGTCTGTCTGTCGGTCGGTCACAAGAACTCCTCCTAAACGGTGAACGGTAGCGACATGAAATTTACACACGACATTCTAGAAAATATTTCTAGGTCAAGGGTGCTATTTTCAACTGTCAGAGTTAATTAGCTCTTAAGATATTTAATTAAATAACGAAAATTAGCTGCTTTTAAGCCTAATTCTTAGACTTTTTTGCCAATAACTTCTGAAATATTTATTAGACAGCAATTATTTTTATGCCATTTTAAAGACTAGAAAATGATCTTTTTTATGCTATTAATTTCATTTCGATGAAATGTTTTCTCTGATTGTTATTAAGGTTTAAAAATATGTTTTTAACGCAATTTCTAACAATGCTTTTTATTCTTATAGAAATAAATTCAAGCGAAACTACTGTTTCGCGCGCGGGCTTTTGCCAGTGTTAAAGTTAATACAAGAAAATATTGCTTTCATTGACCATAAACAACAAAGGAGATTTTACACTTCCGGTTTCCTGTTGTCGTAGCATTTACAGCTTTTAATACGGTTACACAGTGATCTAATGACGTTAGTGAATTATTCTCTCGATGTTTTGTTTAATTTTCTCAGTGAGATATCACAGAATATCCATCTGGAGATACGGTAGTGGGCATTAACAAGGAACATCATATTCTGTAGAGCTCTTCAACATCTTAGAATTGTCAGGGGCACCTTCCAACAAGCCGAGATTGAATGCTGGTGTGCCAGTACTACTAATACGTGACCTCGATATACCGAGACTGCGCAATGGCACACGGTTAAAAATTACACACCTAGGTCCAAACGTCATGAAAGCTACTGTTATGACTGATATAGGGAGAAGAGAGAGTGTTTTAATTCCACGCCTTCGGATAATACAGAAGGATTTATCATCTCAGTTCAAAAGGTAACAAATCCCTTTAAAAATATCATTTGCCAGGCTCAGGTCCAGACACTGAAAGTGGCAGACGTACATTTGTAAAAACCCTGCTTTTCGCACGGGCAACTATATTTGAAGTGTTAACGTGTGTCCAGCCCACACAACATCTACATCCGTGCAAATAACGTGGTATACAAAAGTATATTAGCATAGATAAACAATTTACATAACTATATCAGCATACATGTACAGTACACTCCTGTCAGCCGTGCGATTAAGTATTATAAACCGTCAGAACTTTTACTTTCCCCTTCGAAAATGCAACAAAACATTTACATTCGTGAATTAAAGAAAAAAATAATTCAAATTCTCAGCTCACGAAGTCGCGGGTAATAGCTAGTCCTGACAATATAGCCATATAGATGGATGAACTGTGTATTATTATTATGGAACCCAACACTAAGCGTGCCTGGTGATCGCCTACAATACTGATAAAGTAAAAGTAAGTGTCTCAACACCTGTTTAGAGTCATAAGTATGTAACGAATATTATACAGGGTGGTCATAAATTATTGGACCCATTTCAAAAATTAATAAAAAAAATCCTATAATGTTTTTTTAAATGAAAGAGTAGCTCAAAAAGTTATTATTTTTCAGAAAGGTAAAGCGCCGTCACGGCGCACTAAATATGCGCACTCCAACGCAAGTATCAAAATGGCTACCGTGCAGCAGGAGACACGCCACTGGTTCCACGAAAGCAAATAAATTGTAACAGTTCAAAGAATTATTCGGTTAGAGTATCGAAATTGTCGGTCTCCAAGTAAGAACTCCATTAACAGTTGGTCTGAGCAATTAAGGAGTAAAGTCTCCCTCACTGATTTCCTATTTCCTTTAATTTCTCATACCAACGCTTGATTATGTTCTTACTTGGAGACTAACATTTCGATACTCTAACCAAATAATTCCTTGAACTGTTATAATTGATTTTCTTTCGTGGAACCAGAGACTTGCCTTCTACTGCACGGCAACCATTTTGATACTTGCGTTCATTGCACAGACTTAGTGCGTTGTAACGGCGCGTTATCTATCTAAAAACATTAAAAAATGAAGTTGCTGTATTAAAGGTTTTTTTTTTTATTAATTTTTGAAATCGGTCCAATAATTTACAGCCACCCTGTATATTTTGTTTTTAACGTTGCGTGTATTTAACTGCCAACACTCATACTTTTCTGTAAAAATTCAAAATATTTTGCCGCCGGTTTAGGAATAAAATTTTATCGAAAAAGGTGAGAAGCATTTTAAAAAATAATTTTTAATGAAATACTTAACATAAATAAAGCAGTTTTTCGTTGTGATAATCAGAAGTTAGTTTTTGCACCGCAAAATAAACAGTGCCAGAACGATCTATCCTACGTGACTAAAATCGAGTTGTTTTAAGGAGGTTTTTACAATTTTTCATATATATTTCTCGTTAAAAAAAAGCGGTGAAGGAACAACGTTCCGATGTGTTCCGACTCCACTACATCCTTGTTTTCAACCCACAGCACATTGCACTGAAGTTAGGAATCACGAGGCCTTTTTTCAACGCGCATCGATTTTGCACATTATCTGAAAGTCCCAGTTGTGAAACAGTTACACCTAATAGAACTCTGAGACTCTACAAAGAAAATTGTTTCCTGATTACTTTTGGAATCACGACTTTTTGAAATTAATCCAAAATTTTTCAATGAGCTTGTGTAATGAAATGAAATACACAAAATTTAAATCTCTCTTCCAAACACTAAAAGTCGATCACTCCCAATTTAATTATGCTCTTTTCAGTCTTCAGTCTGATATTTCAAATACTGAGCTGATTACGGTTTCATAATTATTTTTAGATGTTTTATTTCTCGACGCGCAGACTGCACGTAATGTGAACGATTGTAATTGATTTAATATTTCAAGCTTCAAAAGCAGTTCTCAAATTTTTATGTCCAACTTAACAACTTTCTTCTGTGTATAGCCAAAATAAACTATTTTTGATATAATAAATGACTAATTTTTAGTTTGATGCTACACGGTGCTTACATAATGAGCGAAGAAATAACAAGAGTCAAGTAAAATCGCATCATAGGTATAAAAATGTACCAGGCAATTCATATCTAAATCACCCCTGCCTCGCGAGAAGCCGTCGGTTGAATCTGAGTGACAGTCGCTGCCGAGTACTGAGGCCGGAGCCCTAATGGTCACGGCCCGACGTTGATCACCGGCAGAGGGCCACCCCCATATAGGAGGGCAGAGGACCCCAACCATAATTGTACTAACCAGGGAAGCGAGACACAGCTTACTTATTCGGCAGCTTCTCATCCACGTATTCGTAGTGGCCCCCCAGTGGGACAATCTACCAGATAAAAAAATTAATTACTAATTTTTTTAAAAACTGATCAGTTTTTTTAAGGCTTTCAGCATAAAAAATTTCAATTTGATATTATTGAATTATGTGATTTCTGCAATTAACGATTCAATTATAGAATTTTATTAAGCGCTTAGCAGTTCATTTGATAATTTATGAGTTTACACACTTGCATAATTAATGCTAGTTTACATAATAAGTTAATACAGCACATTATTGAGTTTTACAGGCTGTGTTTTCATCATCGAAAACAAGGAAGTATCTAATGTATACCATAATTAATATAACTTTGAGGAGTAAAAAACAAAAGAAAATTTGTCACAATACGCTGAAATATACTTAATATCTGTGGCGACCTTTTATTCCTTGAAAGGGAAAAAAATTAGCTTGGCGAAAACTCATTTAAATGACTTATTTAGTCGGGGAAAAAATCTTTTATTATCATATCATGACAACCAAAGCCAATTTTATTCTTTAAAAATGCTGTATTGTATTAATTATCCTTGATGTTTTGTAATTAGGAAAAAAGAGAAGAGATGAATACTTCAGAAAAACATAAAAGTAATTCTTTCGAAAAGAAAATTAAAATATTTCTTGCAGTTTTTTACTCTTTTTTTTTAAAAAAAAATGTTGATGGCTCAATTACATTCTTTCCACATGGACTGTTTGACTTTAAAATGTTTTTCCCGTTTGTCACTATTTCTTTGACAATTAATTACTTTTTGTTTATGAAAAGAGCATTTACCTTCCTTGAGTTCAATTTATTTAATCACTATGCCTTATAGAGAAACAATCCCTTCTTGTGATTTGAAATCCGAAGAATTTGGGTTTCTTTTTCATTTTTTTTGTGTGCACGTTTTTGTTTTGTTCTGGGGAGATTTATACAACGTTAATGGTATTATGCATTTTTTTCCTTGTTTTCTGATGATACTCAAGGTACTTCGAAAGAGATCTTCCACAATGAATACTCCGTCTGTGCAATAAACTGGTGAAAATCTTGACAAAGTTACCGACTTTTCAATCGCTTGACTTATTGTATAACAAAATCCGAAGATTATATAAATTCGATAAGCGATCCTAATAATGGAGCTCTGTTACGTGTACATACAACGTTACCGAAAGTGAAATTAAATTATTTATACTTTGAAAGAAAAGCAGAATGAAGTCAGTTTGGGAGACTTTCCTTTCTCGAATGTAACTGCGCATGCTATCTAAAATCTCAATTCGCACGTCTCTTTTGCTTTCGAAACATAACGATTTATGTGGAAAAAGAAATTATTTCGATAGTTTCAGGGATTTGATTGATTTCCGCGTTTAAAAGCGTCCGAAAAAAAGGATTTTTGGATTGGTCTGGAGACTCAAAAACGAGCTAGACGAAGGAAATTTGACACGCACTCTTTAACCTTCTGACTGGCGAATTTTTTAAAATTACTATTTAGATTATTGGATTTTTATTTAGAAATTTTAATTATTTACATGCAAGGCTTTATCAGTGTAATACGATTCAACGCTTTAACAGTACTAAGTAAACCCATTAGCTTGTGAAAATCGCAGGATGCAGCAGAAAATAGACTTACTTACAATCCGCGGAGATAGCGGGATAAGCAGTCAGAGGTTTAAGCCAAAATTATGCTTTGCTATCAAGCGAAATCAGCTTGTGTGAAAGAAGCTCTTCTCCTGTCTGTGCGTGTGCATGTGAACACGATAACTTAAAAATGAAACAAGGCAGGTGGATAAAATTTCGCGAATGATTTTATCATTGCAATTTTAAATGTGCATCAAATTATGGACTTCATTTGCCAACAGATTGAATCTGTGTCGGTCTTTATATTCGTGTGTATGTGAAAGCCATAACTAAAAAATGCAACGTAGTGAATAAAAGAAATTTAGTATGTGGCTTTGACACCAAAATTGTGATCCAATCAGCCAAAAGGAGCAAAAGCAAAATGCACTCTCGATTTTTTTCATTTCACTACTAAGTGAGACACAAAATGAATTTGTAAGAATAAGAAAAAATTGGGGGAGAATATATCCGCTGGTTCTTCGTACCATGACAGATTTAAAAATCAAAGGGGAGCAGCATTTATCACGGGAGTATGATTTAGAATTGCCGATGAAAATGAAGTAAGGAAGATCCTTAGCAGTGGGGTAATTTTTAAGAGGGTTGTGCTTGTATTATTCACATAGTTGTCGGCCTTTAAAATTAATCTCTATGAGTTAAAATCTCAAGGATATCACTTTCTCGTATACGAAATATAGAATGAGAAAGTTCTAAAATCGTAAGAAATACGGCTTCAACAAATTGTTGATTCTCTTTGTTTGAAACCTCCTTGAAAAAAACATTTGTAGGTTTAGTTATATTAACGTCCCGTTTTGAAGCAACTCGAGGGCTGTTTCGTGACTGACCTCGTAATTTTGAACACCAGTCAGGGACGACACCTGAGCTGGCGCCTCCCTCTCTAAGCTTCCCATCATACATATCATCGGGAGGACGTTTGGCCCCCTACGTATAATTTAACGTGCAACAGGCCCACTACACGACGGATCTTTAGTGGAATCTGGGTTCGAACCTGGAGCCCTCCGGTTTCAAGGCCTAGACCTTACCACTAGGCCAACGCAGCCTCGAGGCATCTGTCGGAAAACTCATTTTTGGAATTTTATCTGTTTGCCTGTCTCTGAACTCGATAGAAATCCAGCAACCTAACCGTATTAAATTTCTACGTTCTCTTAACACAAACGTTGCAGATACTGAACGAAACCCGTGAAAGGAAAGATTGTCTTCTGTCCGTTCGTGTTCATAACTCTAAAACGTCAGTAGCCATACAGATAGAATTTTTCAGATGTTTTGTCAGCAAAATTATAGATGGGTATCAGTTTTTGGACAAAATCCTTCATCATATTGTCAGTCTATCGATATGCTTGTTCTTGTGTATGATAAAGAAAAGACAGGAAACTAGACGAATGGATTTTAGTATGTCATCTTTTCATCGATAATTTACTGATGTCATCTTTTGAGCCAAGTCCATGGAAGTATAAATTATCTACCTTCGTAACCCCGATAATTTAGAAATGTGAAAAAACTAGAAAAAAAGATATTTTTATGTAGCCTTGTCATAAAAATTGTTAAATTGTATTAAATATTGGGCAAAATTGGTCGTTTTGGAGAGCTACCGCTCCAAAATGCACTTTCGGTTCTCTTCGCTACAAGATGAAGCTAAACACAATAAGCTCCATAGTCTGTATTAACAATAAAGGAGAATGTGTGTATCTGTATGTGTTGGCGCTCTACAGGGCAGACCACTGGATCTAGAACTATGAAATTTGGCACAAACATACTTTGGAGGTGGGAATGTGCACATCGGGGACTTTTTAAAAATTTTAATTAATTAAAAATTAAGTTCAGCTATTTTTTAAAGTTTTATCTTAATATCTTCTGAAAATACTGCAGCACAAAAAAAAATTTTACACCAACAGAAAGTGGAAAAAAATTACCTTTTTAATGATACTAATTAAGTTGCCATACTATTTTTTCTCTAATTTTAATAAATTTTGAAGTATATTTTTAAATTAAATTAAAATAATTAATTTAAAACAGCAGTTTTCATTGTTACAATAAAATTTAGACCGTTTTCAATGTTTAAACAAATATTCAATTGTGCGTTTCTCTTCCATTGTTGAAAGTTAAGATAAAATCCTAATGAAGTTTTTTTATTTTATTAATTTTTTTGTGCAATCTGTAAAGGAAGTCCTCAAGATAGTTAGTATATTAGGAAATAATCCAGTAAGCTGAACAATTATGTTTTAATTCTTTTTATCAGCATGTTTAAAGCCAATCAACTTGCTGCAGGAGACGTAAAATGTGCCACGCAATTTTAATGTAGACAGGTGCAAGGTTACGAAAAAAACGAGGGTTAAATGTCTATCGTAATTAAAGTTTATAATTGCTTTGTTAAGGGATCCATTAACATCAAATTATGTATAAAAAGATACAGTTGAACTTAAATTCCCAGCGAACAAGCTGGTCGCCGAAAGTGGCTAGTGTGTAATTTACGAAAATGTCGAGGGGAAGTTAAAACTGCTAGTTATCTTTATTTTTCATAGATTTTATTCAAATTTATTAAAATAACAACAAAATTAACTCAAGTTTGAGTAACAGCGAATTAAGAAAAGAAAAATATGTTCTTCAAAGTTAAGTTTACGAAAGATTATTAAGAACTTTTTAAAAATATTTTTCACGTGTCAAAAGGGTTTTTTTTCTTCCTATTTTACAGAAGATTATTAAAAGTTTGGCAGTAAGTATATCAAATTAATTGGGCGTGTTTTTAATCAATACTTACTTCTGTAGAAAAATAATCCCTTAAAGCTTTTATATAATGAATTAATTTTTGCGCTTTAACACCATCTCTTAATTAGGATTATCAACAAAGTAAAATATTTCTATGCTCAACACGCCATTATTTAATTTTTTATTAATTATAGGTGCATTTTATTGATTGCGTTAATTATTTATCGAAAAGGAAAAGATTCTTTTTCGTTTGATGAAATTTAATAAATAATTAAGTTAATTTTATGTAAGACAATTTACTTATTCATTTTCGACTTCATTTTATTTTCAAGGCACTAAAGATCTATTTACGAAATGGTAAATTCATTTTTAAACACCAATAATAATAAAGGATTTTTATAATTTGAAATAATTATGAAGCAGATGTTATAAATACGGTACCCAAAAAATGATATATGCATAATAATTTATAGAGAAATTTAAATAAAGTTAAGAAAAATATTTAAAAAACTTTAAAAAACCACTCTCTGTTGAATTCTAGAATATTTCTTCGTTTTAACCGTTTGCAGACCGAATTCAGATCCAGGTTAATTTTTTATTACTTTTTTGCATATTTAACCTATAAGGTTTAATGATATCAATAATTAAATTATGAATTAAAAAAATCATTTATTTTTTTAAATGTTCCCAATTGGGAACATTGGCCACTTCTGATTAAGCTCATTACACTAGATATTGAAATGGAAAACACTGATGATCAGACTGAATTTTTTTTAATAAGCAAATTATTCTAAAAAATATTTTTTTAACCACGAACAGATATGAATTCAATTGAAAATTTATGAATTTAAATGAATAAAAAAAATTAGTTTGCAGAAAACAGTGAAATTTTATACCGGTGTCATATGGGACTGTGGGAAGTAGTTCAAAAACAATACCCTTTTTCCGTTCTCATTGAACTGAAATAATGTATTTTCTCCAAATTATGCGATTATTATTATATTTACTCGAGTTGCTACAATAAGGCAATGACTATGACTTTTCAGCTGCGATATACAACGGTAAATTTTTGTCCTGTTTGAGGCCCATTCTTTTTTAATCCAGTTCGTAAAAGGGTAACACGTCAGTCGCCACGACTCACGTCTGAAATTTGAATCATCTTTGTAATTAGATGAACCCTTCTATGCTATATCTTAACTATAGAAGAGGAGGGATCACCTGATTAAATTGTAGGTGTGAATCGTATTTGATCACCGTGTGAATCGTATTTGATCACCGTGTGAATCGTATTTGATCACCGTGTGAATCGTATTTGATCACCGTGTGAATCGTATTTTATTCACATTAACGTGATAATTGTAACTTTTAGGCAAAACTCAGGATGAGTAAGTTGGTGTTGTTTCCTGTGAATTACTGTATGCAATATCTATCCAGAAACAACAAATATATTTAGTACATTTGGCAAATAAAATAAACCACCATTTCTTTCTGCGAAGCTGTGGTTGTAGTTTCTCACACCACCCAGCTCAAAATTATATTTTTGAACCCAATTTCTTTGTTCTATGCGTATCTTTTTCTTCTGTGCATTATAACATCTTTTAATTAGCTGTATTGGGAAATTAAAATATTAATTAGAATAAACAATCACTACAGAATTATCATTCCTGCGATACATAAATACATATCCAATACATTTAAAATTACTCCCCCCCCAGTTTACAGATAAAAATTATTTTCCCCCTCCAAAACTAAAGCATTAACCCTTTAACAACAAAGGGGATTTCCTTTCCTGAATTATAAGGGTAATTTGAGTTGAATAATAAGTCCTTGACATTTTGTTTTCAGCGGAAACTCACTATAGGGAAATTCCTTCTTTCGCAGAATATTCACGAGTGGCCAATGTTCCCAATTGGGAACATGGAACTTTAATGAGTTGTAGCAAATGCGTTTTTTATTTATATAATTAGACTTTGTATGTTATTAGTAACGTGAACAATTTTACTATGTTTACGTCTTTTTAGAAATTTTGGATCGTTTTTAATTTTTTAGGAATTTTTATGCTACACAAATTAAAATGTAAAAAAAAGCCAATTTTTAAGAATTTCTGCACATTGTCCATTTTATATCTGAAACATAATTTCTATGTCAAAACCTTAAGGTTACTTTCAATTATAAGTAACAATTTTTTCGAAATAATATGAACGATATTTTATTTTTAAATTAATTTTTAATTTGATGTTCCCAACTGGGAACATTGGCCTGCAAACGGTTAATATTGCTGAAAATTTTCTTTTTATTCAGCTGTTCATATGAAATGCTAATTAATTTTTCATTTTTAAGAGCAGTATTTATTAAAATTTTAGCAATATGTTTGCACTTTCTAGGCAACATCAGTATTGAATTTTTAAATAATTGTAACAATTTGATAGACTAGGATAGTTTTTGAAGTAATAATAAATTTTGTTTGCAATAAACGAAAGAATGAAAATGTTTGAGAATATTTCAGACTTTCTATTTATACAATTTAATTACAAATATGCAGTGATTATGCTTAATAACAACTTTAAATTTTTAGTATTTTAAAAGCCGCGAATGACCACATGGGCAATAAATAAAGTCATGATACTTCCGAACGTCATATAGCGATAAGAGAAGATCTCCACGAAGTTTCGAAACAACTTTTGTTTGAAACATAGGTTTTCCCTATACAGAATCTATTGAAGTTTTATTTATGATTATTATTTTGAGTTCTCCTCCCATTTTCAATTTTGATTGTATTTTCTTTTATTTTCCAATTTTTTCTTTTATATGTTTTTTAACTATTTTGTTATTGGGGAATTTTTGTTGTTTAATTCTTTAGTGATTTTTAGCTATCCTTATAAGTTAACACGAAATAATTACAATATTGGTTTCATTTACTTTGTCGTTGTACGATCTACTACTACTATTATAAAAATGGGATAAAATGTAAAATCAAAAGTAAGTTCTGCAAATGTTATTAATTCGAGTCATTTCACTTGTAAGCTAAATAAGCTCAGCCTTACCATTATTGATAAAACTTCTTTGCATAGACGGATGGTTGAAGGGGGAAGTTGGATATGATAGTAGGGGGTGCGCGAAAACAAGACGAATAATCAAGGGGTATGCGAGGGAAAAAAGCTTGGGAACCCCTGACCTAGACTGCGTTATCTATCTGGAAAAACAAACTTTTTTAAAACGCGCTCTCATTTTTAAAAAATCGTGGTTGTAAAATTATTATTTTTTTTTATTAATTCTTGAAATGGGCCCAATAATTTATGACCATCCTGTATTTCATTTGTTTTATAGAATCAGATCTGATCACGATTGATAAGTCTTAGATTATTGATTTTAACGGAATAGAATTATCTTCCTTATTTGAAAATACTATTTATCGGAATGCAAATAAAAATTAATTAGTCTCAGCAGAGATCAGAGCCCTGAGATCATTGATGGCCACCATATCGACAGACAGCGAAATTCAGCTGGAAAGCTAATGATGAAGTAATTGCGAAGAAAATTCTTTTCCTAAGAACTTTAATGGAATGATTTTAAAGCATTACCTATCCCAGAGGAAGTAAAATTCTTCAAGAACGTCACATTTAATGGTAAATTACCTTCGATGGCATCTTGGGGTGATTTGCTTGTAATGTCGGATAAATTGCTTTTTGAGGAATATAACTCCTTAGTGTGGTAAAGTGAATTAGAATCCGAAAATAGTTCCTTTTCTTTTTGGTGACAGTGTTTTAAATATGTGTTGTTTGAATCACCAGCAGTAAGTAAGTAATTTACAAATGATGTTCATGGGCACTAAAAATTAAATAAAATATACACATTAATAAAATAAAATTGTTTTTTTCTGAAATTAAATTTATATTTAAAAATTGAAACATTTTCAGTAAGGGATGCATTTACTTACAAGTCGTACCAATGATGGTGGTTTTAATCCTATTTGGTCTATCATATCTCAATGCATCAAGTATTTATGATGAAGACGAAATGTGAAATCTTTTGTTGATCAAAGCGATCCGGAGCACTTAGATATCACCTGAGTTAAAATTCTCAAATAGCGCCTATATATGCCGCTAGGTGCCTTATTGAAGAACTTTCAGGGGAAACTCGCATATATTTGTGTTTTGTTTGGGATAAAATCTGAAGCAACCAACCAATCTTTCGTTGCGAAAGTGCACATCGGTCTACTTGTTTTTGAATAAATCGGTTAAGAGCACACGCAAATGAAAGAACCCAGAGCCTTCTTCCTCCTATTAATGCTTCTCAGCCATGGCGTGTCTTAATGGACCACTAGTGTGAATGTGATGCACAAACGTTCACTTAGACGTGCTAGTAACAATCCATTACGTTTTAATGAGGTACAAATTTTTTGAAACATAACAACGATTTGTGATAAATAACATTTTTAGAACAAAATACTGAGGTTAATAAGCTACTAGCGAAGATATATATATATATATATATATCCTGTGTTTTAAATTTATAAATTACTATAAAGGATTCGATGAACTATGAAATTAAAATTAATACTAACTGCTCTGAGTAGGGATTGCAATCCGGAAAACCGGATCCGGTAATCCGATAACCGGATCCGGTAAATTAAAAAAAAATACATGAAGCAGATTTCTTGAAAAAATACTCGCGTTGTTGCAAGAGCAGGTACTTAAATGCGTGGTATGTACGAGCCGTTTGACGCTGACTCACCCGCTACACATATAGACATTCTTATTGTTCAATTGATAGATGGATTACGTTTATGTTGCATTTACGAGTAGGAGAATGATTTAAGTAAATAATTAGACTTAGAAATGAAGTGAGTAACGATCCATATTTCTGATTTTTCTTTATTCTACGACTTTCTGCTTACATAGTGACTGAAATAACGTTTTAAATTGTAAATACGTACCTATTTGTATTGCATTGCAGGTACTAGTCTAAAAGTTCTAAAACAAACACGTCACTTTTGAAACCAATTCAAAATGAAAACAGGAATATTAATATACTTATAGAATAAAAAAAAATATGATGATGACACAAGACGAACTGATGATATATTTACTAGGCCGAAAGAAAAAGTTGTAAGACTAGAAATGAAAAATATCTTAGGAAGAGTTGTTCAAGATGATAGCTTTAAAGAAAACGTAGATAATATAGTAGAAAATAACTTAGATTCATCGTCATTGAAAAATGATTTGACATTACAGAAAGAATTACAGATGCAAATCAAGCAAGATATGAAAACCTAGAGCATAAATACCAAGAAAAGAGAAAGATTATGAGAAAACATTAAGAAAGAAAATGACTGCATGTGAAAGTGAAGGAGTTCGAGGAAAATACATGTCTTCTATTCATGAGTATTTGTTGACAATAAAACCGACAAGTGTAGAAGCAGAAAGGGCTTTCTAGGTCGCTGGTTATATTTGTAGTTCTGTAAGAAGTCGATTGGCAGATGACACAATTAACACTATTTGTTCCCTACGATAATTTTTTCAAAACCAAAGTGAGTTTTTTAAAAATTGTTTTACTTAACATAATAATTTAAAGTATATTAAAAATACGAAGAAGTTTTAAACTCGTTATTGTGATAATTGTGCCATTGATTAAACAGATTCGTGATGACTGTCATAATTATAAGAATGAGACTGCTTGGCGTGTCTAAAGTACCTAATTATTGTGATGACAGTTCATGAGCTTGATTTTGTTAGATTTAATATAAGTTACATTACAAGTTATCATTGATGTCATTTGTGAAATCTAGTAAGTGAGACTGAACTTAACCGCCCTTCATTATCTAATTATTACTAAACTAATATAACAATACAATTTAACTATATTTTTATTGTTACTATACTAAATTTTTATTGTTGATTCATACGTAAATGTTGATTAATTATAACAGTGTAAATAAGGTTGATTTCATAAGAAATTAACGCTTTTTTTCTAAACTTTGTAATACATTCACTTTATATCTTCTATATAGTTGATTTTGGAATGAAAAGGCAAAATAGTTTTGATGTGACCAATCCGGCCGGATCCGGTCGGATCAATGGGAATCCGACCGGATTGAAATTGGTGCCGGATTGCAATCCCTAGCTCTGAGAAATATATTCGCAGTTGATAGGATTTTCCTATTTTAAAATAGCAGTTCGGATTAATTGAATATTGGAAATAGAAGTTAATTCGTTCTTCTAATTAGTGAAGCTCATTTCTGCTTGTATGAAATAATCTACTATGTGATTCCACATTGCATATTTGGAAAAAAAGGAATAGAAATCTGTTCCAAAAAAGCGGATTAAACTTTAAACCTCCAACATTAGGCTGTATTTAATCGCCTGTATTATTCAACATCTGCGAACAGATCCATTTTTTTTGCGAAGAAGCGCGTTGACATTAATTTACCATAACAGTTTAACGAAATTCATTTAATTTATTATATAGCAACCACCTAGACGCGATTTGTTGAAATAGGGTTGATCACTGTATTCTGAAATGAAATGACAAAAGTTAATCTAAGGAAATGATACAATGCTTCATTTTAAGTCGCTCTTTCACATTAGTTTAAAGATTATATTTTACTTTCTTGTATATTAGGTTATTGAAAGAAAAGCATTGTAATCATCAAAAAATTTGACTTCGATATTTTGATGAATCTCATATACAAGAAAGGTTGAGACCACGGAGAGACCTCCATGATTTTGGAAGAGCCACTCTCCGAATTACGAAATTTAAAAAAAAAACATGTTTGGCTGTTTATCTGTAAACTAGGTAACTCAAAAATGCAACCAACTAGACGAATAAAATTTGTTATGTGGTCTTGACACTGACTTTGTAAATCTCCATCAAAATTTGGACGAAATCCATGAAGAATGGGTATGTCTATCTGTCCTTCCATGTGCAAGTGAACACGATAATTAAGGAAACGAAAGAGTTACACTGCTGAGGTTTAGCATTTGGTTTCACCAGAATTGTATATCTATTTCAACATTTTGTCTAAATCCATGGCTGTATATCCGTCTGTCGTGAATCTGTAAATACAATAACTAGAAAACTCAAAAGGCTAGAGTTATGAATTTCAGTACCGACGCAAAAATTATAGATCTGTGGCAAAATTTAGACACAACTGATTAACCCTCTAAGAGTTTTAGCCGTATTTTTCCGTTTCCGTGTTGAGTTCAAAAGCAGATAATTTATGTTTATGTGTATAATTTCTTAAATTACTTTGAATAAAATATTTTTAAGATTTCAGAGACTTGATGAAACACAATAAACATCCAATTATTCACTCTAAAAGCAAGTTTTTAAGACTTTAAATCTATTAGATCAAATAGCAAACCGCTCAGAGGGTACGAAATAGGTCCAAAATGAATACTCGATTATTTTCGCTATACGACAAAGTGCAAATACAAACGTGACATATTATGAAAGTGCACGAGAAAGTCGAGGAGGAGAACAAATCCGCTGGTTCTTCATGACGATCAGATCTATGTCACACTAAAAGACTTTTATAAATCGAAAAATATAATAACCTACCATTAATTATAGATAATCTAACTGTTACAGTGAAATAGCTAATGAATATTTTGAGAGCCTTTATATTTGTATTTCCTCTTCGTAGAAAACACAAAACATTCAAAGTATCATTCAACTTTATTACAAATATCACTCAGCGTTAATTAAAACAGCTAACTATTCTTCAATAGCCACCCATCAATACAGATGTTACATTAATCCTCAGCATTGAGGAATGATCGTTAAGCATGCCTGCATAAACAAGAAGATGCTTATAGACGTTGATCTGTTTTTAATAGCTCAAATTATCAAGGAGCCATTCATTAGGGATAATTTATTTGCCATTCGGAGCGAATCAATGTCGGATTGCAATGAGTGCAATCTGTCTACCGCTAATGTTCCTCTCTACGGAGCATTTTTGGCCAGATCTCTCCGGCTACTTAAATGCAATTAATCTACATAGTTAAAGGAATAAGCAAAAGTCTGTGACTTAATATCTTATTGAATATACAACCAAGCATCAAATTTTTTGTTCAGTTAGTTGCATTTAATTCGTATATTCAACCAGAGACAATGTTCTTAATACCCTTGACTTTCTCGTATCTATCTAACACAATATGTCATATTTTGAGCATTAACTCTCTACGCGTTTGAGCAGTATTTTTCCATTTTTAAGGTTCAGTTCAAAAGAAAACAACTCTTGTTTATGTGTATAATTTCTTAAACTACCATCGATGAAATATTCTTAAGAGTTCAGAGACTTGATTAAACGAAAGATTTTAAAGCGATTTGATAAAAATAGCTAAATGCTTAGAGGGTTTTGGCAATATAGTGAAGGAAATCGAGTATGCATTTTTAACCATTTCCCATTTACCGCTTGAATTCCAAGTTTGATACAGATCTACAATTTTTGTCTCAATACCACATATGAATTTTTTTTAAATGCAGAGGTACGCCGATTTCCCATACAGAACAGAACACCAGCTCATGCCTCTGCGACTATAACCTTTTGGTTATTTTAACAGTTAAGGTATCCGCATACGTTCGAAAACCCATTTTTGACCGAAAAACATAATTTTTTTAAAATGGATCTGAAAGCCTATTGTTTTTAGTTTTCAAAACAGTTTTTATTTTACATCTATGATGATCAGAAGTGAAATTAGAGACATTTTAGTAGAACTTGACAGTTGGAAATGGAGTGGTAAATAATACGATAAAGAAGCATTTTTCATTGTTTTTACTTAAGATATTTAGATTTTATTATTTATTTTTGTTTTATACTATTTTACATATACCAGGTATTATTTTGAAAGATTTTCAGTGTGTATATCTTTGTTTTCTATGACATTGTTGCAAATTTAGGTAATTTTGAATCATTGCAGTATCTTGATTCTCCGTTAATGATGTAATTTTTGATAATAAACGTAGGAAAAGTACATAAATTGTACTTATGATCAATATAATCACTAAAAGTATCTCTAGATTAACTAATAGGCATTATAAAGTTATTTGACTGAAAAACAATATTCAAATCTATCGATGGCGGCTGAATGATAGAAAACGATAATGACACATAAGGCTCAAGAAAACGACTAAAAAAATTTTCCAATCAGAATTTTTTTAAAAATGTGCTAAGCTGGCAAAAACTAAGGACTAGCCTACAAAATTGGAGAGTATTGAAGAAAAATTCTTTTTTCTTCTCGTCGTAAATTAAAAACATAAACTTTAAACTCATTTTTCTCGAAATGTGATTTTTTGCAAAATTTTCATTTTTCAAACACGATAACTCAAATTCAACTTAAAATATCCGTCTCAAATTTGGCATACTTATTATTTATTATATTATCTAGGTAATGAACCAAAATATAAGTGAAATAATGCTCCATTAAAAAGTTATGTATCTTTTAAGGTTTGAAAAAAGGCCAAAATTCTTTAAAAATTCATGATTTCACACTAAAACTCTTATAATTTACATGTTTTTAGATACATTGGAAAACTTTAGCTTCAGGGCCTAGCCAATAGTTGAAGGATTATATATGCAAAAGGATTTATCATTCTGATCATTTCTTTCTGAACGAGGGTGTTTGAAGCAAGGTCACATTTAGTGCAAAAAAATCTAAGTTTTCTCAAATTTTTAAAAATATATTTAATTCATTTAACTTTTTTCTATGATTTATTAAGTTTTAACATAAATGTCGTATAAAAATACAAAAATATTGCTTCAAATATCATTATTTAAAAAAAAGGCCTGCGAACGTAGTTGGATACCTTAAGCTCCAGAGGGCTGGACCACTGCGGGAAGCCCATTCTCTCATCTCTAATGGCTGGTCTTTAGCTGGATTTGAGAATAATTTTCCTGTTTAGCAGTAGATTTCTAAAGATAGTTTATATGTTTTTGGGACAGTGACTATTATCCAAGTAGTTGACAATTGAGGAGTGCTGAATGTTATCGAATGCGCCCTTAATGTCTATCGAGAGTACCAGGACATGAGGATTTATCTTTTTGCCTTTCTGAATGAGATGGTGAATTGCTAGTTTTGTCGGACACCCCTCTCTGAATCCTTACTGGTTGTCGCTAATCTTGTTAAGTCTCTCCAGATGGTAAGTGAGCCTCTGGGTAAGGAATTTCTCTAAGACTTTTCCAATTGTTGGCAGTAGAGAGATAGTTGATAAGAAGAAGCTTCGTCCTCAGGTTTACCTTCCTTTTTGAATAGGATAATATTACCTAATTTCAGACAGGAAACGTCCCGAGAAGCAGGCATTTGTTAAAAAGCTCCATGAACAGGATAGGAAATCGTTTATTTATATGTTGAATAATTATACTGTCAATTCCCTCAGGTACTGGAGCTTTTCCCTTATGAAGGTTTTTGATGACAATTGCAATTTCCTCTTTCATGAAGGGGGCATCGTCTGGTCTATTAGTTCTTATTGTTGGGAGGTCAGCATAATCTAGTGGGTTCGGGAACATTTACTCCAGGATATTGTCTGCAATTTTAAGCTGGCATCCTATGGGGTTGTTGTTCCTTATGGCGAGAGTGTTTTTTATGAGATGGACGGGAGGAATGGTTTTTCGAAAAGCGGCTTTGTATTGTTTACCAAGGCGTTTGAGACGTTGGTGCAGAATGTTCTCCAGCCAGAATTCTTAACCTGTTTAAAGTGCCTCATGTACAGGGCTTGATCCTTTTTTAAGTTCAGGAATCTGTGTCTTCTCTGATATTGCGGAGTTCTCTGTGCCCGTCGTCGCCTCAGCGCTTTCAGCCTGTTTTTCCCAATTTCTAGTTTGGATGTGTACCAGGAAGGGGGACTGACAACTTCTTGCTTTTTAATTTTGTATGTGCTTTTGCAGGCATTTATGATTTTATTTTGGATATTGTTCATGGTTTTGTTGATGTTATCTTGTGTTTGGCTGTTTCTTATTCCTTCCAGAAGAGGATTGATGCTAGGTTTAAGTTTATTGAGGAATTTTCTATGATTCTCATGAAGGGTTTCGAATCAATTGTAGGTGCTGTTCTGTATTTGTGATCCTATTTTAACGTTGATATATTTGTGGTCGCCGAGAGACGGTTCTTCTGACACCTCCCGTTTGGAAAACTTACTAATTATGTCTTGGGTACTGATTGTAAAGCCAACCCTTAAAAATGCCCCTTTCAAAGGTAGGAGGTGCATCTGGACTGTTTTCGATGAAGAGATTGTTCTCTAAGAGGAATTCAAGGACTCTTTCTCCCCGTGAGTCAATATCTCTGTAGCCACACATGGTGTGATGTCCTTTGAGGTCGCATCCTATAATGATTGATTCACCCCTTAAAGACGTGATTATTTCTTGCAATTCCTGTAAGGTTTCCTGGATATTTGCGAATGGGGAGTTGTAGGCCGAAATGAAGGTGGCTGGATACTGGCCGGTTTGCAATTTGACTGCTATCGTATACTTTTTGCTTGCTATGATGGCCAGGCTTAAGGTTCTTATTAACTATGGCTATTGCTGCTTTATTGATTTCGGTTCGTGCCTGCCAGCGCAGTTTCCACAGGTGTGCCTGACGTCTTTGCAGTCTTTAGCCAGGTACGCAAATCCTTGGCACTTTTTGCAACATTTGAGGTGAAATGTTGCAAAAAGTGTGTGTCTCGTGTTGTGTGTACATGGTCCAATTTAGGGCTAGTTTTCGAGTTCTTTTGATCTTTTTGATGACCTCTCCCCAGTGCAGAGGGAGGTGTCTTAATTTGAATCTTAGTTTCAGGGGATTAGGCAAGACCAGGCGGTCTAGAATAGCATACTGTAGCTCCTCTTCTGTTGTTGAATTGGGGATGTCGTAGACCATGAGGCTCGGTGGCGTTTGCCTGGCGCCTTTGTCTCTATTTTGGCTCCTAAGTCCTCTTTGTCTGTGATGAAGTTAACCAGCTTGGAAATATCCTCTTCTTTATCGCAGACGACGACTAATCCTTTGATTTGGACTTTCTTGAAGTTCTGAATGTTGAAGTTAGAAGCTGGTTGGCCTTGGCCGAGACGTTGATGGGAAGGAATGGTATGAGCCTGAATTGGCTTGATTGTTGCTTCTTCGGGTATTTGGCTTGCTTGTTGCAGCTCCACCATTTACGATCTTCCTCAGATTTATGAAGGGCTCAGATAGAGGTGGAGCAAGCGACACAACAGAGGAAAATGAAGAAGTCGAGTCACACAACTTTCTATTTTTGAAGATGGGGGATGAAGTCAGAGTCTTGGATTGTCCTGGCGGCTTTTTACATAAGGATGACACTGACTGAGTCCCGGAGTTGGGTTGATCCATCAAAAGTTCTTCGAAAAGAAAATGAAAAAACAAAGACAAGAAAATAAAGAGTGGATGCTGGAAAAACAAAGACAAGAATCTGACTGAAGAATTTGCAAGGGCGAGAGCAGCCGGTGCTCCGAAATATTATATAAATCTGCAATTTTGGTTTAAAGATCGCATATCGAATTTCTTCCGTCAGGCTTGTTGAGTTTCTGAGTTATCGCGTTCACAGGCAGACATAATTCGAAAAATGATACTTTGGACTCTGGGAGGTTTAAAATGTGGATATTCATGAGAATCTCGATGTCAAATTCTTGAAGATTTCAGTACTTTCTCTTTGTGTATTCGTATACTAGAAAGTAAAAATATAAATCGTATGACTTCCTGAATACATAAAATTTCAGACGGTTCTACAAGCGTTATACAATGAGTAGCAGAAAACATGGCCATAACTTTTAGGAAATATAGAGTGAGGTAAAAATATCAATTTTCGTAATGGAATGCGTAATTTTGTGTAAAATATAAACGGGAAATATAGTAGTAAGTACGATAAAAATGAAAAACGCAAATCTGTTCAAGGATATGTGAAAAGAATAGTGCAGACATTTAATACAATTTTTGAAATGAAAGCAATAATTAAAATACGTATATCACTACGATGGGGAGTGAATGGACACTTTGGAACATACCTGACAAGCCATGTGCTTCTGAAGCAGCGTATTACACTAGTGTGCTAAAATTAAGAAACATTTCAGAAAGCACAAGAAATTCGCAATTTATTCGAAAACTATGGTTCGCAATCAGTTACGAGAATCGTCGGACATACAATCGTGTATCATGTACATTTTTCAGTGAAAATTTGGTAACGAGGGCATTAGGGAGAAAGTGAGGAAGACGGAAAGGGATTCCATATCATCCCGTTTCACAGAAAGCTGATAACGAAATGAAACTTTCATCAATGGTTATGTTTGGTGTTCATAATATTTACATGCATTTTCGCAAACATAGAAGAAATTTTCGGGAAGATATAAAGGTCTCTTTAAAAAATTCCAAATTTTCCAGCATGTTTTTTGCTGATAACATGCAGAGTTTTCATTCAAATTATACGAAACTTACAGAACACTTGACAATAGGTTACGAAAGTATAGTATTAAAATCTGAAGTAGATACGTTAAATACTAGAGGAAATATGAGTATTTGCACTAAATAATATTTTACTGCGCATATGCGAAAAATAGAGTAGTTTTTCTATCATCACTTCAAAGCCAGATGTATAGAGCAACTCATATAATAATTCCAGCTGAATGCTATTAAAATTTCGAAAGAGGTTAGAATTTCAGTGAGGTGAAATTAAATTTCTCTTTGAGAGAAGTTAAGTGATGAGGGTCCTTGCACAAACTGATATTTTCGCAATTTGAATTTTCGTTTGATTAGAGACGTAATGCAATTTAAATAATGTATTTAGTTTATAAGTATACCTGGGTATTCAGGATATTACACTTTCCTAAAATTCTATGCGAAGATTCAAGTTTCGAAAATATCAGTTTATATTTTGAAATTTGTTATTATATAACTATCTAAAATTTTGCTCACAAATGCTAAAACATAACCAACGAAGAGCTACCCCTACCTTTCATAAGCACCCAGAATTTAATCGAATGAAGGTGATCACGACAGCAATTCGGGAACTGAAATGGATTCCTAACAGCCATTACCGGCCGCCGCTGAATTCCTTCCTCAGGCGGTATCTCTCGTTATCGGATTAGACGAACTCTAAATCATGAACATTAAACACTATGAAAGCTAGACCCTCTTACTTTTTATTTGGCGGCTTCTCATCCATGTTCTCGTGCCCCTCTCAGTGGGAAATTTTAAAGCATAAGGATTAAGGATTTCGTGACAATTAATGAAAAAGCTTATCTTTTTCTTAATAAAACGTATTGAAATAATTTCATCTCCTGCAATTTTAAATCAATCAACTAAATATTGCACTACATAACTTGCGCTTCTCATGCGGCATCAAAGGATTCAAAATGCTTGCAACTAACGTAATTTGCAAGCATCAAGAAAAAAATAAATTGGATCAATTCGTAATCCCAAGTAGAAAAATGAAAATTCAATTTGTCAAGTTAGCGAACATTTAACATTTTGCAATCCCTAATGGTTTACAATCGAGCGCGGATAATCTTAAAGTCAATAATGCTAATTACCTAATTAACGCGGCTTTTCTGTCCACGAGAACTTCGATACTTACTAAGAAATTAAGCACAGATATATGCTCTAAGCAATCGGACTTCATGTAAATAATTATAGCATTTTATGTAATTTGTATCTAAATATTGAAACTAAAAACACGATTAAAATATTTTTGCAAATATTCTTGTTTTGTTTGAGAGTAATTTTTGTTTAAAAATATGATAGGTTGTTAATTTTTCACATTTTAGGTATAGAAAGAAGAAGTCATTAAAAATTCGACCCCGAAATTTTGATAAATATACACATTTAGACCTCTCTTAGACTGATAATTTTAAAAAAAATGGAACTATTGTTCAACAACGGAATTCCGAAATTACCACTTTTGGACGAAAGGGGTGTCAGGCAATGAGTCACATGAGCGCATTTCCGGAGTTCTTTGTTAGATCACGCTCAGTAAAATGTAAACCCTTCCATTCTTCACTTTCCCCCTATTTTGATGAAACTAACTCCGCTCGGCTCATGCGCAAAAGCGCGGAGGGTTTCCGAATCCGTTGCTATATAATAGATAGACTAATGAGATTTGACAAACAGTTTTTACACCAAAATTGCAGATTCTCAACAAATTTTTGATGAGAAGGCTCTCTGCCCGTCCATCTGTGTGCATATGGATGTGATAAGCTAAAAAATCAATACGCTAGATGAAGAAATTCGGCAAATATTCTTATCGCCATAATTGTTCTCGCATCATTTTCAACACATCAAATTTTGGACCAACTTCTGTTTGTCGATATGACAGTGTGGCAGTCTAATTTTTGTGTGTGTCAACGCGATAACTTATAAATGATGCACTCTAAAATATTTAAGAAGGAAAATATAAAAGAACTAACTAGATTACACTAATGAGATTTGATACATGGTTATGGTTTTGACACCAAAACTGTAGATTTTCAACAATTTTTTAACGAAATCCATCAATAAGGAGGCTCTCTGTCCGTTCATCTGTGTGCATATGAATGTGATAACTTAAAATATCAATTTCTGCTAGATGAAGAAATTCAGCATAGGTTTTTATTGCCGTTAATTGTGGATTCGTATAATTTTTTGACCAAATTTGGACCAAATTGCCAAATTCTGTTTGTCGGATTGACATTGTTTGTTGTCTAATTTTTGTATATGTCTACACGATAACTTATAAACGATACACTCTTCAGTAAATATTTAGCATGCAGTATTGAAGCTCAAGTTGTATATTTGAATGAAATTTGGGCAACGGGAAAATATTTAAGCCTTTCAGCTAATGTTCCGGAGATTCATTTCCTATCGGTAAATAAATCCCACTTTTACATGGGTTTTTATGTTTTCAGTGTCCATAAGGAAATAAGGGATAACATTAAGATTACAGAAACTTGGAAACACACTCAGATTGCGGACTTTGTTTCAGATGTTTCTTCAGATGTTTTTGAGCACGCACATTATTATAGTTCCAGTTGGTCTATTTTTTAAATTTTACGATAGGTGCAAATATATTTGTTCCATACTTAGTGTAAATAGTTCTTATTGTTCTCAAATAATTATTTAGCTTTTTTAATATCATATTTAAGAAATTTTGAATAAATTCTTTTTGTGGGAAATATTGTCCCAATCGTATTTAACAGTAGGACAATATATCGCATTAATGATGAAATAACTATAAGATTATTGTTACGAAGCTGTAAAGTTGTTTCATGCTAATTTTATCGCAGAAAAGAGAGTATTATTGATGTTTTACTGTGTCAGCCCCAGTCGACTAGACGATTGAGACATATTGGATCCTCAGAATAGTAGATGTACGATTAATTTGGACAAAATTTATTAATGGGTTGGCTGTCTCTCTATGCGCAGACATCTAAGAAAGCAACAAGCTAGTTAAATGAAATTTGGTATGTGATCTTGATTTCAAAATAATAAACCTATGTTCAGCTTGAGCACAAATTGGGAAAACAGAAAAGAACAAACATACACACGATTCCTATTAGTGTATTACAAATCTTAGCACAAAATACGCAGTCGTACGAAAAAGCCCAGGGGAGAACACACCAACTGTTTTTCCTAGAATGTACTTTTTTCCATTCTGAGTTCTTAAAAATAAAAAATATGTATTTCATATTTAGTCAACATTTTTAGTCAACATTTGTAAACAAACGATTACGTGATTCCCAAATTTCTCCTTTTCCAAAAGATTTACTTATCGAATTTAATACTGGGTTCTTTTGATGGTATACATACAATTTTAAGTTTTGCTGGAAACTTCCACACTTTTTTGCAAGTTCCACTTCGTAAATTCTAAATATATTTTTATTAAATCCTTTCATAATCATTTGTAAGCAAATATTTCTTTTTAGAATCCCAATGCCAAATTTCACTGTCTACACTCATTCGAAACTGAAAACTTTTTAATCTTGTTTTAGTATTCAAAAAATAGCATTTCTATATTTTTTAAACAGAAACTGAAACAAAACTAGAATTCGAAGGTTATTCCAAATTCTATATTTTATGACGATCTCGAAACTGAATTCAGCCTACGGAAGCTCTTTAAATTTTGATTCGTACTTCCAGCAAACGAAAACGAATAGGACTGAATTAAATCTGGTTCTGGAGGTTTTTGTTACATTTTGTGTTTCTAAAAACACGAAAAAAATATTTTTTTCTTATTTATGCAAATGAAACTTCCAACCTGCATTTTGTATTTCATGTATTTTGCATAATTTTGGGCAACAAAAGATGCTTACAGTATTTTTACTGCATCAGTTTTGATTCCCTCAAAGCCTGAAGCTATCGTGCGACATTCGGGGTAAAAAATCTCCCGAGGTATTATATTTCTTTTCTTTAAATCGCAAAGTAGAAAAACAGAAATATAAAAAGGATAGAATAATTCGTAGTGCTTTGTTCTAACTAATGCATCCGGGTTTTAGAAAATGCGAATTGCGATAGATTTTTTTAAGCCTAGCATTCATTGCTATAAATTTCTCTTTTTACGCATGCATTATTTAAATCGGTATTCTGCCATTTTAAATTTGAATTACTTTTGATGCATTTAAAAGACAGAAAAAATAGCCTAAAATATTAGTAAGAATATTTCTTTTTGTTGAAATAAAGCATAACTGAGACAAACTTTTAATTTCTTATCTTTACGGTAAGTACAAGAAACAAGCGCTCGATGCGAATAAGTACCATAAAAAATGAATTTTGTTAGAAACCAGCTGGGGTATTCTCCCTTCGGCCTTCTCATCTTAATATAAATAAAAGTCATTGTGGCTATGTATGGGGTATGTGGCTATGTTCAACATCTCCTCCTAAACCAATGGACTGCTTTTAACCAAATTTTGCACACTTATTATTTAAGACAAGGGGAAGACACTTATGAACTTTTCTAACTCCAAAAGTTAATTAAACAGTCAGTTAATTAGAAATTAACCGAAACAGTTTTCCCGCCTTAACTTCGGAGCAAATTGTCCGACAAAAAATACTTTCATACCATCTTAATGTTCAAAACTTTACCTTTTCAATGATACCAATTTTATTTCCGTGACATTTTGTTTTCAATTTTTATTAATTTTTTAAAGTTTAAAAATTGTTAATTACGTGCAGGTGATTTTGAAATAACGCAAATTTATAGCTACTCCGTTGCTAGGCAACGGTTAGACTTTGAACTAATTTATCTTTATTTCTGAAAATTTTGCTTATTTTTATAAATATCTATAATATAAAGTAGAAAATACATGTATCTGTCTGTCTATCTGTCTGTCGTTCACAAAAACTCCTCCTAAACTGTGAACGGTATCGACATGAAGTTTACACACGACATTCTAGGGCATATTTCTAGGACAACGGTGCTATTTTAAACTTTCAGAGTTAATTAGTTCTTAAGATATTTAATTAAATAACGAAAATTAGCTGCTTTTAATCCTAATGCTTAGACATTTTTTGCCAATAAATTCTTAAATATTTATTAGACAACATTTATTTTTATGCCGTTTTAAAGAGCAGAAATTTTTTGTAATGATATCAATTCCATTTCGATGAAGTGTTTTCTCTGATGGTTACTAAGGTTTAAAAATATATTTTTAACGCAATTTCTAACAATACTTTTTGTTCTTATAGAAATAAATTCAAGCCAAACTACTGTTTTGCGCGAGGGCTTTTGCCATTGTTAAAGTTAATATAAGAAAATATTGCTTTCTTTGACCATAAACAACAAAGGAGACTTTCCACTTCCGTTTTCTTGTTGTCGTAGCTTTTACAGCTTTTAATACAGTTACACACTGATCCAATGACGTTAGTGAATTATCCTCTCAATATTGTGTTTAATTTTCACAAATTTTTAACTGATTCTAATGAGTGTGTGCTAAGCCTTCAAGGCTACTTAGTCCGGTTTCTATCGTAGGAAGAGGAAAAAGGGAGGGGGAAAGATGTTCTAAAGTCTGTCTGTCTGTCGTTCACAAGAACTCCTCCTAAACGGTGAATAGTCTTGACATGAAATTTGCACATGCCATTCTGGGGTTCGTTCCTAGATTAATTCTACTTTTTCAAACTTTCAAAAAAAATTACTTAGTAAGATATTTAATTATGTAACGAAAATTAAGCCAATTTTCGACGTTTTATTTCACCTTTTAGCCAATAATTTCAGAAAAATATATTGCACGTAGATTATTTGCATACCATCTTAAACAGCAGAAAATGAATTTTTAATGATTTCAAATTAAATCTTATGTGTTCTTAATCTTAATTCAATAAGCATTTCAAATTTATTTCATACACAATTTGTAACAATGCTTTCTGTTATTGTAAAATGCAAACCATTGATCGTTTTATCAAATCCTTCATTCCGGTATTTTTGCTATTGCGAAAGTTATGATAAAAATAATGTTTTCTTTGAATGTTAACAGAAAGGCAGAAATTTTAATCTTTTATTTCATACCATATACCTCTTTCAATATGTTTGCGAAACAACACAATGATGCTAATTACTCTCTTTCCGCGATGCTTCATTTAATTTTACAAATTTTTAATGATCATAATGAGTATTTAAAATCTTTCAAGATTGTTGAGCCCACTTCCTACCGGAGGAAGAGGGCCTAAGGAGAAAAAGAAAGAGCGCGTTGCAGTTTTTTCCGGTCAGTGCGAGAAACGCTAAAGAGAAGAAAATTGTATTCCGGATAATGGCAAAAAATAAAAGATATGAAGGAGTTTCTGCTGTTGCCATAGCAATGATGGGGAGGGGAAAACGGAGTACAAAGGACTGCGAGATTCTTGCCAGGTGGTTCAAACTAAGGAGAGAAAAAGAAGAAGGTTATTTCACTCCTGGTTCAAAGGGTCAGTTGATTAACGAAAATCAACGAAAGATGCCTCCGCGAAGAACTCTTATAGTAAATTGAAAGTGTTATAAGTACTTGGACTAGGAAAATATTTTTATCCCGAGCAACGCCGGGCATATAAGCTAGTTTACAATAAAATGGAACATTTTTGTTTACCTTCGCCGTATAGAGAAAAATATTATATACAGTGAAACCTGTGTATACCGATAAGCCTGCCTATAACGATATTTTCTTTTGTTCAGGCGGAATTCTTATTTACTCAATGTATTTTTAACCCGCTTACAACGATAATCACTTTTTAGATGCACCTGTCTATGACGATAATTTTACCTCTTTAGAAAATTGGTACAGTACAATCCCGATTTTTTTTCTTGGAAAACGATACCATACGGTCAAGAATGTCAGATTACATGGAAATCGGAAGGAGAGATGGCTAGAAACCTCAGCCTTTTGTAGCAGGGAGATCAGGGGGTGGGGAGCTAGCGTCTGGAATGTGCATGCACGTTAGTTGCTCTGTTACCACTCGTTTCTTGAAATTACTTTTTAACGTCTTGAATCTAGGACAGCGCGGCGTAGACATAGACTAAAAAATATAATGAATTTTTAGTCGACGATAACTAATTTTGAAATAAAAAGAAAAGGACTTGAAGATGCTGTGGAAAATAGGTAAAGTGTATAACAAAAAAAACGATCCAAAGGTGCTGTAAATGACGATGCTGACAATGTTTCCAACTACAATTTTCATTTTGAAGTTCTTAAAAAATATTAAATGTAAAACTTTATTTTAATATATAAAAATGTATATTTTGTATATTTATAAAATAAAATTTTATATCAACGAGTATTTGTAAGATGAATCAATAGGCGTAATAAAATAAGTTAGCATATAAATACATGCACACGCATCTAAACGTTGGATGCGCAAATCCTCAAACTGTCCATAACGATAACCTGTGTATAACAATGTATTTTTAGGTCCCTACCATATCGTTATAGGCAGGTTTTACTGCAGAATAATTCACATAGAAAATAAGATATAGTATATAATAAATTTTTGGCTTCTTTCCTCGAACAACTGGGACTAAAATATTATATAGATATATAGTTCAAGACCCCACAACAAATTTCTTTTATTTAACACATAGCGTTTTAGAGTTACCACAAACATTTGCAGATGGTCAAACAAACGCACTAAGTCTACTTTTTTACGGATTTAGTCCAAAATTCTTCACATATCATCTGTTTTGGTGTCGAGATCATATACTCAATTTCATTAACATAGTTTTTAACGTTTCGGGTTTTTCGCGTTCACTAATGCACGGATAGACAGAACGACAGACACTCAACTTAATGGCGGATTTCGTCCAAAATTTGATACAGATATACAAATCTAATGATCAAACTATATGCCATATTTGATTTACACAATCCTTTGTTTTACTGCGTTATAGTGTTCACATGTACACTCGCGGGCAAACAGATAGACTAACTTTTAACAATTTCATTCAAAATTCGACTTAAATCTACAGACCACAAGCGTCAAATTTACTGAGACGGAGAGACATAGTTCCAAAAACTGATTTTCCGAACTCCGAGAAGTATAAAAGTAGACATTCATCCAAACGACGATTGAAACGGCGTTTGACGATTAAAATGCTTTCTCTTTTTATACTTCGTGAACGAGAAATTATGATCAAATTATTTCAGAAGATAATTTTTGCTTACAATTAACCTTGGAAAATAATTACGCACTAGAATAACCCAAAGGTCTTCAGTTTTCATAAAGTTTCTGGTTACTTTTTACTTCTTGACAATAATTATAATCAAAGATAACGCAAAATTATTGAAAGTAAGGGACAGATAATGCATTGTATCAAGTCTAGTTATATTGTCCTGAATAAGTCCCTAGCGTTTTTAAAAGTGATTGATGTGTTTGACCAGAATTTAGTTTTTAGGAGCGATATCAAATATTTTCTGCCACACAAAATTACGTCCTCAAAAATTCATTATCTCTTTCTATATTCCTACGACGCGAAGAAACACGTGTGAGATCAGTGATATGATTTTCTGAGCACTTGGTTTTTGGTCTAACTTGACTTTTCACTGGCTATAGACAGTATACAAATGTTGAAATTTCAAATAAATTATAATTCAACTAATGGTCCTCAACTCTTTAAAATTTAACAATGTTCAACATAATCTTTCCATAGTAAGGTAAACGGGGCAGTTATTCACACCCTTAAGACAATATTTACACAATCAATTCATGAAAAAATAGTACAAATAGTTTAATGAAATTGTGTTTTATTGTAAACATTTTCTGAATTTCTCTACTTTAAGTTGAATAAAGAATTCTATAAAAATTAAACTGGAGGGCATTTTGTAATATATTGAGAATAAATAGTGCCAAATTGGTTATTGACACCCTACGTATGAGTAATTGACACCACAGTTATTGGCATCCCTCAGTTTTATTGAGTCCAGTTTTAACTGCCTACTTTATGTCAGGTTAGGTAAAACCGAACATTGACAAGAAAGCTAATTTTTTTTAAAAGATAAAGATTTGAGTATCAGTAGCTGTCTTGTTTACCATATTATGCGAAATTCTCTAATATTTAGAAAAATAAATGGAATTTATTTATAATGCCATGTAACAAATCATAAAAACAGAGATTAAACAGTTTCTTGCTACTATTGAATCTTTTGAAAATTTGACTACAATCTAGAATTTGAAGATCTCCACTGTTTTCTGATTTCCTGGAAATGGAGCAGAAAATCGTCTTTTTTTTCGTTTATTCATCTTTCTGAAGTATTCTCGATGAACGCAAGTCAAAAGCGATTGCGTGTGAAACGGGCTCTTTTTTGCCTCGGGAGAATACATTGAACAATCGCTTTTGTTACAATTCGGAATGTTTCAGAAACAGAAAGAGTACTTTCGTTTCTTTTTTCGAGTTGAAGAAAAAGCATTGCATATATCATGTTTTCTTCTTATTATTTTATTTTAAAAATATAGCTTGTCTTTGATAGCGTGTTTTGTAGGTTTTTGTTTTACGGAAAACGTGATTTGAAGTATATGCAACATAAAAAAAGTCGTATACATAAATATGAAGAAAACAACAAAGAACCGTAAAAAAGCAGAGAATTGGGAGAAATGCTAGTTAAATTTTGCATGTGCCCATCATTATATTATGGAAATTTTACTCATGAATTCAATTCTATAACATAAATTTAATTAAGGATATATAAATTAAATACTAGTAATTTTATTGTCAGATTTAAATGTATGGGAGGATTTCCAACAGTCTGAAACAATTACCAAAAATTTATGATTTAGGAAGCCGATTATTTAATATTAATCGCCACTGACGACCAGCTTGTTCGCAAATATTATTAGTTTTGCCTCATTTCATTTCTAAAATTGGATTTTAGCACTAAGAAGAATAATCAATAATTTAATGCACCCATAACTAATTGTTGATTATGTTTAGAAATAAGATCTTCTTTCTGCTCCGCCTAATATGCTAAGCCCGGTCTGAAGGCAACATGCGATTAGATGTTACATGACATGGTCAGTTATTTGAGACACCTTTAGGAACATTTATATAGAAGATGAACAGAACAGGTGCAAGGAAAACAAATGAACATGAGTTAAATAAACATGGGTAAAAGACCATGGGTTAAATATCTACTAAAATCTGCTTACGTTGTTAAGGGAACCATGAAATAATGCATAAAGTGATGAAAGTTTCAATTGAAATTATATTCCCGGCGAACAAGCTGGTTGCCAAAGGCGGCTAGTTTAAAATTATTTGTTGAAATCAGTAATTTTTTAAATCCTTTTCCTCTAGTTGCTCCAGGCCGAAAACATAACGGTAAATCAGCTTCTCCTCGACTAGTGAATGTCCATAATTTCTAATTAAATCAACTTACTACTTCAGTTTCATCATCTCTAAAATATCACTATTGAAATATTGAGTCTATTAATGATTAAAGATAAATCATTCAAAAGATAAATGATTAAAGATAAATTGAAGGATTTAATTGCGACTAAAATTATTTTTAAAAATAATAATAAAATGGATAATAAGCATATAAATATTGATCTTCTATCCGTCTGTGAATTTCCGTAATTTGTAATTAAATCAATTTACTACTTCAGTTTGCTCATCTCTAAAATGTCCACTAATGAGATATTGAGTCTATCAATGTGTATTAATAAGTGAAGATAAAAATACTAATCTTGAAGGATTTAATTGTGACTAAAAGTATTTTTTTTAAAAGTCAATAAAATGGATAATAGGCATATAAAGATTGATCTTCTATCCCTTATACAATAAGAAGTATAAATTTCTTTAAAACAGGTTTTAGAAAAACGCTTTTAATAGTGTAAACTGTTGCAGAATTTTTTATATTAATTACTTGCACTTTCTAAACTTCAGGTTGATTTTTTCTCGATATCGTGTAAAGGTGGCGCCAATATTACGGAATAAAAATTTAATATAATTAATAAATCGAGTCATGATTAAATTCTGAAAATATTAAAATAGTGTATTGTCATCGAAAACTTACAAGTATACAAAATTTAAACCCTAGCCTATCACGAAGTGTTTGAAAAAAAAAACGATTATAATATTCTATCTTCAAATACATAAAATAAGCCAAGTTAACTGAAAGTGTGGAAAACCCCTACTAAATAGCTATTGCCATTCATGATTAACGGTTGTGCATCTGACAGTAGAGTTTATTAAAAAATAACATGACAGACATCAAATGTGTCACATCAATTTAATTTTGGAAGAAAAGAGGATGTGACATTTTGCAGAATGAAAAAGGATGTGACATCGCAATAAGACGTAAGACAATGTGCAATTGGATATTTTTATTTTATGACTTTGAAATCACACGATTTGACTCCATTCAATTTCAATTGGTCCTGGTGGTACTTCACTGCAGCATAAAAACATTAATTGAATGAACCCAGCATAAATATAAGAATTCATGAATTCAAAAAAACATCCATTTTTAAAATTTAGTGAATCGATAAATGTCTCTTAGCATAACAATGCTCTGCAATTTTGAGAACGATTATTTCAACTGGATATTATATATACCCAATCTTCTAGCAAAAGAAAAGCAGCTGCAATCCAGCAAGATCCAACAATAAATACATCTGTATTACGTCTCAAAATATCAAGTCTTTGTCTCTTAAAAAGCGATGATCACTTACAAATAAAGAAAGGAAGGAAAAAGAGTCGGAAAAGATGATACTTAGGCAGGAAGAGATAGGAAATTAAAAGATTTAAAGAAGATCCAGAGAGAGGAAATATCACTGGAACATGAAGAGGAATAAAGACACAGGAAGAGTATAAAAAATAGAAGAGAGACAGGAAGGAAGAGAACGGTATTTTTTAAAGTTCTTCACAAATAACGCGGGAAAAAAAGGGAAAAGAAGAATCGAAATCCAGCAGGAAGTTGAAGAAAAGGCATCAAACGAGTATTATTGCATAACGATGACTCTCATCCGCTTCTTCTGTTGAGATAGAAATCTTTATACAGTAACCACAATGCGAGTGGACATGTTTTCGTAAAGAAATATTCGAGGACCTTAAACAATTCTGACTTCTTGCAGTTTTTCGTAAAGGATTATTATCGTAAAAAGAAGGGATTGCATTTTTCATTTTTGTTGGCGTGCCAGTTCTTTTTTAGTGGTAAGATATTGTTCATGTATGTCTCAAACACTGCGGATAGCTATTTTTTGCGATAGAATTCAGATGAAAACAACCAAATGTTGAAGATTATATATCGGTTATTAAAAAGAGTGTAAAAATCTGAAATAAATGCTTCCCAGATTAACCCGTTAACGCAAAATTAATTTTAAGCATAGATTTCAATAAATTTCTAATAAATTACGTTTAAAACGCCAAGACTAAGTTGACTGTGAAGCAAATTTAAAATTGGTAGAAAAATTCTTTTATTTATTTATTTATTTATTTTGGAGGGGGGGATATAAAAAGTCGGCAAAAAATCATTTTTTAAAACTTACATAAAAATTAAAGTTTTTTCAAATACAGTAAAATAAAAATCGTTTTCTAATTCCTTGCACTACCTCAAAATTTAATCAAAGAAGAAATCAAAAAATTTCAAAATGACGTCACGTTGACTTCAAAATCTAGCTAACTGAAGGTATATACCAGCTAAGCACTGTTAAGGGGCTTGGTAATACCTGTTGACTTCATTGGCAAAGCAAAAATGAAACAATGGAATGCATTCGGTTCAGCCACGGAAGTGGAATCTAACTGTCCTGTAAATAGAATGCTGGGCTTTAATTGATTAATATTACAACTTCTCTATTTAAAGATTCGGCGGAAGTTATATCAGCGTATTGTGCCATATTAACGCATTGTGAAACAGTTGCAGTGTTTATGTAAAAATGTAGGCACCCAATAAAGATGGCTTAATCACAAAACTGAATCATCAGTATATTAGTTTTGATTGTACAGTGATTTTATTACATCATAGCAGAGTCATTGTACCGTCAAATTCGGAAAATGAAGAGTTCAAAAACGGCATTAACTATTTCAAGCAATTTAATAAAAGTGTTTCTGTTTAACAATCCGTTTTTGCAACTGACATACTAACTTTAGATCAAGAGAATATGGATCACGCGGCAGAGATTATGCATAAAGAGACTTGTGCCTGGTGTTGCGATCACAAATGGCCACGCCACTGAAAAGTCACGAATTGAAAAAGATCGATAAAAATTAAATTATGCAAAAATTTAGCAGGAAATCTTACAAAATTGAAAATAATGCAAAAAAAATTCTTCCCACATTTCGATATCTAAGTTACATAAAATCATTAAGTAAAATTCACCGATTTCAGTCCTCAATAGTTGGTTCATACTCAACATCTTTATTAGCACTCTTATCGCGGGCATCGCAGAAATCGCGTCAGAAGTAACACATGTAATTTGGTGGAATACATGATTTTAGCGCCTGTATATAAATAACAATTCGCTTCGTTTCAGATGTATATTAAGCTTACAACTGAAGTATATTAGCTATCCTGAATTTCTCCTCAAAAGTCTTAAAGGTTTTAAGTTTTAATAAATGTAGTTTTTAGTATTATTATTGTTATTCGTTTAACCATCGTGAAACGTCAATTTGTTTTTATACATATTTTTTAAAAAAACTTCTTTGAATTTAAATTAAATTTAACATTGGGGTGCAAATCTCTGGAGATCCCATTTTCAATGGCGATGTTTTGCTGTTGTTCTTGTCTTGTTTATTTTTTAAATCTTTTTATAATATTGTCAACTTCTTAGTTGATTCGACTGCCATATCTGATGAGTCTATCATCTAAGGATCCCTCTGTGGATGTGAAGAGGATGATATGGTTTTTAACATATACCAGAGTTTTTAAGAAAGTGTTTCTGACTTGGTTGACATGGTATGGAGTGTTCTTGTCGATTCTTTTTTTTTCTTGTGTTAAGGTTTTATTTTATTGTTGATTTCATTTTTTGAGGTGTTTAAATTTGTATCTTCCTGGTTAGGAAGAGCTCTATTCTTGGATTACTGGAGATATAGGTTCCTTAGAGTTAAAAGTCGTGCTGGATCTTAAGCATAGAGACCAGGTCCTGCTCCGCTACTTGTACCCCCTACTGGATCTGGAGCATCTTGGGTTCTTAAAAAGTCCTGGATATATGGTGTACTGGGCTCTGGGGCTATTAGATGTCTTTCGGATGTATTCTGATGTATTTAATGTCTCTTTTAGAGTTGTTATGGAAGTCCTATTCAATGTTTTATTTATTGGTTTTAGATATTTTATCTTTTACTTTTTTATTATTTTATTTGTTACTGTATATTATTCTTGGTTATTGTAATTACTTTTATGCTATTATCCGTTCTACTACTTCGCCCTAACAGATTTTAAGCATTTCATGTACGTGCTAATTTTTGTTTTTACTTGTGCTTTTATATATAAATTGCATTGTAATGAAGTACTCCTCACATTACGTGGGTTGCGCGTTTGTGACCAGTCGTTCTCCCCTCTCGTGTGGGTGAGCAACTGTTTTTTATAACTCAATTTATTTTAATTCACTGCTCCTGTTCAATTTTAGAATTAACTTGTCAAATTTAACTTGTTGTCTCTCCGCCGACACCCGTTTGAGTAGGCTGGTCGGTGTGGGCCTTAAACAAAAAAAAATTAAGCTTACGACGTTTGTGAACAAATAACGATTAAAAATAATGTTTGATATTATGCAGTTTATGTCTGTTATAATGGACTTCATTTCTATTTAGCGTTAACAATAACATAGAGCAATTAACCATAATTTTTATGGTCGTAAATTGAAGTCTTCTTTGTTCCAGGGCCATTTATGTTATTTATAATCAAAATTTGAAAGATAAGGAAAGAAGGCTTCGTTCCATACGAAATGTATTTTTAATGTCTTAATCTTCAGGGATATTTCTAATCTCTCGATACATTATCAATCTATGGCATATAAATCTTTAGAATTTAAGATTTACAAAGCTTCTATACTTCAGAGAATAAACATGGGACTTACTTATGCCGAAGACAGTACAATCAAAACGAGATTTCTTACTCCAACTAAATCCTTTTTCAACAATGTGAAAATAAACTAAAATAGTATTAAATAAATTCACGAAAAATCATTATTTTAAAAGGCATATAGATATTATTTTAATCTAAAATTGGTTACAATTTAGCAGTATACTCAAAACTTTCCAAAAATAAATATTCCAGTATTAAATAATTATCTGTCTTACAACTTTATGGTAATGTGAAGACAAGTTTATTGTTCCCAAAATTAGTTACAACTAGTTAAAATGTCATGCTTTCTAGAAAATAGTTTGTTTAATTAAACAAGTCCTTGGCGTATTACTAAATATTGCAGTTACAAATAGCTACTATCCACCAAATTTAACATAAAGTGTTCTATACAAGAAGATTATTAACCGCCGACTTTGTTACAACAAAAGTTAAATTTTTATGTTTTCTTGAAGAGAAAGAGTATTCACGAGCTACAAATATGCAAATTAATTTTTCCATATGACTGATACTTTTATAATTATAGTTCTGATTCATTTCGCTATAACATAATAAATCTTCCCGTGAAAGGAAAATTCATTTTAAATATCTAGTTGTTCTCCGTTCTATTATGCAAAACGGAGATTCATCATAATTAAATTCCAATTTGGAACACTTTCTAAACTTTCCACTATTTGTTGGTCTCATTTCTGCGAGCAAAACTTTCAGTTAAATGAAGTTATCCATATTTACATTTTCGGCATGAATAATTCAGCGAGAACATCTTGGAACTTGCAGTCTAAGTATGTTAACAGATCAAAAGCCGAGTATTGCTCAATCTAGAGAGAAAATGGTACAAGCTTCGACGGGCTTAATCCCGATTAGCCGAAGCGTAGTAATATCTAAATTGTTTTAAGCTCTTTTATTTTAAAAAAATAAATAAATAAGATACAAGCTGAAGATTTATTTGTTTCAATTATCAAGAATTCAAAAAATCAGGAGTATTCTTCCTCCGACTTTCTCATGTGTCATACGTCACTTCCCTTTACAGGTTTATGTTGTAAAGAAAAAAAATCAAATATGCGTTTTGGAAAATTACCTCTTTCCATTGATGGATTTGGCTCTAAATTTGATACAGATCTACAATTTAGTGCAATGATAACAAATCTTATATATCCAGCTAATTGACATTTTGCATCATACATAGACACCAACGGATAGACAGATAGTTTCCTCATAGGCTGATTTGGCTCAAAATTCGATTGACATCTACAGTTTTGACGTAAATGTCAAATTTCGTATATTTAGCTTGTTGCTATTTTTGAGTTAACTTGTTCACAAACACACAGGCAAACGGACGGATAGATACACGGACATTCAACAGTTTTTTTTTTATCAAGGTGGTTTAACTTGTGACAATTTGATATAATCTTGGGGTCGAAAGTTTAAAGATTTCCTGTAGCGAGGTCGCTATTGTGAAGGCATCAATGTAACTCATGATACAGGTTTTGTGTTTATATTTTGATATTACTTTGTAAATTGTTTTTCTTTTTTCCCCTCTTGGATCAATAAAGATTCTACGCACACCCATCCGAACTGCAAACCGGAGATTTTCGTCTGTAGAGTCAGGGGTGTGTCGTAGTGGAATGAATGAATGTATGTTTAGTATACCATAAAGCTAGAGAGGGGTGAGAAAAAGAGAAATCAGAATTAGTTGGTTGTCTTTAAGAACACATGTGTTTAAAATAACTGTTTTGTGTTTTAATAAGGTGCTTTTGAACCGCCCTAGTCTTTATGAGCACTTCCCAGTTTTCACTTTTAATACTTTTGTATCATATCATGAGTTCGAAAATATTATCATAGTTTGATTTTGTTGGACATAGAACTTGTGGAATTAATGTCATCTTCTGTCCATATTATCTGAAATAATCGAACATTTACCATAGTCAAATTCAGCATATAAACTATAGAAACAAAGGTGAATTTTCGCAATGAACAGGGTTGCGTTTCTTCTATCTGTCTTAACAATACCTGTTCTCAAATATAACAGATTTAAACACTGCCATCTTGTTAGGAACAAGAAAATATATCAGCCCAAAGCCAACGCAATCTAAAAAGCTGCTGCGCTAAAAATAACAATCGATGTAAAAATAAAAAATCGTTCAAGATACGAAATTTAGTACTGTATAATGGAAAGCAATAGCTAATCTTCGTCAGAAATCCAAATGTTACTCCCATGAGCACTTTTCCAATTACAGAAATTTTAAAGCGAACGATTTATCCATTCATTAGATTAACAACCCATTAAGAACATATTATTATTACAGGAGAGCTATTGGTGACGGACATCCGATCTGTACGGGTTATACATCTCAGATTGGCCAATGTGTCACTAAAAATGATAAAATGAATAATTTTTACATCAATGTTTAGAGTAGTAACATCCAAATAACATTTCTGATGTCAAAATAGTATTTCCGATGTTTAAAGTAATAATGTGGTGATAATTTTTACAGCCATTTCATGATATTTTTTGTGAAAAAAAATAAACATTTATATAGACTTAACATTAATGAGAGAGATTTTGAGTTCCTTAAGTTATTTTTAAAGTACTATTTGTTTTGTCAATTTATTATTAAATGTTGTATTACCTCTGAATATTTTTGTTAAGAAAATATATGAATATATTTGTCGGACTAAGCTATTAAAGTTGTAAAAATTATTTTTTCTAGCATTTTCGCTCATCCACTGTTTCGTTTTTTAAATACATTTCAGTTTGGAAAACACTTGGAAACGCATTTAGAGATGATGTTATCAGGTTTCATTTTAGTAGAGTTATAAAAGGAGGATGCATTAATTTTACTTAAATACCTTCTTGACGATTTCTAAGTTTAATCAGTTAATTTATATAAGGCGTAGATTAGGATAATACTTTCAACAGCGTCTTATATTACTGAGATCCCTCAACAACAACAAAAGAAGATTTAAAAAATTATATTGACTTACATTTTTTAATTAAAGTTGTTGGATGACTAGTTCGGCCTTAAAGCAATTTTATGTCTAATTATTCAATACTTCGTTTTATTATTTTATTCCAAGCAAAAAGAGACTAAATGTCGCACTTGGAAATAGAGTCTTGAACATTATCAGTGAAAAATATTTAAGAAATCCTTTTGACTAGGAATTAAATATACATATTGGTACAAATAACCGTTTTTCCTGCTATTATAGCCTTGCGGTTGAAAAGAATGTTTTGCAGAAATTCGTATTGGATGGAAGCCAATGACCCCAACCTTGACGACAAATTTTGAGACTTAAGCGAAAAAATGAAGGTTCTCAAAAATTCCAGAATTTTGGTCTTATCTCTATTAGGGACGGAGTTATGGGGAATCTTCAAGTTTTTTCTATGTAATGACACGCCCCGTCGGAAAGGTATAAATACCCGGAGGTGCCTGAAATGATTGAACGTCTTTGGAATGTGTTTCAACGTCTTGAATCTCTTTGGAGTCTTGTCCGCAGAGCGAGCTGGTCAGCTGTTAAACGTTGAACGCTATTGTTCGTGCTATTATTGTTATTACTAGTGATTTTCTGTCGGCGTGTGTCGGAATCTGTTCAAGTGCTGTTATTTTCGAGTTTCTGGAATATTCTTTAAATAAAGCATCGTTCTCCATTATCCTGCTTGTTGGACTGCTTTCGCCGTACAGCGACCGGAAAATTTTCGGAACAATATTAAACACAATATTCAACCAGCAGGGACGCTCTCCCATAAAATTTCTCCTCAATATTGTACATTTTGTGCTTAGCTTCATCATGCAACATGCATCTACTGCTTTTGCCTACAATTTGATACTGTTCTATGAGTTTTTCTCCCGAGACCATTTACTAAATTTCTGAGTTGTTGGATTCAAATACATGCGAAATATCAGACCTTCAGATAGTGAAACATCGGACCGATTTTGTCCAGATATTGATAGAGATCTGCGATTCTAGTGATAAAAAAATTCCTCCATCAAGCTCATTGCACTTTCGAGTTAACGTGCTCACAAACATACAAACCAAATTACAAAAATGTTTTTCAGAATCAGGGAGGTCTAAAACGTACAGTTTATCAAAATCTCAATGTCAAATTTTTTTGGTGATTACAATATTTATTTTATATTACGCTACTTTTTAGCTACTCTTTGCATACGACAGAAGTAAAAATTCGTTGCAAATATCCAGATGATTTATTGTTAATTTTGTTTCAGAACCAATATAATCATTCATTTTCGCGATTTTGTTTCAAAACAATTCTTTTAGCGTCATTGAAAAAAAGATAGTTCAATAAATATGCATGTTTCCGTACAGACTTTTTCCATTTTTCCCGGACGATAGAAATTCGATTTTTTTTTACTGTGGAAAATGAATATTTAAAAACCCTCATGAATACAAAGAGAAATGATTCTCGTATTCTTGGCAGTTTTATGAAGTTATATAAATCGATTCCGGTTGGTGGAGGAGACAAAATAACACTGAGGAACAAAAACGCGAATCGGCTGTTTTAGGTTCAGTTATTGCGCTCTTACTCCCCGTACAAAACAAAGCAGACACAAATTAGATAAAACTCCAAATGTGCTACAGAGAATTCCATGAATAAACGAGTTTTCGAAGTCGTTTCAACTTTTCTCCTCTTTTAAAATATATATAGCACTTACTCGTAAAAATGAACAGAGGTACAAACGTATTTTATAGAAATGAATCGACATTGGCTATAGCTACTACCACATAAATTATTGTTATCTTCATACTTCCACTATCTTTAAATGAGTATATTTTGTCTCGAGCAATAAAGTCGAAACGTTGACTCGTGCGTCATTAGAAACCAGCATGCCAAGCATACTGGCGGATAGAGATTTCATGTCATGTATTTCATAAAATTTCTAATTGTCAGTATGTACAGATGCAATAAATTTTTATTGATTGCAACAAAATTCACTGATGTCATCAAGCATACATAAATTATCCACTTTCCAGTTTATATTCTCATTTGTTAGCCCAAAATAGCTTTCGAAATCTAATTTTGAATCTGTGTGTCATTATGCATTCTATATATTTGTAGTTCAATAGCCAGCATAGTCAATATTTTAGGATAACAAGGTGGTTATGTAATGAATGATTTGAATGTTTGTTGATATAAAAAAGCATATCGTGAAACTTGTATCAAGGGAAACAAGTTAGATCAACATTGCGATTGGTAGAAAGAAACTCAGTTGACAGTGGTTGTTTTCCGAAAACAGATACACATAGGCAAGTTTCTTATATGTAAGAGCCCGTCACTGCACCGCAGACTGAAAGTTCTTTTACTCACTTTCCACAGACATCCGTCCAGCACTTGGCATTTAAAAACTCATCTGACACCGTCTATCAGCGAATTACTGCTTTTGTAAGCTATAATAAGCTTCTGTAACAGTAGAATATCGACATGAAAATAAAGGAAAAATCCGTTATCACAAAATTGTATTTTCAAGAGAATTTCTGGGCATCCTGCATCATTTCAGTGAATATTTAGAGTGTCATCTTGAAATATCTGTATTCGGTAAAAAATATCATTGTATTAAACGACGTGCACGCAAAAAGTGGTAGAAAAATATTATTCATTCAAGTAAAAACTAGAAACAATACATATGAATTGTAAACCTGCAGAAAAAAATGTTTTTATTTTTAATTTGAAATAGTAGTTACCTACATAATTCATTAATTCTGGCTCTTTGCATATGATGCTTAAGTTCTCTGCTTAACACAATCGTCAGTTTTGCTTTAGAGATACTTTAAATTCTTGACACGAGACTTTTTTAGTACAATCTTACTTAGGCTATAAAAATCGGGCCATGTCTTAGAACCTACGAAGAGCAAGCTTAGAACCCTACAAAATCAAGGAGTTAGAATGGACTGATTTGATTTCTCAAATTCAAATCCTCTTTAAACCTGAAGCTTTAGACCTGGTAACTTTGAACCGTGGTCATAAGACGAAGGCGGTATACTAGTAGTTCTCCAAACTTTCATGCTCACCAATGTGAGGCCGTTTGACCACTGACGGCAGATTTAACCCTCTGAGTGGTTCGATCTTCTTTCTAAAACGATTGGAAAAGCGAGTGGTTGCAGAACCTTTATCTGTTTTAAAAGTGTCTTCCTCCCAACAGAAGATTTTCCCAAAAGCTCAGCAAATCAAGTCTCTTCCCCCTTCTGAACTGTGGACAATCAGCAACCCCCTCGGAGGGGAGGGCTAACCGCAAGAATCCGTTCTATTCATCTTCGAACCTATTCAAACTAGGTTTTACTGCTTTCGGAGATCACACCTGTCGTGTTACAAAATTACACTTCATGTCTTCGAGATGTCTCATTCTGCCCGTGTCCATAACACCAAATGGCAAAAATAAACAACGTTAGACTAGACAAATGCCAGACCGTTGGGCCAAAAAAATGAAGGCTATATTACTTATTTTTCATGTTGTGAGTTTCTAAAAATATGAACATCATCGAAGTTGCATGAAAGTTGATATTCTTTAGATGTCTGTGACTTCAATTTATTTGATGTTTATTAATAGTTGTATTTTAGATATTGGCTGTACTTCATATTATTATTTGTCTTTTTTATATTCTTGACTTCAATTTATTTTCAGTCTACTCTTCAGCATATTAGTCTACGAATGTAAAAATTATTTTCTTAATTTTAAGGATCAACAACAATGTCATTTATATATATTTTACTAATCTCTGATTGCACTATAAAACTTTTCATACTGTTTCTTGATTTAGTATTCGATAAAAGGTAAAAAATTTAGAGCCGATCACAAATATAAACGGAGCTTAACTGGCTTAATCCGTTTGTATGCACATAACTATTTATTATATAGATAGTCACATAATAATCTATATTCCAAATTGGCTAGTAATAATTAATAAATATGAAGGATTATAAATAACCTTCTTAACCCCTGAATAATGTTTTAAATAAAACAATATACTACAAGCCATTTGTACTGAAACTTGTTACATATGCTTTTTAAGAGGGCGAGTTAATAATCCTCTAAACTAAAGATTACATTTAGAAAAACCAATGCACTAAATGTTGGAAGAAATAGCTTATTCATATACCTTTATTTAATACGCAAGAGATTATCTTCTATTATAATAAACGGAAATTTAATTCACCTGAAATTTGAAACTTTGATATTATAGTCCAAGTACTAGAGCATCCAGTCGCGAATTTTTCAAAATTAAATTTAATTCTTTATTTATAATTTTTTTATCGAAAAGTAATGGCATATTAAGTTTCAGGGGCATTAGAGTTTTTTTTTACCCGATTGAAACGAAAATTGGACAATTAGGGTTAAAAGACCACATACCAAATTTCATTTATCTAAGTCGTTGCGTTTGGAAATTATAGTGTTCACAAGCATGCGATTACAGAAACCGACAGACAGTCAACGCTTCGAGGAATTTCGTCCAAAATTTAATACGGACCAACATTCCTAATTTTTGAAACTGTGTACCGAATTTTATCTATCTAGCTATTTAAGTTTTTGAGTTATCGTGTTCATATAAACCCTAACAGACAAATTTCCCGTTTACGGACTTTATCCCAAAATTGATTGAAATATACTAATTTTGTATAAAGTCCATACAATAGATTTCATCTTTCTAGCTTAATTACCGTGTTCACAAACAAAATTCCAAAATTGTGTTTTTCGGACTCAGGGAGCTCTAAAACGTGGAGATTAATCAAAATCTCGTGTTGAAATTTACGATCGACGATTATAATACTTTCTCTTTGTATTATACTTCGTTTACTAGAAAGTAAAAACGATCAAACTTTTTTCTATCAATTTTACGAAAATGCGCTAGCTACGAAATAAAAAAAATATTGAATTTTTTTTCTACAGACAATTTTTTGCAAACTTGGCAAAATCAAAGAATAAGGAGAAAAATCTAACACCTATTCGAAATTATTAAGGTGCCTTTTCACAATTTATAGATGTCTTGGACGTTGTCGGTGTGGTATTCAAAAATATTTTTGGGCCTTTTTATACCAAATATAAAAGAAATTTAACTAACATAAAACTGACACTTTACTCTTTTTTTTAAAAAAAATAAAATTATAGATCTAATTCAAATATATCATACAACTTGGAAAATAAATAACAGTCTCGTTACTATCCATTACAGTTCAGAATGAAAATAAAAACGTATATATAAATCAGAATTTTATTAAAAAAATTATACTTTACAAGTTACAGCACACACACAAGATATTACGATAAAACACATGATCTGGCATGTGACGGTAATATTTTGAAATAATCCAATGCCAGAGACTGCTAGTATTATTGGAAGAACAGTCTTCAAAGTTGTTATTAGTGTATCTGGATGTATCAAAGGTTTGTAACATATATTAGTGGATTTCTTTTCTCAGAGCATTAATGAAAATTTAACTTGCAGTTGGCATGGCATTTACCGAAAGCAATTCAATTTAGCTATATCGATTTAATCATTTATAGAAGAATGCTTAATAACACATCAGAAAAAATATTGTGCTTCAAGGAACTAATGCGCAAATACTGTATTCGTATAATATTTTCTGAGAAATATTTTTGTCTTCTTTTATTTTAAGCAAGAAATAAACATTTTCATTGATTATTGAAATAAACGTAAGAGAGTTAGGCTGCAGATATTATCAGTCTCATAATAAGATTATTAAAAGTCTGATAAGATCACACACTCAAACATCAAATTTAGTCGATATTGTGCTTAACATTTTCATCTAAACTATATTTTCCCTTGACTTTAACAAAAAGAAAATATTTCACAATGTAAAAAATAAAATTTTCTTCCACTTTCTTTAATATCTATTTCCATGTACGTTATTTTTTCAGTTCAGAGTGACCTAAAAATAAATTTCCGACTAATAATTATTTAATAAAATAATAATTATTTTTCGGAATGAATTTTTTCATTGTAATTTTTATGAATTTAAAAGATATTTTTCTAAATAGTGTAATAATGAAGTTAAAATCTGTTCTAGTCTATAAAAGTTACACTTAAACCTGAAAATTATTTTTTTAAATAAAAATCAAATCTATATAGTGAAATAATCATTGTAAAACTGAAATTTTCGATTTGATCTGAAAGATAAAACAATAAAAATAATGCATCATTTTCATATACCTTAAAATTTGCTCTATTTTTTGACAAAAATTTAATTTTACTCTATTTTTATAAAGAAAAAATGAGTAGATGGAGATTATTAATATGAAAGAAGTTTACATTCATATCATAAAACTAGTTGAACGTGGGTAAAATGTGTTGATTCAAGAACACTGTTCAAGTATATATAAATAGCAGATTTTCTTAGCAACCTCCTAGGCTTTCAATTTTTTTATGCTTGAATGCGGTATTGGAACAAAATCTATTTTACTTAAACCATAATATCTATTTTACGTAACCATTAGATATGGATCTTTAAAGCATTGAGGCATTGAAAAAAATCTTATATCACATAAATTGTATTAAAAAAATAGCACTTGAAACATGATACAGCATCAAACCAGGCTGACATTAAACCGAAATAATCCGGAATGCGATTCCAAATTCCGACACACACAATGCGAAAAAAAAAAATCCGACACTGCAATTCTTCCGAAAACATAATCTCAATGCAAATAGCATTAAATTTCCCCACACCACAGGGGAGAGTGCGCTTTCGGAACCTGTGACATCCCCAATTTGCAGTAAGTACATCCTTATCAGTCTTCATTGTGCTGACCTTTGCTCTCCCCGGATAATCAATCAAGATGTCAAACCAAGAAAGGGGGGTAAGAAATTCGGAAAAGTACGTGTGTTACACTTTAGAGACAGTTCACAATGAACGTAAAATTCAGTGCAAACCGATTTCGGGGTGTTTTTGACCACACGTTGAAATGCGTGTTTTACGCTTTTGGGGTAGTCAAGGTCAACGTAGAAATACGTATGAAACACTCAGAGGGTTAACTTGCAACAAGCCATTCGTACGGCGTTATCTATCGTGGATTCGAGTTTTAAATCTGCGATCCTCAAGCCTCGAAGTCAAGGTACTTGGTATCTTGGTCCAAGGTACAGTGATACCTCGGTTTTTGTCGATAATCCGTCCGAAAGCAATTGTCGAAATCCGACACAGACGAATACCAAAGCAATTATTTCCGTTTGAATGAATGCAAATCCAATTAATTCGTTCTAGACACTCCAAAATACATTCCAAAACATATTTTATAGATAAAATATAGTGTTAAATAAAAAAATAAGAAATAAATATAAAATTAGTATAAAACTGCTAAACACTCTAGGAGTTTCTAAATGGTACACCAAAAAGGGCTCCACTTTACAATCATTACTAGCATTGTCATTAAAGTGTTAGCCTGTATTTCATAGGCTTATGTCCTGGCACTGACTTTTCCACCTATGTAACAAACGTCCTCTTTGGCATTTTTTTCCAAAAGATATCAGTTTTATCACAGATGGAGACTTGTTGGAGGATGAATTCTTCAGCCTCTATGTAATCTTTGAGTTCGGTAATAGATTTTTCTGCCCCCGACTTGTCCGAACTCACACCTTCGTAGTTTATTTTCGCAATATTATCAGCGAGGTCACATGGGCACCCGACCAAAACCGAGACAAATTTTTTAGCGGAAAAAAACGACGGAAACCGACGGTAACCGAAGTCAACGAAGTCCGAAAAGTAATGTACGTCAAGTCACAGAAGCCCTCGTAATTCGAGTGATGTCTGACAGAGTGCGAGCCATATGTGTCGAAGAGATAATTGTAAGAAATCGTGCCTAAACAGGCAACACCAACTACCTTAAATTTGATATTTCAAAGAGAAAGAAAAAGGTAAATAATGAATGTTTCTGAATTTTTTTAACAGCTCATATAAAAATGAGATCGCATGTTACTACCAGATGTAGAAAAAAAAATCTGAGATATGTTCATCATTGATTTCAGTTTTCTCTTCCTCCTTGAAATTTTTTAAAATTGAGATAGCTGGTGTTTCTTGTTAAGCGACAAAATGTAAAAGTAACGAAAATTATTGAAACCTAATTTTGCTATGGTATCAAAGATGAATGTTCCGAATGTTAAAATTTATCATTCGTTCTTGGAAGTTCCCATAAATTATAAATTTCATTGTTAAAGAACTTGGCTCTCAAAAGAAAAGAAATTTTATGAGAATGTAAATGAAAGCATTCTAAGTATGAATTATCCGAAGATTTACTAAAAATATTTAACGTAATTCAGAAAAAACAACATTAGGTATCTTAAATTTTTATGCTGAAAGCTTATAAGCGTAAAACAGTTTCATAAAACAACAAATAATTTTAATAAACAAAAACTATAAACTTTTATGCTCGAGAGTCAAAGCCTTTGGGGAAGTTTTTGCTTTCAGATTGAGATATAAAAAACTAATTACACGTTCTTCAAACATACCATTGCTTTGAAGTTTTTAGCCTTAAAGTACTAACTTATGTTTAAAATACTAAAGCAAAAAAATTAATACCGCATCTCTTTATATAGCTGTAATTCTTTAAAATTTGGACTTCAAAGTAATCTTTATATTTTGTTCAATTCTTTGAAATGTTATGTCAAAGAAGTTAACAAGCTAAAAGAAGGGAACAAAATGTAAAAAAAATGTACGTTAACGAATATGCTAAACTATACATATATTTTTTCCCTTCAAAAAAGCAATTTCGAAATATTTTAAAGTATTAGTAAGAAACTTATAAATATAAGAATTTTTCCCTTTGCATGTAAACGCAACGTTTTTATCATGTCAAAGCAAAATAATAGAAATAAACCGATGAAAAATAGTCTTATTTTTTCGTAACTTGTTAAACAAAAATCCATGGAATAGTTTTTAATCGAATCTCTTTGTATGATGGTATTCAAAATTTAGTTATATTTGAAAATGTCTATTTGACATTAATTACACTTAAAATTGATTATAGCTATTTCAAATTCAGAAGATAAAAATTTTATACCTTTTGCTATTTGTTTATTAAAAACTATTACATTTCAAACCGAATTGGAGAAAAAAGAAAATCATCGGAAATTCGAAACAAGTCGTATGAAGAAGTCATTTGCATTATTTTTTATAAAAAATAAAACTGAAATCAAAAATTCTCACAAACAATTTATATTTCATACATTTTCGAAATTTCCTCCTTTAATCAACTTTAATAGGGATTATTCGTTTCCCTCCATCAATTTAAAATATTTCTAAGAATGTAGTTTTTCTCCTAATAATACAGCTAATGACGCAAGAAAATTCTTGATAAACACCTCAAAAACTCCTTCATCTCCTTAATACTTTTTTTCACATTTCCAAAATCTACTAAGATAACGCACAGCTATGTAACCGATTTCCATAAAAAAGTACCAAATCAGTCACTGATAATCCTTTTTCTGTCCCGTTTATCACAACAGAGCCTGCATCTGTTATCATCAAATTGCTTTATGAATCAATAATACGACGACATTAATTTCTCATCTCTGGATCAAAGCGATCCTGAAATTAATGGCCAAAAGCTTCGCTCTCCTCTTTGCAGCAACTCAAATTACGATTAGCGGTGAAGATAATCACAAAATATATCTTCGGTTTTAAAATCCAAGTCTTATCAAGTCCTAGCAGAGGCGCCTGCTTTCTGGCTAATGGAACGGTACCCTTTAAGGCGCTACAGCGGTGCTACCGCACTAGCATGTCTTTGCGCGCAAACGTTTGTCGACGGATTTGAGTCCTCTGATGTGCTTGTAACTTTCAATAAGAGCCTGAGAATGGATGGTGCTCATCGACTTTGAAGAGGTAATTTGTTGGACATTAAAATGAATTGAGAAATATCGATGGAAGGACTTGTTCGTATGGATGGATATGTCATTTTTATTTTCTTAGGTATGAGGTTTATGGGGAGAGGAATAAATGAAGTTATAAGTATCAGAAAGTCTCGTTAATTAGGAAAAGAGAAGAGTGTCTACAAATATTCATATTGAGAAATGGTTTCGACTCTTAGTTTGAGTATTTTGTCGCGATTTATATTCCCTCATTTTCGTTGTAAAAATTTGTTCCGTGAATATTTCAATCCATTCGAAAAGAATTAGATGATTTTGTAAATTTGATTCCATACATTTTCTTCGTGATCTATTTTATATCATATTTAAGTTGCCTTTATTTAAGCGACTACGATGTGTTGTTTGGTCTATTTTGATTTAGTCTTCGAAATGTTTTCAATAAAAAAATAGAAATTTGCAACAAAGAGAAGTTTATCACTGTCTATCGACAAGATGCTTCACTCTAAAGAAAAAGAGAACAAGGTTATGCAACCGAGAACTAACACTAGTTTATGAATGTCGGTGTACAGTGCAAACTGTACAACAGTGCATATAATTTGCAATGCAAAATTGTGCCCACTGAAAACCATCGAACTATAAGAATTCCAGGACAAAATAACTAAATTTTTAAAAATGACAGTTTTTCTATAATATTTTTCTAAAACAACAGTATCCTAAAATGGGTAATTTCAAGTCTGTTCTCCCCGACTAAGCTGATTAAAATTACAATATTGTCAACTGTATCTCCTAAGGAACATTAAAATCATATTGTTAGGAGAACAATAAGTTTCATACAATACAAGATGACAATTTCAAATAAGACTTTTGCTGATGTCAGAACCCATAAATTATCAATTTTCATAGTCAGCTTGCTTCCCAGCCCTCAGAACTTGTAACTTCCCCTGAATTACTCTAGGACCACCATTCTCTTTCTTAACCAAACATTCTACAAGAATTCACAAGCATTTAAATGATATTCAAAAAACATTCTATAGCATACCGAATAGCCAGCTCTGTGTTCGATTAATTATATTTGGCATTAAGACAAGATTTCAGATAATCGGAAATACGTGAATGCTAGTTACTCGTATTATTAAAAGTTGCTTCGAAATGAAGTGAAACTTCTCTGAATGTTCACTTCTATGTAGAAGTCAACACATGAGTGTATTTTTTGTGTTTGTATATTTGTCCATCGAATTTATTTGAGCACACACCCCACACCATTAATAGGCTAGATTGCCTCATCCTTCTCAGAAGGTCCACTTCTTAATTTAAAAGATGAAATTCTAGAACAGCATTTCTGCATGGGATACCGTGCTAAAGCTCTTTACCGAATTCGTCAGCATTTTAAACTCTTTATTGTTGGTAAAGAATATATATTTACCTATCGTTAACTTGCACTTGGATTACAGAGATTATATCAAAGTAACATATGTACGGCTCAACTATAGAGAGAATTATAAAGAATACATATTTACCTTTCGTTAACGTGAATAATATTTGGGAACAAGAAACCTGTACTATATGAGCACTTGATATGATCGTTGCCGTTATTCTGAACGTTAAATCAATCATCCCGATACCTTAATTCATTGTCTTGCGGTTTAACAGTATACGACTTATCATTTTGGGAATGGGGCAGATTCATCACCTGCTTCATGATAAGTAGTGATGGACAGTTGGAAAGGAAGCTACTTACTATTTTAACTAGTCCACATGCTGCTCTTATCACTGCATTTGTCTTCGAATTCCTATTCCCCCTTCAAAATTTTACAGATGCCTAAAAACATCTTTTCATGCTTTCATGTGAAAATCATGAATACATCCCAGACAACTCCAACCGTATATAGAAGATAATTATTGAATTCATTATGCGATTTTATTATTCCTAATTGTTCCCGATTTAGTTAAAATTCTTCTGAAGTATTTCACTTACTCATTCAGAAGAATTAGACCGGCTCTTTGTGATAACTTTGTGAACCACTGAAATTCAAAAAGTAATGAATGTCTGCCGTCGAGATGATCAATTTTGATAACTATTACAAGAATAATTGTCATCGACTTTCTACTGCGAACAATTATGAAACAATATTTTTTACTGTAGACTTTTAAAATATTAAAAAAATCTTTTTACATCTTTATTAATAAAATGTCAATCCATTAGATAATAGAACTCTTTATTTGGAAGCATTCTTTGACTGAATTATGGTTCTGTATTGACCTCCGTTAAGAACGCTACCTTCTAATAGTTCTTTTCCTATAGAAAAAGGGAAACGATTTCTGTAAAATCTTACAATAATTTCTTTCCTATGCAACTTGTGTAATAAGAATGCTATTCTGGTACAAGCTCTCTAAGATCAAAGCCTGGACCAAAGGTCATTGAAAACGTTCATACCGTGTATGCATTCTTCGTATTTTTGATATAATTTTATGAAGCAACATCAGAGAACACAAGAATGGGTACAAACCTGAAAAATACAGAAAAAAGGAATGAAAATCTAATAAAAAGCAGCACTGCGGAAAATAAAATGTTTTTTTCGATTGAGAAGCAAAGTGGAAAATCTAGTTTAGGTGATTTCATTGTGAGAAAACACTCTGGTTATGTAACGTTCGCGGACAAATTCTTTCAAATGTAACGTGGGTGGAAGAGGAAAAATATTACTTTTTAAGTTATCAAAAGGACAGAGAATAGTTGTATACCATAGATAAGTTTTAGGCATTCTTTCTAAAATCAAGTATCGTTTGTTTTTCTACAGATTTAGATTTACTGGAGATTTGGGTTATAGATGGAAATTTATTATGCAGTTTCCACCATAGAAATTGCTAGTTTATTTTACTTTATACACGTCTAATATTTAGTACATATTGGGAATGATTTTTCATTCAGAATTTCGTTAGTCGAAACAAATTCTTGTGATATAAGTTTTTTGCTATGCCATCAAATTGCTGCACAATTGAACCTTTATAATTTGAAATACAACCTACACTAGAATAAACTTACTGCCTTAGCTTCCTGACACCCTTATCTTAAGTAAATAGTCTGCAAAGTTTGGTTAAAATAGCTTAGTTGGTGACCATTGGCCTGCTAACTTGAAGATGGTAGGCTCTGTCCGTTGGGGGCTTCGCACTTGCATGGTTAATATGCTTGCGTATTTGAATTTTGACTAATCCCTTTTAAAAATTGCGTCTGAAAGATTAAAAATTTTATTCGATGTTACTTCTTTCTCTAAACCTAGTTTATCCTTAGACATATTTAAAATAACTTCTATTCTAATTTCCTACCTCCTTCTCTATACTGCAAATATTCTAAATTAAATAACTATAAATATTTGCTTCGCAGACCTTTCAGTTTCTAAAAATTATTATTAAAATTAAACTGAACAGAATATGCTGTACCTATAAATAACGTTCTATCAAAAGGTACAGGATTTGCAAATAACAGTACCCAATAATTAACAGCGACTCCATACCACAGTTTTTAACAATAAACTAGCTGCATGGCCCAGCGTTGCACGGGCGTTCTCGAATTATTCGTCATTCCCTGGAAAGAAGTGAAATAACGTGACACATGCCCAACATTCTCTCCTAAATAAATAAGGAGAAAAGACCTGTTAAACATTCCGCCCGCGAAAACGCGTCAAAATTGACTATTTAAAAAAATACAAAAAATTGTTATTTTGTAAAAAAAAAAATTATACCGTGTACTCGCGAAATTTATCTTCTATCTCAGGGGGTTCCCAACCTTTATTCCCTCGCGTAACCCTTGATTACTTTTTAACATATCCTCCCCCACCACCACTAACCACCCGTCTACGCAAAGAGGTTTTTATCAATAATGTAAAGAGCTTAGATGAGCTTAAAAGTCATGTGACTCGGATTTCTGGACTTATTTTACTTTTTATTGCATTTTTACAATAGTATTAGTTCAACGCCAAAACAAATGAAATCAGTATTGTAATAATTTTCCAATAACTTAAAAGGATGGCTAATAATTACACCCCGTATTAATTAACTATTCAAGAGGTATAGTTATTAAATATCAAGTATTCACTTGGGGAAACTAAATTCTCTAACTTTTTTAATCCCTTATGTTTTCTTGTTTCCGCCATTAACAGCTTTATTTCGCGTACCCCCAAATAGTCCTTTGGGTAAGCCCAGGGGAACGCGTACCACATGTTGGGAACCTCTGGTCTATCTGATTCCGGAATTGTTTTTTGTCTGACTTTTGTACGGAAGGAAGAAAATAACCCGCGAAAATCGGGATCGCTGCTTACCCCGGGGTTGCACGAACTTTCTCGAATAATGCGTCATTCTCTGGCGGAGAGAACTGAGGTCACATACACATGCCCAACATTCTCTTCTAAATAAAAAGAAAGAGTGGTTCAAACATTGCGTCCGCATTAACTTCTCGAAATAGACTTATTTTAAAAATATCTAAAAAATATACAAAACATCGTTATTCTGTAAAAAAAATTATCGGAGGGAAGGAGGTAACTATGCGTTGCTCGGGATCCATAATTTTTCATATGCCCTCCTCCAGTTTATATACGCATGAAGCTAGATGCAGTGTATGCATGAACTCTCAAAGTAAATCTCACGGAAAACAACATTTTTAGTAAAAACCCTATTTGAGCGATTTAATTTTTCCTGTTTCAATTACCAAAACCCGCACACAAATCCATCCCTATTGCATTGTTGCTGTATTCAATAATGAAACAGAAACACGCAATTAAATATTTGTTTAAACAATGAAAACGGTTTGAATTGCGCTGCAACAATAAAAAGTATTGTTTTAAAGTATCCGAAACAATGAAAAGTATTGTTGTAAATTAGTTTTTAATTAATATCTTTTTTACTAATTAAAATTTCAAATTTAAATGGCCGAAATGGATTCCTTGGATTATTCCCCATCTTTTGGTACTTTCCGCGCGCTTCTCCGTTCAGCGATTCGCGAGAAGATAGCCGGACATACATACATACAATCGGATTTTAATAGTGTAGACTAGCTGCATGACCCGGCGTTGCACGGGCAATCTTGAATAATGGGATATTCCCGGGCGGAGAGAAGTGAGATCACGTGAGGCCTTCGGATCCATATTTTTTCATATGCCCGGCTCCGTTTTTTTTCAACAAATATTGTCACTTACTTTCTCCAAGAAATGTAAATGTTCCTTCAAATCTAGTCTTTTTATTACTAATTTTCATATGACTGCCTCCGATTTATTTTTTTACATATATTGTCGCTAACGTGAACGTTACGTTCCCCCCAAAACGTATTCTCTTTTCTTTGTTCTTCTGTTTCTTCGGCTCTTCTGTATGGCCCGGCGTTGCACGGGCTAAATTGAATAATACCTGAGGTCACGTGACACATGCCTAATGTGTGTTATAATATTGTTGAAGTGTGTTGTATTAGTGTTTTCACCTCCTGCTTCATCTGGGTGTAGATGAGAGGTCCTGTGATAAATCTGGCCATGAATTCTGAAGCAATACGCTCCTCTCCCTGTAGACGGTACAATCTGTGCACCCATTGAAGCACTGGTACGACCTTATGTTATTTTGAAATGCACTGATAATTCACCGGAGCCATCCATCAATCCTTTCATTCTCACTGGATAAACTGAAGCCTGCTCAATTATATTTCCATTATGACAACAATAAGTGTAAATTCCTCTGGTATTCTTTTCACCCCGGAAATACAACCCTCCGCATTTCAGACAGAGATTGTCCATTTCTCCACAGTTGTGTTCTTCAGTTCAGAACAGTTCTAGCTGCATAAAAAGTTTGTATCTGATGTTGATTTTGTCCTTCAATAACATTCAGACGGCGTTCTCTTGCATGTTGTAGCATGGCTGACAATCGGCTATTTCTTTGTTCGTATGTTTCTTCGGCTCTTCTTCTTTGGCCACGTTGTGCCATTACTGCCAATCGTCTATTTCTTTGTTCTTCTGTTTCTTCGGCTCGTCTCTCCTGCACACGTTGTGTCATGTCTGACAGTCGGCTATTTCTTTGTTCTTCTGTTTCTTCCGCTCTTCTGTCCTGGCCACGTTGTGCCATAGTTGGACAATCGGCGGCTTTTTTCTTCTTCAGTTTCAACAACTCTCCTTTCACGTTTTCTAATTGCCTCCCGTCTACTGGCAGCATCCCCTGTAATTCCTCTTTTTCTTTTAGGCATCGGAAAAAAGCGAGAATTGAACAAAGCAAAAATAGTAACTTCCAAATATCAGCTTAAAACAGAAGCTTCCACAAATATTTAAACTTGATCAAATCAATGAATAATGATTAAAATCACTAACATAACTAATCTATATCTTTCGGCACATAACTTTACAGAAACAAAACACGCCTGTAAATTCGTTAAAATGATTCTGTTCAAGTGGCAAAATATCACGGGATAAAAAAAAAGAATTTATACACTTTCAACAATACATTTTTTTTTTATTTCTGTCAGCGTCACTTTTTTATTGTTGTTGTAACAATGTTCCTTAAAGTAAACGACTTCAACAATAAAATATATTTTGAATTGCGCTGCAACAATGAAAAGTATTGTTATAAAGTATCCGAAACAATGAAAAGCATTGTTGTCAATTAGTTTTTAATTAATATCTTTTTCACTAATTAAAATTTCGGAATATAAATGGCCGAAACGGCTTCCCTGGATTATTCCCCATCTTTTGGTACCTTCCGCGCGCTTCTCCGTTCGGCGGTTCGTGAGAAGATAGAGGGACATACATACATACATACATACGTTTGTTTACCTTCGAATTTTAATAGAGTAGATTAAAAACAAACAATTAAATGTTTGTAGAAACAATGGAAACAATTTGAAGCTAAGCACAATAATGAAAGATATTGTTCACGAAAGTTTAATTTTGTATTCTTTTACAAGCACAATGATGAAAGATATTGTTCACAACGACTCAGTTTTTTGTTCTTTAACAATCACAGTTATGAAAGATATTGTTCACACAACTTTACTTTCTCGTATACGAAGTATACAAAGAGAAAGTATTGTAATCGTCAAAAAATTCGAACTCGAGATTTTGACGGATCTCCACCTTTTAGACCTTCCTGAGTCCGAAAAACACAATTTTGTAATTATGTCTGTATGTCTGTCTGTGAACACGATAACTCGAAAATTATTAGAGCTACGGGGATGAAATTTGGTATGTGGTCTTTGAACATAATTTGTAGGTTTCTATCAAATTTTGACAAAATCCGTCAACGGGAAGTCTGTCTGTCTATATGTCCGCGCTCATGTGAACACTATAACTCAAAAACTTGAATAGCTAGATGGATAAAATTTGGTACACAGTTTTATCGTCATGAATGTAGGCCCGTATTAAATTTTGGGCCAAATCCGTCAAAAAGGGGCGTTCAAATTGCATATTCAATTTCTTTTAATCCGATTCTCATGCGCAAAGTACTGGTAGCAATCTGTTATTGTTGTAAATTTTATATACAACAATAAATAATGTTCTCAAACATGAATTGTAACAAATTTTTTATTGTTGTAAATAAAATTCAAACCGATCTCATTATTTCAGCAAATCTTTTATTTACGAGCTTCTGCAATTGTTACGATTGTGGTAGTATAAATTGTTTTCTTGGGAATTCAATTCCAAAGCAGAATTTTCGCTTTAGTATTCATTTCATTGCCTATTTTATCTCACCTGCTTCACAGTAATATTTTTTTGAAACGTGGCAACAGATATTTGATTTCAGGTTTGTTGGTTTGTTTCACTTTCTCGTATACAAAGAGAAAGTATTGTAATCGTCAAAAAAAAAAAAAATTCGAACTCGAGATTTTGACGAATCTCCACTTAGAAAGTATACGAGAAAGTTTAGGGGAGACCACTCCCGCTGGTTAAGTAAACAGATCCACAAAAAAACACCCATAAAATTTCTTTCTTTCCTACAGAAGCAGAGTTCGGCAGTGTGATATGATTTGATGGATCACCCACCACAATCTTCTCCTGATCAAAGAACATCGCTGGAAGAAGAGAGGAATCAGAGGAGTAGTTAGTCCATTTGTACTTACATGGAAGTTCTAGTGACGCGGAGATATAGATTAGTGCGATAATTTATCAAACGGTGATGGATCTACGAGTTTCTACCAGTAAGATAAATTTGTATACTTCGCATTATTTGCCGCCGATTCATTCATCGTGTTGTTCCACAAGAAAGAAGATACTGCGATGAAATGGAATGGATAAAGTGCAGTTGCAGACTTGTTTTTGAAATGGCGTGGGATATTTCTTTCGATTTGGATAAAACGATTGGTGTTTTACGCGCTTTTAAATAAAATTGACCTATTTCATGTCTGTTAAGAAGGAATTTCATCATCGATTTTTTTAATTCTTTTCTAGATGTATTAGAGTTATGAAATTTCATAGAGTTGTGTGATTCCGATAGAAACATAATCTATATAAATAACACTGAAACGGCAATTTTTTGCACGCTGTAGAAAGCCATATTACTGAATAAATTTTCTTCAAATTTTCCTCACAAATATTATTGAAGCTTAAGGAAGATTTTAGTGAATGTTTCTTGACAAGTAATTAAATAGTTAAAAAATTTTATTAATTAAAAACTGTCTTTCCACTGCTTCCGCTGACGAACCTAGAAGGCTAAACGATATTAATAGCTTATGAAGAAAATAAGCTTTCAGTGGTTTTTAAAAATCTTTTGGTTCAATTTATATTCTCATTTTAATTAAAAAGCATTTCAGATTAAAAAAAAAGGAGTTTGTGTATTATAAAGTTGAAATCTATAAGTTGCATCTCAGAATTTCATCTTTTTGAACCCAATGCGTTTGTGGTTTGTCGTTGCGCTATCTCCCGTTTCAAATAAAGGGGTCTATTCTGGTACCCCCGGTTGGGTTGGGTTCCGCACGTTAACAACGGAACCCAATCCAACTCCCAACCCAACCGGGGGTACCAGAATAGACCTAATAGAATTTTAACAATGCCCCCGATGCTTGCGGCATCTAAAGTGGGAACCGGGCAGATTTTTTTAACTTAAAAAAATCAGCGGCTTCGCTTTCAGCAAAGTGGGAATCTAGAAGCTTCGCTTTTTCATTGAATGTTAGAAATGTGCTTCTTGTAATTAATGAAATAAATAAGTAGAAATTGAGCTCCCGATGCCTGCGGCATCTAAAGTGGGAACCGGGCAGATTTTTT